>NW_021025335.1:481992-532769 GCF_004153795.1 Camellia sinensis
TGATGCATCCAAAATGCCACTAGTTGGGTTCACACCCAGTTCTTCCCCGATCATGGGGACAGTAAAGTTATCCCCCAAGTTCTCTAGGCCAGCCGTAGGATTTATCAGGAGAATAGCCAGTGCTACCCCTACTCTAGGTTTGATGTCATCTGAGTCACCTTCCGGGCTCTGTTCAGCTTTGATTCTTGGTTCAGCCCTTTCTTTATCATCATTGTCCTGCAACTGATAGTCAAAGAAGATCTCGAACCTGGAGACACGTCGCTTTGACAAATTTACACAAGGCTTGGGAAAGCTACAAAAAGGGAAATCCTTTCCTTCCCGAACAAAACGGCCATTCAGTGTCCCTTGGATTGACCTGTGGATGAGTTCATAACGTTTTCTGACATGCTTGGCCTTGACTCTGCCTCTTATCTCTTCTCTCTTTCTGATCCAGTCTTCTCTGGTGGGCACATAGCCCAATCCAAAAGTATGCGGGTTGTGTGGCACCTCCACCAGTACTACAATACCTTTTCAACCACTCTTTCTGAGCCCCATTCCTAGAACGTGCCGCAATTTGTTCATAAAGTAGATAGACTAGGCGCTGACGTATATCCCTTTGTCTGTGGCCAGAATTGTCTGCACTACATAGGCTTCAGCCAGAGTGAATCCCGAAAGGAATACATCCTCCTCACCATGTTTGATCTCTAGCACTGGCGTGGTCACCTTTGGCGGCAGATGGATGGAGGAGTTCCCAAAAATAATTGCCACTTCTCCTCCATGAGGATACTTCAACATCTGATGGAAAGTGAAGGAGACAGCCTTCACATGGTGCAACCAGGGCCCCCTTAACAGCAAATTAAAGGTAGCCGACGCATCCAAGACAATAAACTCGATCTCTTGCTCTAATGGGCCCACCTGGACTCACTTGCATTGTACCTATGACCTCTTTACTCAAGTTATCATAGGCCCGTATTACTTGGGTTGTGGGAACAAAGTCCGCTAGTTTGAGGTCAACTGCGTAGGCGGTGCGAAAAGGACAAACATTAATAGCCAAACCGGTATCTACCAACACTACCAGCACCCATTTCTCCCTACATTCCATAGATATGTACAACGGTTTATTGTGAGCCGAGCCCTTCAGCACCACCTGGAAAAACCAAACCCACAAGCTACTCGGGCGTGGTGTCAATGGACAATTTAGCCGTGCCCATTTCTGACAACACTGTCTGCCGGTGTACTCATGAGGCCATGAGAAGACCCCAGATGGAGATGTTAGCTTGAATTTTCTTGAGCTATTTCAATTTTGCCTCTTCTTCCAGTTGTTTCTCTTTCTATTTCTCGGCCTCCTTGTCTTTTCTAGATGCCTCGACTTGATCCAGGTGTGGCGGCTTAAAATACTTTCCACTGCAAGTGAGATGATCTATTTCCTAGGCATACAACGTATTGTCCGAAATACAATCGCCCTAATCTTCGTCATTATTAGCCAGATGCAAATCATTGTCGTCCCACCATTCACCCTCAGCGGCCGACAAACAGTTGTCTGGCTCTGCTTGTATCACATTTACATCATAGGTGTCCCTTACAGGGTGTCGTGAAATTACGGTTTCGCAGTTGTCTTCAATTCTTTCTCGTTCAAACTACCTCAGTGCAGCTTCCTGTTAAGTATCTACAATGTTCACAACGCCCACTTCCTAAGCTAGGTTTTCCACACTAGCACTCTCCGACAGCTTTTCTTTCTCATCAGTCCTTCCAATTATTATAATTATCTCTGCTTCTTTTCCCTCTAGTTTAATTCCAGCTTCTTTTTCTTTATCTAGTTCATCACTTAACCATCCAGTGTTATCAGTTGATTCATTCAGGTAGAACCACCCGATCTGTACATCTTCGTGATCCTGCTCATCAAAGAACTGCAGACTATCCAAATTCTCTTCGAGTTCTGCTAGATTATCCAACCCCTAGCTTAGGCCATCTACCCTGACCACATTGATGTCTACCAAGGTTGGCAACACCAATTTAGGCTTGATTTGACCAGTTGACACAATGTAGCAACTTGGATCATACAACCTATCAAATAAGTCCTCAGGACACTCCAGCAACATGCTAGTACCTTCCTCCAAGGTCGACTCCCCTTCCATTATAGGTCTCGTCACCATAGACTTGGCTTGAGGTTTGCTCGTGTCCATCATGCACAAGTATGCGCCTTCTGGAATGAACATTGATTTTGGTGGATGGGAGGGAGTAATATATACACGGGGGTCGTAAGAGGTGGTAAGTGTATGGATCAGGTTAAGATTTCGAGGTAGGGGGACTTGATTATGGGCTAGGAGTGGATTTGTGGTTACATTCAGTTTCTGAGGTGAAGTTTTTCATGCCACATCAATAAGGTCCTGAATCTCATGACGCAATCAAAAACACTGGTCGGTGTCATGACCATGCTGTTGGTGAAACACACAGTATTTTGCGGGGTTGTGTTTGGGTTGAAGAGGATCAGGAAGTGGGCGAGGTTCTAAGGGTTTTAGGTGCCCTTTTTTGACCAACACCTTCATGGCTTAAGACAGAGTCATGTATAGTTGGTTAAAAGTCCTCTAAGGTCAGGTAGGGTTGGACGATGTTCGTGAGCTTGTGTTGGCAAAGGGATCAGTGGCTTTTGTTGTGGCAACAACACTTATATCCGACGACCTCGCAGTTTTGCTACTACTAATAGCAATGGAACAACGAACAAATGGCCTTTTTGCCAGCTCCTTCTCATCCGTAATAAGCCCCTGTTTCATGGCATCTTCGATTTGCACTCCCATTTCATGAAATTCTGTAAATGTAAATAGAGGTAGGGCAATCATCTTTTGCAGCAGCATGCCATGCAGATTCCAGACAACCATCATGATATGGTCCTTCTTAGAAGGCCTCGCATCAAGGCTTTAGCTCTCTATCTTGTCACCAATTCAGAAAAACCTTCCTTCGGCTTTTGGCGTGTTGCCTCGAGATCACGAGTTGTAACCTTAATCTGTGTATTATAAGAATACTGAGTAATGAAGGCCTCAGCCATCTCTTCCCAATTCTGTTTGACGGAATCTTCCATCTTAGCATACCAAATGGCCGCAATACCCGACATGGTGCGACCAAAGAGAGACAGTTTCTATAGTCTAATTAAGCCCATCGGCCACAAGATATCCGAAAATAGTTGTAGATGAACCATTGGATCTCCTGAACAGTCAAAACGGTCAATGTGCCTGTTTGGCAGAAATTATTTACAGCTTATTTCAGCTTTCAGCTTAATTTAAGCTATTTTGATGTGTTTGGTTTAGCTTATAGCTTATAGCTTATAGCTTTGTGGAAGTCAGAAATCAGCTTATTCTTTGAGTGGGGCAGGAGATGCTTTAAGAATAAGCTGGAAATCAGCTTAAGCTGAAAGTTATAAGCTATAAGCTGTTTAGGCATAAGCTATAAGCTGTTTAGGCATAAGCTATAAGCACTTTCCCACAGCTCTACCAAACAGGGCTAATGTGCGACATTTTAAACCGATCCGGTAATGTAACTACAAAATCAATGTACCCATCCTCTATGTCTCAGATAGAGTTGACCCCTTGTGCTCTCCTAAACAACTTTTCCAGTTTATTGACCTTGAGCATAGTTGGATCAACCTCGAACTCAAACAGAGCCCTAGTCTGATAAATCGTAGCTTTGGAGATTTGTGCTGGGATTGGCTCTGCTGGATTGCCCTGGTTTTCTTGAACATTAGCAGTATGAGTAGTGGCTCCGGGTGCTGGGACAGTCGCGGTAGGTGCATGGGACGCAAAGACCGTAGCCGACTATGGTTGCTGTTGTTGTAGCCTGGTTATAACCTCGACCTGACGGACCGTGACCTCGGCCTAACGGGCCGCATCCTGCTGTAGGGTCTCAACTATCTATTGCAGATGGTGTATCAATTCTTCTATACTGGCTGGGGGATACAGTGCCATTGGAATAGGTGATTAATCTCGTGTTGGGCTGGAAGTAGATGACCGTTCCCGAACCAAACTGGACATAGGTGAGTTAAGGGGTGACTGCTGTAAAAAATGAACTACTGAACTCTGCCTGATTCGCTTCCGTCTTGTAACTGGTGGAAATGAGGTAAACACAGGTTGTCCCCAAACAAGATCCCTGGTTTTGCAAAATCTTTCGACTCGGGTCCAGTGTACTTGGGAGATATCCGAACTTTCTAAAGCTATAGTTTTGAACTACTTAACAAAAGAAGTAAAGCAAAAGAGCAGTAATCAGAAATCGCACAACACCTCAACTAAGATGTGTATCAACACAGACATGATCAAAGCTGTATGACTATAGTCCACTCCACACTGAATTCTATCCCAAAACAAATACCAATTTTACAACTGCTATGCACATTCCTGTACAATTTTACAGTAAAGCACATACCAGTTAAGAGAGAGTCAAAACATCTCTATGAGGGGGTAGGGTTACCTTATCCTAGTTTTGTCATGAACTAGGTTTCACTAATTCTAATCACGCCGAAATCATGAGAGAAGGAGAAAAACTGCTCAAGGTCGCATTTCACGTGTCCTGAGATAGAGGCTACCTTAGGTATTGCTTGCGAAACGTATGTAGTAATTTCAATGAAAGATTCGGCAATACAATAACCAAGGATCTTGTGTCGAGAGCAAGTTTTACACAGCAAGTGCAGAAGTTTAACAAGATTATGGAGGATATCTGCAAGCTAGAAAAGCATGTTGAACGGTGATTTAGAATGATGAACCCTATTCATTGGACATTGTGCCATGATAGTGGTTGTCGTTGGTGCATATTAACCACAAACCATATAGAGGGCTTCAATGGTGTATTCAAAGACGCATATAGTGTCCCGATTACAGCATCAGTTGAGATAACTTTTTATCGGCTCCTCAAATATTTTGACGAGAGCAGGACCATTGTTGAACACGACTAATGTTCAACAATGGATTGACGAGCACCAAGCTAAAGCGAATGTCCATATGTTGGTACCAATTAATAAGTAATTTTCATTGTATGCACCAAATTCACAACACATTATAATTTCGCACTCGTCGGTCATTAATGCTAGTCTATATTTAAACATACCCTTCATATTTAAACATACCATTCATATTAATCCACGAACAAACATTTTTTTCCTCTGGGAAACCAGGGAATACGAGCTGAGGACAACACCGCATGTAATGGGAGGTGGTGCTTATTAAATAGTTAGTCTCCGACCACCGCGTTGTTCATGTGGGAAGAACACATTATTTCACTCGCCATGTTCCCACATGCTTGTTGTGATAGTAGACTTGGCCGAGGACCCTTTTCCTTTAGTTGCACTAGAGTATAGGTTGGAAGTCCACAAGTGTATCTTCACGTATAAGTTTAGGCCCAGACCGCACGAGCAATATTGGCCTAACGATGATTACCCAACTTTGCTCGCTATTCCAGACTGACAAAATCAGGTTAAAATGGGTCGTCCTCAACATAACCGCATCCACAAACTAGATACCTTTAGACAAAGTGGAATACACCATTGCAGTGTGTGTTTACAAAGAGGGCATGATAAGAGAAAATGTCTAGCGAGAATCCAATCAGTTCGGCAGTAATTTTTTTTTCAACATATTAGTTCCACACTACTATATTCATCCATTTAATTGGAGTTAATGTATTATTCAACGAATCAGTATTCACTAATATGATCATTATCACTTCTATTAAGGTGTTTTAATGACGATTAATGATGACATGGACATAGGCAAATGTGACAAATCTCTTGAACTGCATATTTCATTTTATTTTTGTTTCAACTGGCGTGTACTGCTTAGTAGTTTCGAAACGTTTGAGTAATGGAATGTGAACGCTTTGGTGAGTTGATGGCCGATTGTTTCCTGACCTCTACCGACACTAGTTTCTTTGTCTCTCTCCTTAGTTGATGTAATATTACAAAAATGCACATAATGTGAAATGAATTAATAATCACCAATATAAATGCATGTAATGTCTGTGACATGTAATATTCAATGCTTTGCCACATTTTGTTAGGTGGTAAACTATTTTTTTTTTTCCCTAAATAAATCATTACGTGACGGAAGGCCATTTTATCAATTCAATCATTTCTTTGAAATTTAGTACGTATTAGTAAATGCTTAGTTCTTTTAAAAAGTTTGAGTAGTGGATTTCAAATCTGCTTAAAACCCTCTTACATAGACTGACTCGTCATTTCCTGTCGAAGTGACAACTCGTATAAAGTCAAAGCACGTTTTTCCATGTCATAAAGGTTGACGTGACAATGCTCTTAAAATAACTTCAAATACACAGCTACCACGTGAACCTTATCTCCTATGACAAGTCATTGTCAGTATGTGGGTTGATCATATATGATTGTTCACCTCATTAATCCATAGTCCATGTAATATTCAATAAATCAGTATTCACTAAAATGATAATATATTTACGACTTCAATTAAAGTGTTGTAGTGTCGATTAAGGATGACATAGATATGGGCAAACGTGGCAAATCTATTGAACTGCTTATTTCATTTTATTTATGATTTTTTTTTTTAACTGTCGTCTACTACTTACATGTTTGGAAACGTTTGAATAGTAGATTGTGAACACTTTCGTGAGTTGTACGATTCTTTCCTCACCTCTATCGAAACTAGTTTGTTTGTTATTGTTGTACTTGATGTAATATTACCAATATGCATATAATGATAAATGAATCACTAATCACCAATATAAATGCATGTAATGTCGGTGACATGTAATAATCAATTGTTTGCCATATTTTTTTCGAATAGAAAACTTTTTTTTTTTGTTTAAAAAAAAATGATTACGTGAAGGCCATGTGACCAATTCAATTATTTCTCTGCAATTGCTTTGAAATTGGTAAAAGCTTAGTTATTTTCAGAAGTTTCAGTAGTGGATTTGAAATCTACTTGAAACCCTCTAATATAGACTGACTAGTCATTTCCTGTCGAAGTGACAACTCTTATGAAGTTGAGGCACGTTTTTTCACGTCACAAAGGTCAACGTGACAATGCTCTTATAATAATTTGAAAAATACAGCTCCCATGTGTAGCTTACTCTTATGACACATCGTTGTCAGCATGTCAAATTGTTTAGATATGAGTAATCATGTCCATCTCCAATTTTATGTGTTCTACATGTTGCAACTGCTGTTCACAAGGACCGTTATAAGTATCACACCATATCAGAGCTACATGTTTATAGAAAAAACAAGAGCTATCATCATGAGATATACGATGGTTGATCTATATTCAACAATGGGTCGCCATTAGGTTGCAGATGGAGATGAATTTGAATACCCATTAAGTCCAAATTTACATTACACACATCATACCATCAATACCATGAGAGCTGAGTGGCATTTTCGCATAACTCGAGCAAGCGTTCTCGTTGAGCTACGTCGTGAAGTTAATATTAAATTTTCTCGACAGTTAACCATGCGCATGCCAATTGACACGCTACAGTTGTTGCAAAGGGCGTTGCATCGTATTCGTGATGAAGTTAATCGTATGACCCAAAGTTTGCAAAGATCTAAACTTCAAAAGACCACGAATAAGCGTGCCAAAGATGGGTTAATAGATGATGTGCATCAGTACTTCACTTGGAGCATGGATGCTATGTATGAATCTAACACTGAGATGTCAGATGATGATGATAATGAATGAAATTGTTTAGATGTATGACCAAACGATTTCTCTTTTAATAGCTTTGTAATGCTTATCCATGAGTTATCAATAAAGGGAGAATTTATAATGTTAAACAAACAATCTATATTTTTTTTCCAATTATGGCTTCTTTAATGGTTTCACACAAAATGCACAACATTATTTGTATAATTATTTGGATACATTTTTTCGGGTCTTTACTGCAAACCATTAGGTACGGATTCATTGCGTTGCATTATTGCTTATTTCATCATATCACATATATGCCCCTGGTAATTCAACCATGATTTTACTATTTTATGCAATATTTAAGTGAAATTTCTTGAATAATAAAACCCTTGCAATCATTTTGCCCTACATGGAGATTAAAGCCTAGTTTACACACATCCACAACTTAGGGATGGATTGTTTGTCATTTTGTGTTCTGATTTACATCCATAATTGACAGATAACATGGGTCTATACTGTCAAAGTGTAAGTGCTTGTTGAGGAGATCTCATACGTTCACTCGCTATAATATAAACATTTTTTTTGGGCTTCCCTGAAATTGATTATGAAACATTCCATGAAAAGCAATATACCAATCTCATGTTGAGATGTCCGATGACGATAATGAATGAACTTGGTTAGATGTATGACCAAAAGAGATAAGAAACATTGTAATGGCTTTGCAATGCCTATCCACGAGTTATCAATGCGAAGACAAATTTGTAATGAATCTTGACATGTGATGTTATAATGTAGTCATTTCATAAGCTTAACCTTCATAAAACACTAAGACATAGTGCAACGGACGTTTAATAACCTAGTTGAACAACAATATTACCTTACACACCAAAAAAAAAGACCCGATACAACATATACATATTGAAGAAGATCACAAAGATGTTTGCTTTGTCATTCTTCATCCAACATATAGCAGTCAGAGAGATATTTTTCATTGTTTAAGACATTATTTTGCTACATCACGGTCAAATCTTTGTTCCTTGCTTCTACCATTTCGATGGCTAGTTGAAGCATAAAATGTCAACATCTCCACATCAACATTCTGTTGTTCTCCTTTTTAATTCTGCTAACTGCATTCTCATAGTCACCCACATTTCATCTAGGCATAGTCAATGAACGACGATGAGGAACCGATGCCCCTAAGTTATGTAGATCATTAAACAAGCTCTCTTGCTCTGTTACCCTAAATGCCCATTCGGCCCAAATATCAATGTAATAATCCTTCGAACTTGAGTATTTTTGCTCATGTAGTCATAACTAAATCGAGGTAGTAGCTACACTTTTGGAAGGCTTCCACGATGTGAACACACTGTACCTCATGAAGACATTTTTTTGTATACACAAAATGAAATTAGTTAGATTGAAGATAAATTACTATTATTATGGTTTGACCAATCATCGTAGTTGGGGTACTGTTACTTACAGACATGCAGAGGAGATGACATGGTTACAATAATTGAGATGATGGGTCACTGTGGAAGAACAAACACCTGTGATATTATTTTTACTAATTAATTTGATTCAACCCTTCGAATATGTTGTTCATGAGTTACTTTTGCATAATCTATACCTGTGATATTGTTGCAGTTCGTATCGTGGCGTTGTCGGCATATGTATTTCATTTTTCTAAATTCTTCTTCGTTCGATATCAATTTCATATATCATATCTTGTGCAGGTCTATAGCTCAATTCCTAGAGGAGATTCCATTATTGGTTCATCAACATCGAGCCGATGAAATATGGCGTCAGTCGGTATGAATTGTTTATTTCTAATCGATATTTGAATACTGTCGTTCAATGGAGTTCTACAATTTATATGCTACAATTGTATTCAAATTCTAATTTGAATTGTGTAAATGAAAAGTATAAAATAAATTATGTTTGTATGAAGGCTTTTGTTAAATGTCATTAGCTTCATCATCTTCAAATAGATACATCAACTAGTACATTTTTAGTTGTCAATAATAATATAGTGATCAGTTATCGTGACGTGTGTTATAAATCGATTGATACAAACATTTTCTGAAATTAATGCTATAAATTACACTTTTTCATACGTCCTAATTCTATAGCGAAAAGTAATACATAAAAAAGTTATTAACTTAAGGTTTACTAATGTTTTACGCCCTTGTGATTTAACTGAAAAACACATAAACCCCTCCAACTTGAAAATTATAATCATAACCCCCCTTGTAGTCTATGGTGAAAGGTACAACCTAACTTGGTTAACAGTTTTTGCAAACTGTCAACACTACCGTTACTTTTTCCTGTAATTTTCATTTATATGCCATGACACTTCACCTCTTTCTCTCTATCTATTTGTCGCTCTACATTTAGACCACTTAGGCAATGTTCACCACTGTGCACCACTGTTCATCTCACCCACTATTACAGTTAGTAGATGACGGGTTAATTTTTAAATTGAATCGTAATTTCTTGAATCAAATGTGCAACTACAAACATTATGTTTCATATCGTTGTCTTGTGCAGGCGAAAGATCAGCTTAAATTGAAATGTCGACGATCTGATTCAGGCATATAGGACACTGCATTGGACCATAGAGTCCTACGTTGCCTACTGCGTGCGAGGTTCTATGGGGCGTATCGGATCGATCCTATTCGATTGGACCACCATCCCGTTACAACTCTCGTAGAGAGGAGGCGAATAGAGATGTGCACATTTCATTTCCCTATCGAAGAGTCCATGATTACATTGCAGGATGTGGCTCTTCTATTCAGCCTACCTGTTGATAGAGAGACGGTCACTAGCAAAGACCCAGGAAATAAGGTCAATGATTTGATAGTTTTATGTTTGAAGTTGTTAGGAGCAACACCTACACAACAAGACTTCATAGGATCTTTGCTTAAGTCAAAATGGATAGCAGAATATTTTCGTCAACTTTCACATGATACGACTGATGAGACATGCATCATTACGCTCGAGCCTATATTATGTGGCTTATTGAGGGGGTTCTACTCCCTGATAAGTCACAAAATATAGTGAAGATGTTTTTGCCACTATTGAGAGACTTCGACCATATCCACAAGTACAGCTGGGGTGGTGCCATGTTGGCATTTTGTATAGGATGTTATGTCAAGCGACTAAGCCTGATACAAAAGAGATGGTGTAGACACCCCATTTTCGACCGACCTTAAGACTCAGACGTCATCGACTGTGCACTCGGTGATTGTGCATGTTTGTGCTCGTTTTGAGTTTCCGGAGCCTTCGATTGAGCGCCTTGTCTCGAGACCTCTTAACTTTCTCCTCTTGGCCAGTTTTTTGGAGCATGCCTTGCTGCCTTTGCCAAGAGGGAGACAGAGGACTGTAGGCTACTTTTGTAGTCGTAGGCTACCTTTCCCTCTTCTAGGCCACTTGTAGTGGCCCGTAGACTAGTTTTGGGGGCTTCTGGCTGCGTGCCTTACCTTGCGGACTCTTGTCTTTCTTCCTTTTGGTTTGTTTTTAAACCAAACCTTGTTAACCTTTGCTTGGAGGGTGGAACAGGGGCATAGACCAGTTCCCTTCCCCCCCTCCGTAGACCATTTTTCTTCCTTGCCAGCCACTTTTGGTGGTCAGCCAGCTAGGGTGGCTGGTCTGTGGACCACCTAAGGTGGTCGGTAGCCGGCCACCACCTTTCACTCTCTTTGTAGACCATCTTCCTCCCTTGCCGACCAATTTTATTCCCTGTAGACCACTTTTTGTGGTCGGTCGACTAGTGGGAGTGGTCGGTCGACCACTTCAACTGGTCGGCGGCCTTTCTGTACTGTCTGCAGATATTTTCCATGCCAGCTGTGCCAGCTATTAGGCATAGAAGGCATCCTCCATACACGTGTATGGAGGGATTGCACCAGGCCTCTAGCATGTCTAACAAGCTTAAGGCATGGAATTCTATATAAGGAAGCTTCCTCCCTCTTGTTCAAGGTTCAGAAATTTGTATTAGGGTTATACATATCCCTTTCTCTCTATATTTGTGCTAGTTTGTGCCTTAAAGTGAGTTTTGTTCACACTTTTGCACTAAACACCTCGTGAAACACCTTCACGCCTGGGCTGAGGTACTTGGAGGTTCGTTTAAAGCTCAAAGGCTTGGTTTTTGCGTCAGAAGTTGCTGCTTTGTTGTGGTTCTTCAAGGGTGAGTCTTTACCCTCTTTAAAGCTTTGTTTTAGTTTCTTACTTAACCATATTTGCATGCTTCTTTAGGCCTTGCTTTAAACTACAAAAAGCTTTGTTTTCAAGTGCTCAAGGTGGTTGTTTGAGGCCTCTTTGGTGTTGGAGGTGTTTTACCCTCTTATGTGCCATCTTTTGATTTGCTTTGTGCTATCTCTTAAGGCCTTTAAGATCACCTTTGTTTGGCCTCTTCACCACTGAATTCCAGAGGAATTTCAGGGGGTGGAAAGTGTGTTTTGGGATCCAAAATAGGTGGGGGTGGTCCCCCCCCCCCTTTTGTATCTTGTTTGCATGTGTTATTGGCTTATCAAGTTAGCATGTTTTTCTACCTTCTTGCGGCCCTATCTTAGTATGTTTCAGACCTTGTTTTGCCATGACATAGCTCTGTTTGGGGTTGGTTTGGTTACCTCTTGCATGCACCTTGCACTTGTAGTGCAATTCTACTCACTAGCCTAGCATGCTTGCTACTTTGGCCTATGGTTCTAGCTTGTTTTGGCTCTATTTCAGTGTCCTTTTTGTCATGATTTCACATGCTTTAGGTCTGATTTGGGTGGTCTTGATCATGTATGCTTTGCTTTGTATAACCATAGGGTAAAGCCCCTCCACCAGCTTTGTGTTTTGGGTCCACTAGAATGCATTGCTTGGGCTATTTACATGATATAGCATCATTTGATATATGATTTCAAAGCGTGTTTCACTGTCATACCCTCGTGTGTATCACTCTTTCAATGCTTTGGAGGGTTATGCTTTATGCCTTAATCATGAGCCAATTTGCATGCATGTTTGTCTAAGCTCTTGGGCTCCATTTCAACATGTTCTTGGCCCTTAACTTGGCATATTTGAGCTCTGTCCAGAGCTGGTTTGGTTAGTTGTGCTATGTATTGCATGCCTCTTGTGTGATGCTCTTAACTAGCCTTATGCTCTAGGCCCTCTAACATGCCTTGTTTGTGTTATTTATGTGATATGGCATCATTTCTCACATGATTTCAGAGCATACAGCCTTGTTAAAATCTCATGTTTATCGCTCTTTAATTGTGTTTAAGAGTTGTGCCTTTATGCCTTGTTGATGTGCCAATGCATGAGCATCATTATCTTGTCTTTCATGCTATCATTTCAGAGTGTTTTGGCCACTATTTTGGCATGCATGAGCTCTATCTAAGGCTGGTTTAGTCCATTGAGCATTGCATTGCATAGTCCTAGTGTTGCGTACTTCAATAGCTTTCATGCTTAAGTCCTCTAGCATGCCATACTTGTGTTGTTTGCATGATATGTCGTCGTTTGGCATATGATTTCAGTGCTTGTTCCTCTGCCATGCTCCCACATATGTCACTCTTTCGATGTGTTTGAAAGTTAAGTTTTGTGCCTTGCTTGCGAGCCAACGAATGAGCATGCATTTCTCCCCTTTTTGTGCCAAAATTTTGGTGTGTTGGCCACTGTTTTGGAGCATCTTAGGTATATAGTTTGATCACTTGAGCATTGTAGTGCAGGCCTCATGTGTAATGTACTTCATTAGCTTTGATGCCTTAGCTTCTAAACATGTCTTGCATGCATTGTTCACATGATAGAACCTTGTGCATGCCATATTAACATTTGATAGATAGGCATGTTGTGTGTGACGCATTGTGTTTGGATTGGACGTTAATCCCAACACGAGGAATGTCGCACGTTTCATACTCAGAGTGATGAAACGTGTAGCATTTCTTGGTCGCCGACCCTCTTGATCAAGCATGATAGAGGTGGAGGCCCTTATGTGTTATTTGTGCATTCATTGACATTGACTTGTGCAAACTTGGCTTCTCGGCCATCATGCATTGCGATGTTCAGTTGGTGGCCAGAGAGTATAGTACCGCACTCCCTTCAGCTTGAGAAATGATAGGGAGAGTGGCTGTGCACACATATCTTGCAAATACACTGTTATACCCCTTGTTGTTCTTTGTTGCAGCAAAGCTGGAACCAGTAGAGGTGGTCGACCGACCACTTTTTCTAGTCCACAACCAGTTTTTATGGTCTATAGCCCCCTTTTCTGGTCGGCAGCCCACCAGAGGGTCCCTGTGTTGGAGAAAAAGCATTCAGGAGATTGTGCAACTTTTCAGAGATCAAATCAAATGCAAATGAAGACAATTATGGGCATAGCAATGGATTTCTGAGCGAAGCGATCGAGCATGCATGCACCCCTCGCCCCGAGAACCGCTTTTAACTGCTTTAACTGCTTTACTTAGTTAGCTAAATCGTCAATTTTGTACTTAATTAGTTAATGTGCTTAATTAATCTATTTGTTTTGTAATAATTAGTTAACTAGGAATAGTTAATTAGTTTTGGTTTGTAATAATTAGTTTAATTAGCGTAACTAATTAGCTTATTATTCGGACCCTCCGTCGAGAGGGCAAATGTTGTAATAAATGTGCGTGTTTGTGTGCGTGTTTGTGTGCATGTCTTCCAACCCCACGTCTTTCTCCCTTTTATTTACCAGCTTTCGATGGTTGGTTTTAGGGTATGTTTCAATTAGCATACTTATGTTTTCATGCGTGCATCATTCATTTTGTCTTGCATGCACCGGGCTCGGCGCATCATTCAAACTGCATTGTATTTCAATACACTTACTTGAATACGTGTTCCAAAGCATGTTATCAAGTGTTGCATTCATATGCCATTCTAGATAGCCGAGCCTATTTTAGTTGCATTTTTGCATGTGTTGCATTAGGCATCTTAATATAGTTAGGATCATGCATGATTTCTAACTAGCTTCTGTTTTGGCTCGGAGTACACTGTGAGTGTTTATGATTTAGCATCCATGCATGCGTGTAAGTGTTGTCATGTTTAGCATGCTTGCCATGAGGCTATGTGCTTAACTGTTATAACTGCTTGAATGCCTATGAATGAAGGTTTCATTGCTTGAATTGAAACAATTCATCAAAATGTGCGTTTTAAGCCCACTCTGCGGAGTGGCAAAATCATGTTTTAAGCCCACTTGAGGGTGACAAATCTGCATTTTAGCCTACTTGAGGGTAGCAACTTCAAACCATTTTCGAAAAACAAACATGAAATGTTTTGTTCCAAATTGAGTGATTTAATCCATACTTGTATGTTGTGCGCATCACATAGTAATTCTAGATTAATAACCAAAATAAGAACGCATGTGTTTTCAAAAATAACATATCATGTTTAGTAGATGCCGATCCTTTGATCGGGCGAACGGGGGTGCTCATTTCATGACCTTCCCCTCTCGTACCCGATTTCCCGAGCCGAGGCAACTTTGGTGATGACGGACACGTGGCCTTAAGCACGAGTCAGGATTTCCTAAATTTCTCAAAATAAAATATTTAGGTGGCGATTCTGAAATCTGGCAAAACAGTCCATGTTTGGTGCTTTTTGATTAAAATCGATTTTCCTAAACGATTGGCCAGATTTGGACTCTTTGGTGATTTATCAGTCTTACATTGCACTTTGTGAGATTAGATTCAAAACCGTGACAGCAGTCCGAATTGTAGTAGCTAGAACCCAATTCACGCCCTCGCGCTCGGAGCGAGTTCAGGCGGTCTACAATTTCTAGCGACTCCGTTGGGGTTTTAGAGAACTTGACTCGAACTCATGATATGTTGTTTTGATTACACTTATGTGTTTCTTTGCATTGCATTTGCATTGGTGCGCCTAGGACACCGTGTTTTCCGTCTGCTATGCCTGAATGGTTTGTCAGAGGCTTGCTTGGAAAAGCGTGCCATAAAGCTGACCGGTTACGGGCTCTGCCACGATGGGAACACAAACCTCGATTTTACCGAGGCACCCTTGTTGACCATTCGACCTAATGCATATCGGAAAAGTAAAGACCATTCCAAACTGGGACAGGTTGCTTACCCGATTGTAGGTTGTTTGAAAACCGCTGCGTGCGTAGTGAAACCCTAGCTCCTGACAAAATTGGACAGGGAAACCCTACCCCTCCATAGGGGTGTTTTGGCTCTCATTTGCTTGCTATGTGCTTTTAGAGTGTCTCTCTACAGGAATGCATGTATCAGTTTGCAAGTTTGAGTATCAGTCTGAGGACATCGGTATTTGGGGGTATCAGATTTGAGACAGTGATTTAGGGGCAGGGAGCAGTGTTTGAGAACAGTTCTTTTAGCTTGTGATTATCAACTCTATGTTGTGTTTATTTAAGCTGAAATGTTGTCCGTTTTTCTGCTGCTTCTTTTTGCTTTATTTATCTTTTTGCAAGGTAGTATAGCATCATTGCTTCCAAAGAGGCAGTTTCCCCCAAAGCACTCTAGGTTAGAGGTAGAAAGCTTCATCGATCTGAGGATCTAGTTGACGGACAAGCAGTGTTCTTTTCATTACACCCAGTTACAAGACGGATGGCAGTTAGGCAGAGAATATCGGTACAGCAGTCGTTGGTTCAGCGATCATTATCCACCCCACCAGTGAGTAGTTGGGCTGAGGTTTCCGTTTCTACCACACAGAGAGATACACCTGTTCAGTTAGATCCGCACTTTACGACAAGTATAGAGGACATGATGCGTCAGCTCCAAGAGACCATGCAAGCCTTGCAGCGGGATGCTGCCCGCCAGGCAGAGTTTGCCGCACGTCAGGTAGAGGTTGTGGCCCAACAGACGGAGCTGATTGCCAGACTTCAGCAACAAGGTAGAGGTTATAGCTCAACAGACAGAGCTGATTGCCAGACTTTAGCAACAGCAACAGCAACAACCACAACAAGTTGGAGCATCTGCTTCGCATTCACCCCCGCCCCCACCTAGAGTTCCAATACTCGGGGATACTGCAAATGTCCAAGAAGATACGGACGCTCCAACAGGGCCAGTCCCGCCACCAGTTCTACTACAGATTTCAAAGACACCGGCCTTCTCGATAGATACACCGTTTGAATCTGAGATGGACCCAACCACTCTGAAGATGAATAAGCTTGAAAAGCTGTTTAAATAGGCCCAGGGGGTCAATTCCATTCCAGACATAGAGGATGGTTACACTAATTCGGCGGTAACATTGGCGGACAGATTCAAGATGCCCCATATAGACCGTTTTGACGGCACGGGCGACCCTATGGTTATCTGAGGCTGTTCTCGGATATTTTGCGCCCGATGGGTTTGATGAGACTCCAGGAACTATAACTCTTCAGCCGAACCCTGTCGGGTATTGCAGCCATTTGGTACGCCAAGCTGGAGCACTCAGTGAAAAGGAGCTTGGAGGAAATGGCCGAGGCCTTCGTCACACAATATTCATACAACACCCAGATTGAGGTCACGACCCGTGATCTTGAAGCGACCAAGCAAGAGCTAAAAGAAGGCTTTTCTGACTTTGTCAATCGATTGAGGGCCAAGGCCTCCATGATGACAACTCGGCCATTGGAGAAGGATCACATAAAGATGGTTGTGCGCAACCTCCAACCCAAGCTGATGCATAAAATGATCGTCTTGCCGCTCCCCACCTTTGCGGACTTACACAAGATTGGGGTACAGATTGAGGACGCTATGAAGCAAAGGCTGGTCGACCAAGAGAGGGAATAGCCCGATAGGGCATTTACACGTAATTCGAAAGCAGGCACAAGTAGTGCTGCAGCTGCCAGAACTTCTGATGTGGGCATGGTCACCACCACCACTCCAAAAAACTCCTGCAGCTACACCCTTCACCGGCGCGTCCGGAACCAGCTCACAAACAGCTAGATATCTACCATGAGGCAAGAGAACCTTTACTCCGCTGTACATGCCTCTGTCCAAAGCTCTGGGGGTTCTAATCAGAAAAGGACATTTGAAGCCCCTAGAGCCGCGGCCATTACCAGACAAACTTCCTTCCTCCCATAACACGGCCAAATACTGTGCCTTTTACCAACAGCATGGTCATGACACTGACCAGTGCTATAGACTGCGTCATGGGATCCAGGATCTTATTGACAACAAGGTGATTGCGCCTCCAGAGAAGCCGAATGTCACCACCAACCCACTCCCACCACATAACCAAGCTCCACCACCCAAACACATTAACCTGATCCAAACCACGGCCATTCCATATGACCCAAGCATATATATCACACCCTCCCACCTACCCAAGCCTGAGATGTTCGTCCCAGACAGCACGAACTTATGCATGTTGAGCATCTCCCAAACCCAACCTGAACCGGTGGTGGTGACCATCGAAGACAGAACCGGGATGACTTTGGAGGTAGATGGGAATGTTGATTCAGAGCCTGAGGGGTCTCAGAGCTTCGCGTACAACCCGTGCGGTTATATCAAATCAGTTGAGATCAGGTTAAGCCTAGGATAGAGTTACCAACTAGGGCAGGCATCAGTGTGGTCCGAGAAGATGGACCAAGTCAGGGGTTAGATGACCTAGCAAAGCTGGAAGAGGATATTGCCAATCTGCAGTTCTTCAATGAGCAGGACTCAGGGGATGTGAACATCAACTGGTTTGACTTGGATGGATCAACAGAAAATACTGGGTGGCTGAGTGACGAGCTAGATGTTATAGAGACACCTTAGCCAAAACGGGGGCAATCATAAGCTGGGATATCAGCAATGGCCGGAATGGTCGAGAATCAGGAGAAATCGCCGGAGAGCACCGGTGCTAAGAATTTTGCTCGGGATCGGGCAGTTTGAGTACAGTATACTGAACAGGAGGCTGCATTGAAGCGGCTTGAGCAAGAAAAGATCGAGGATCTTGAGTGGGCTAGGAAGGCCAAAGCCCCTGCGGGGACGAAATGTGCTGTGAGCACAGAAACAGTTGCAATGGGACCGGACAGTTGTCTGTCGATTGCCGACGGGATGTGGTACGAAGACGACGACTTACGTCTTGCCCACAACAAGGACTGGGGGCAAAACCGAACAGACGACACCTGGTATGTTGAGGAGATCGACCATATGACCATGATTAGGCAGTATTTCAAGCCCCCACATTTAGACCAGTCGGAGGCGTCCAGGAAGGACAAAGAAGCAGAGAGGCAGAAAAAAAAACCGCTGGAGGAGGAGGCGGTACTGAAGCAGCTTAAGAAAATTCAAACAGACATCTCCATCTGGGCACTGCTTGTGGCCTTGAGGGTTCACAGACGGGCCGTCCTTACAGCCATGGATAGGGCGAAACTTTCAATCGATACCACACCCGAGCAGTTGGTAGAGCTAGTTTTCCCGAGAGGAGCTTCCCCGACCATGACCTTCACCGATAAAGAACTACCACCCGAGGGCTCAAATCATAACAAACCACTCCACATCTCTGTGGAGTATAGAGAGAAATGGATACCGGTGGTCCTGGTCGACACGGGGTCCGCAATCAATGTATGTCTGTTGAGAACGGCGTATGCCATCAGGTTGAAGCCCGTGGATTTTGTGCCAACGGCCCAAGTGGTAAGGGCCTATGATAATACCAACCGAGAGGTGATGGGGACCGTACGAATTAAGACTCAGGTTGGCCCAGGGCAACAGGACAATGAGTTTCATGTCTTGGATGTTCCCGCAACCTTCAATCTACTCCTTGGGCGGCCGTGGCTACACCAGGTGAAAGTTTTCTCTTCCACCTTACACCAAATGCTCAAGTAACCCCACGGGAAAGGGGTGGCAATCGTTTTTGAAAATTCTTCGATACATCCGCCGCCAGAGGTTTCTACACTAGTTCTAGAGATTGAGCATGGCGCGGAAGATGTATTTTTGTCAGGATTCACCCTAGCTGAGGCTCGGGATGTACAGGATACGCTAGCTGTTGATGAGGGGCTATACGTCAGTGCACAGTTTGTCTACCTTATGAACAAGCTTCAGCACATGCCCGGGATGGGATTGGGGCGAAGTGGCCGGAAGGGCGTCACAGCATCAGCCGAAGTGCCGTTTAATCCATATACCTTTGGATTAGGTTATCTGCCTACCAAAGAGGATTGGGCGAGGAAAGGAAGAGAGATGGCCGGAAGAGCCAAGGCAAAGCAAGGCAGGAAGCACTACGAGTTGGTGCACAAGCCTATCCAGGGGACTTTGAACGGACGCTTTGTCTGGGAGGGGGAAGACTTCCCATTTTGTGGCTTCCTGAAGCCCTGGTTGAATGCAAATAAGGGACGCTTGCCCGACTTCGAAATCCTTTTTGATCTTCAGTTGTCCGGGGATGAAGTTGCCGAAGAGCAGACAAACCCACCAGCTGAGGCTGAGCAGGGCAAGGAGGAGGATTCCAAGAGCACAGAAATTGAGATGGGGGTAGCACTGGCTCGTCTCCTCTCAAATCCTCAGATCATACCGGAGTGCTTGGGGATAACTTCTCAGTTTCCATGATCGGGGATGAAGCGGCTATGGGCCCATCTTCAAGCATTCTCGATGCATCCAACGCACCCTCCCTCATCTAGCAATACGGCGAGGGCTTTTTATCGAGCAATTCCGGGTCAGGTAGTGAGCTGGAATCTAATTCCACTGAGTCGGTGGAGTCGGAATCAGATTCCAGCTCTTCTGAATCTGAGTCCGGTATTCTTGGGGGTGATAACCCGAATGCCACTAGCATGTCCAGGTCATCTTTTTCTTTTTCCTTTGAGTCTGTTGTAACAAAGGAATCAGGCGAACTGGATGTTATTAATGAGAATGGTACAGCTGTGGCTTTGAGTACTTTTTTGTGCCTTTAATTTATTGCATTAATCAAGGCTTTCAAAATTTTGATGAAAACGACGAGAAAGAAATTCCTCCGGTTTTGAAATATTTGTTTGATCAAGACCAGGAGAGGTTTGTAAAACCTTTGGTTGATGAAATCACCACAATTAATGTTGGTACTAAGGACCCGTGGCTAGTCCAGATCGGGTCCACGTTGTCTTCGGGGGAGCACGAGCTCTTAGTCGCTTTATTAAAAGATTTCAAAGATGTTTTCGTGTGGTCCTACGAAGACATACCTGGAATCGATCCTGAGATTGTACAGCACCGGATCCCTCTTGACCCAAAGGCCCAACCTGTTAAGCAGAAGCTCCGAAGGATCCGCCCGGACTGGGATCTGAAAATTAAAGAAGAGGTCACCAAGCAAATCGATGTAGGGTTCCTGCTAGTATCTGAGTATCCAACTTGGTTGGCTAATATAGTTCCAGTGCCGAAGAAAGATGGCAGAATTCGGATATGTGTGGACTTCAAGGATTTGAACAAAGCCAGTCCGAATGACGACTTTTCTCTGCCGCATATCGACGAATTAGTGGACTTCACTGCTGGGCATGCGCCGCTCTCGTTCATGTATGGGTTTTCACGCTACAATCAGATTTTGATGGCACCCGAAGACAGGGAGAAGACAACTTTGTGGGGGGCCTATTGTTATAGGGTGATGCCGCTCAGCTTGAAAAACGCTAGGGCTACGTATCAACGGGCTGCGACCACGATTTTACACGATATGATCCATAAAAAGGTTGAGGTGTACGTGGACGACATTATTGTCAAGTCCAAGGAAAGAGAGGGCCACTACATCGCCTTGCAGAAATTCTTTCAACGGATCAGAGATTATCAGTTGCGGTTGAATCCTCAGAAATGTACATTTGGTGTTACAGCAGGGAAAATGCTGGAATACCACCACTGAGGACTGAAAAGGAGGTGCGAGACTTTCTGGATAAAGTGCAATTCATAAGACGATTTATTGCAAAATTAACATTGACTTGTGAACCACTGTTTGGTCTCCTAAAGAAAGGAAAGAAGTTCCAATAGGACAACCGATGCCAAGTTGCTTTCGAGGAGATCAAGCAATATCTACAGAACCCACTTGTGTTGTCACCGCCTAAGTTGGGGAAACCGTTGCTTCTATACCTATCAGTGACCGAAACGACAATGGGCTACATTCTTGCACAGGAGTCAGAGGACAAAGTATCTACTACCTGAGCAAGAAAATGTTGGATTACGAGACCCGCTATACTCCGCTGGAAAAGGCTTGTCTGGCCTTGGTATGGGCTACCAAGAAATTGAGGCACTACCTCTTAGCTCACTCTGTAATACTGGTTTTGGGATTAGATCCCATCAAATATCTCTTTAAGAAACCAGCACTTACGGGTAGGCTAGCTCGTTGGTTACTTTTGCTTTCCGAATTTGATCTGAAATACATGGCGCACAAGTCAGTGAAAGGGAGAACGGTAGCGGAGTTCCTAGCCAACCACCCAGTTGAAGGGGATGAAGTAGTAGAATATCTGTTCCCAGACAAGGCAATTCTGCATGTCGAAGAAGAGCCTTGGACAATGTACTTTGACGGAGCGTCAAACCAATACGGGTATGGGATAGGGGTGTTGCTGATAACACCAGACAATTCCCGTATACCTCTAGCATTCAAACTCCGGTTCAAAGTATCGAACAATAAGGCAGAGTATGAGGCATGTATTGCTGGATTGGAAGTCACCCTAGAACTAGGGACAAAACTGTTGGATGTCATCGAGGACTCGAACCTTGTTGTATCTCAAGCTAAAGGAGATTGGAAAGTTAAAAAAGAAAAGATGAGAATCTATCACCAGACCTTAGACGTTCTGATTCCTGGGTTTGAAAAACAGAACTTTGATCATCTGTTAAGAGAGAACAACAGGTTCGTTGATTCATTAGCAACTCTATCTTCTATGATAGACATCCCTTTTGGAGTCCGGATGCGTCCGATCATCATTGAACAGAAATTCGTGCCGACCTACGAGCTGATTGCTGCCATAGATGAGGTACAAGATAAAAATCCCTGGTATTAAAACATCTGGAACTTCTTAAAAAAGGAGGCTTATCCACCAGGGTCAAATGCCAAAGATAAGAGGGCAATTCGAAGAATGGCTGCTCAGTTCATCATCTACGGGGGTAAACTGTACAAGCGGGGTCATCTTGGGATACATAAGCTGTGTGTTGATACTGAAGAGTCGAAGCCCCTGATTGAGGCCATCCACGGAGGAGAGTGCGGAGCGCACATGAGCGGGGTGATGCTAGCCCGGAAGATCCTTAGACAGGGTTATTATTGGTCAACCATGGAAAAGGATTGTATTGGCTTTGTTCGGCAATGCCACAAATGCCAGATCCATGCAAACCGCATGAACATTCCACCGCCGAAACTATACAATATGACTTCGCCATGGCTTTTTTCAGTCTGGAGGATTGATGTAATTGGGGCCGTCACTCCTGTCACGACCCAAACCCGCCCCCATGGGTTTAACACCGTAACCGGCTAGTAATCCGTGATTACCAAAGGCCTGCTTGACAGTAATACAGAGTAAAGGGGCAGGCGGAAGCCAAAACAGTAAATAAAAGATATCCAATGAGTTGTGACAGTCTGAATGCAAAAAGACTTTTCTGAACATATTCACATTCAAAACCAAAACAGTATATACATACATCATATACAGACATTCAGGTTAGGTACCAAATCCCTACACCGTAGCTATACAGTCAAGTCTCAAACATTTATTACAGAACAAAGACAAAGGTGAAACTGGGACACCGCAAAACAGCCTTAGCTTGAAAACGACTTGGAACCTCGCAGTGAGGCACAATGGTTGGCTTGGCAAATCGAGAGCTAACCCGACGCTCCTAGCTCCGGTCCGGTGCTTGGACACCTACATATATATATATATATATATATATATATAAACAGTGAGCTAAAGCTTAGTAAATAACAGTTGTGTAAAGAGGTTAAGAATGAATATCCTTTCAGTAATAAACCAGTCATATCAGTTATATGTGGTACATCCAATAACAAACAATACAGTAGGTCTTAACAGATCAAGCAGTCAGTTGATGGCCATCATAACAGTATACAGTATTGGTTCCAAGTGTTGGAACCGACAGAGATCTCTGTAACAGTAGGAGTACAATAACAGTAACAGTAACAGTAAATTGCTATGGATGCCACGAATACCGTTTACAAATAGGACAAATATTCATTCATTAAACAATAACGTTTAAGTAAGCAGAATAGTTGATCATTCAGAAAATAATCATAATTGAATATATCTTTACAACATTGTCACTCACAGAGCACTGGGCTATAAGCAGCTAATGAGCGTCCTCGGATGCCAACCCTACACCGTTACAGAACGAACACACACTAAGTTACACACTTGGGAATCAACAACTTAGTCTCTATCTTGACTCGGTGTGGTTCTTCATCAATATCCTCAATAAGATGCCTTAAACATGGCCTAGGAATGCCTAGGATAGAAAGAGGATGCAAAGATGCACTTTAAAACACTTTTCAAAATTTGCTGAAACAAGGGTCCACGCTCGAGTGTGGCTTCCTACGCTCGAGCGGACATGCAGACAAAGGGTCTCCGCTCGAGCGTGACTTCCTTCGCTCGAGCGGACTGCAAACTTCATGAAAAGTACTGGATGCATGCAATTCACGCTCGACCTCCGCTCGAGCATGAGACTCAGGTCCTCGCTCGAGCGGACTGTAAAACACAAACTTCTGGGTATATGCATTTCATGCTCGAGCGTGACTTTCCAAACTCGAGTGAAAATGCACGACTCAGAGTTTACGCTCGAGCGTGAAGTCCTACGCTCGAGCGTAGGTCCAAAATCTGAAATTTTCAGATTCATCCCCAAGCACAAAACTCAACTTTAAAAGCCTCAAATTCGATCCTTGTGGGCCAATTTTTTGGAAAACACTTTAAAACCCATAATATAACATGTTTTGAAGATCAATTTGAAAAATCAAAGCCCAAAGGTAAGTCAATTAAACACAAATTTCAAATAAACTTCAAGAACAAGATGTACATTTAAGATGCATGTAATCAATTGAATTCAAAGCTTTTAACACATGATTAAATGAGTCATTCCTTCCAAAAACATGATGAATTCCTGAACTACAATTAGAAAATGGACATGCATGTGAAAATTCATGCAAAACAACTTCAAATTTCAAGAACATATACATGCATGCATGGATTAAGCCTCAATTCAACACTTTAAACCAATATTTGACTCTAACCTCCATTAATCCCATGAACCATGCAAGAACAACTTAATTGTACAAATGAGAGGATGAAATCTCTACCTTATATCTTGAATTCCAAGTATAGAAGCTCAATTATGCAATCTCTCTTCAATTCCTCTAGATTCAAGCAAGATTTCAAGATGAATTCCAAACTTCTCCTAACTCTCTCTCTCTCTCCCTCGCACGGTTTGGGTCTAAGAAAATGGTTAAATAAAATGCTGTATAAAGGTGCCAAACAAAGTTGCAGGAAATGGCCACTTAATGGCAATATTGTAATAAACTTGAACTAATGTAATTTAGCTTTATTTAATCTAATTTAATCATACCAAATCACATTTTAATTAAATCCACCATAAAATTACATAAACTCTAATTCGCATAAAATACCAATCAATTTCAGATTCGGCCGCCGATAAGGCCTTCAATTTACAGTCTGAAACTTAAAACATGAACAGATCAATCAAATGACAAACAAATAAAAATGCAGGTAAAGCAATATACTCATGCATTCAGTTCAGAATTTCAGTATGATCCATTACTTGTCATGCTTAATCAAAGATTAGCACGAATCAGAGGTGAGAGTTGTCACAACTCCGAAGGAGTCCAACGGGCATGAGTACATTCTGGTAGCGATAAACTACTTCACGAAATGGGTTGAGGCCCAATCTTACGCGGTGTTGAAGGCATCGCATGTCACTAAGTTCATCAGAAACAACATTATTTGTCACTGCAGGGTCCCGAATGAGATTATTTCGGATAATGGTTCCCACTTCAAGAAAGAGGTGATCGACTTGTTGGAGAAATACAACATCGCTTTTCATAAGTCATCTTCATATCGGCCGCAAACCAACGGAGCCGTTAAGGCCGCCAACAAGAACATCAAGCACATTCTGCAGAAGATGGTGGAAACCTACAGGGACTGGCCAGATAAGCTGCCATTTGCTCTTTGGGGCTACCGAACTTCAATTCGAACTTCTACTAAGGCAACTCCATATTCCTTGGTTTATGGGATGGAGGTTGTTCTTCGTATCGAAGTTGAGGTTCCGTCATTACGATTATTGGCTGAGTGTTAGATAGCTGAGGCAAATTGACAGCAAAGTAGATTCGAAGAACTCATGCTCTTTGATAAAAGAAGGCTGAAAGCACTGTATCACGTCCAGGGTTATCAACGAAGAATTGCTAGGGCTTTCAACAAGAAGGTTAAGTCCAGGAATTTGAAAGAGGGGGATCTAGTGCCCAGACAACCGAGCTCCTATCATGACCCTAGAGGCAAGTTTAGACCCAATTGGACTGGTCCCTACATCATCAAGTCTATCTGGTCGGGTGGAGCTGTCATTCTGATGGATTTAGATGGCCTTGAGTTCTCCCAGCCGATCAACATGGACAAGTTGAAGAAATACTATCCCTGAGTGGCTCGCTAGGCCGAAAACCCGAAAGGGTGACCTAGGAGAGCATGAAAATTTTGAAATAATAAAAACTGAGCTCGTAAGGTTGAAAACCCAGAAAGGGCGGCCTTGGCAAAAGTTAGATCGCAAAAAGAGTGTTAATACACGAGTGAACCTGAACCGAACAACGTAAGACTTGCTTCTCATCTTCGGGATATGTAGGCAACTTCATTCTGAAGTCCAGCCATAACCACTTCCAAATCAACTTTGTCCATGTGATCATGTTGGTCATCTTTGTCTTTTCAGCATTCAAGAGCTCGATTGTTATCTCCAATGCAGTGCTATTCAGACTAGGGGCAACTTTCCAGTTGTTGGGATTCGGCGTTGTACATCTCAGTGATAGATCTTAGGCGTGTCCAGTTTTGATCCATATCGAAAATGGTTTGAAAAGTTTTAATAAAAGTTGATTTTGCTCAAATTAATCTTTTTACGACTTAAACCATTTTTGGACCAAACAGAAAATTTCTAGCACCCACAACCTTCAATTACATTGATTTAAGTACAGAGTTCTCCTACTCTTGAATACAAATTGAAATTGCTTTTTATTACATTTATAAAGAAAACTTGAAAGTACTGATAAAGCAATAAATTCGGGACATGGATAAGCCAGGTGTTCCTACGCCCCCTCCCAGAGCTTGTGGATGCCTCTGATGCCAAAATAGGCCCAACCTGTGCCTCTCCATCGAGCCAAGCTATACACTCGTCAGAGGGTGCAACTGAAAGTGGGAGCGGGGGCCAGAAGCTCTCTCATCCTCCATGCTGTGGCATACCGAGCTACCTGTGCGCCTCGGACTGGAAATGCGACAGGGTACTCTATCCCTTCTTCCAGACAAGTCTGATCATGCCCAAACTGGCGTCGAAATCAGAACGGGAAGTAAAAGACACAATGTGTCAGGCCGATCAACTGAATCCCGGGCTGGCGAGACATACTGTAGCTCATCACTAGAAGATTTAGCCAAGGGCAGCGCCAAGCAATGTTGACAGCGGACAGACTGCACATCCATTCGCATCACCATCCCTCGTCTGGGGCATCAACCAGACATCGCCGAAAAAAATAGCCACGAGCTGAATATGCTGGGCATGAGTCCACAACCTTCAACTTATCCATCAACCATATTTGGGGAGGGATTGAAAAATGAGAGATTAAAGAATAGAGAGGTGTACGTGGAGAGAAAAGTGAGAAAAGGGTTTTGAGAGAAAAACTGAGGCTGAAGGCCAAGTGATGTGAGAAATATATGCGAGATAGGGTGGGAAACATTACCTAGAGCAGTAGTGGACTCCCCGCGAATCTAGTCGTCTCCCGGCGATGGAAGGCATCCAAACCCATCAGTGTCTCAGCTAGTGTCATGGCAATGCAGCTCTTACCCTCTTTTAAACCTCGGGCAACCTCAATCAAACGGACGCTAGACCCTCCGGAGCCTGGGGCAAGCAAGAAATGAGACAACATGTACAAGCAAAGCGCATGTCACCGAAAACCCTGCCAGTAATGATCGTCGCGGTCACTGGCATCAGAAAACCGACGAATCAGGCTCGGAATGTCCAGTTCTCCGTCGCGAATCAAGACCGAGCATCATGCAAAGTGAGTCCGCACATCCGTCCTAAGGCTTGGATGTAGCCAAAGCGGAATTGGGGCAAGATCTTTTCATCGCGCTGAGATTCCATCAAAGCCTGAAAATCTTCGAAAGTAGGACACATCTCTTGTCCGCCAAAGCTAAAAACATGAGTTACCAGATTCTAACACCTAGCTGCCGCATGAAGGAACGGAAAATGCAGCAGGGTGTGGCTCAGCGTGAATAGTGCATTTATTCCGAAGCCCCGAAAATTCAGCTTTTCTGAGCCATCCAAGTTTGCAATTCAATTTGTGAGATTTTGGACAAGAAATGCTTCCATTTGGGGCAAAAATGGAGTTGAAATGAAGGAGTCACGAAGTTGGAACCTTTATCGAGGATAAGGCACTGTTTAGAGGACAAGTGGAAAAAATCTGAAGACCCCCTACATAACTGGTCGACCGACCACTTTTTCTGGTCAACCGCCCACAAAAGTGGTCGACAAATCTATTGTGGTGGTTGGCAATAAGCTTAGGTGGTCTACAACTACTTCTTGTCTCCAGCAGGGAGTCCCTAGCTTGTCTGTGCTTGGCAATTCACGAATGCTCAATTTCCATCAATCTCATTTTCACGCTGTGTGGTGCGATGCGATGCGATGCTCAGAATATAAAATGTAACACTTTTGAACCGAAAAGCTATTTTCATTCCATCATGGTTTCTTTTTTTACAACAGAGTACAAGTTTTAATGAAAATAAAACTGCCTAACGCTGTACAATGTGTTATAACTTTTTTTGGGTAAGTAGCAATGTGTTATAACTACTAGCAAAAAAAAAAAACAAAGCAAAACATCTGAGTCGGTGCTATCTGGTTTAGGATCGAGAGGCCCTCTTCACCCTCTTCGGCTGAGCAGCCTCTACACCACCGCCGTCGGCACCCCCGTCTGAACCAGAGCCGCCATCCTCGGAATCCTCCTCGACATCGTCTCCGCCTTCAAAACCTGAACCGGTGTGACCACCTCCGCCGTCGGATGCCTTTGACTGAGGATTTGCTGGCCCCTCCTCGTCACTAGGCTCGTCATCACGTCTGGCAGGTGCTCAACGTCTCCCTCGGTCGTGTGTCGGGATCCCGCTCCCTGCTGCTGGAGAAGGCCCGGATGGCCCGGGCTGTAGAGGTGTGACCTGAGAAGGCAGTTTGAATACATCAGCCAAGGTATGTATATCAGATGCAACTATAGTGCATAGAGTGAGTTCATGCAGATATAGTATGTGAATGTGATGTGTCGGATGTGATCCATACATGCAGTGCATCAGTGCAGTGAAATGTTCAGTTTCGATATATCAGCAAGAGTACGATAAATCCAACGAAATCGGAAAGTATTGGGATGCCGTGGGAGTGCAACATCGTCTCTCTCCTCAAAACCATAAACTCAAGTGAGGCCATCGCCTCGAGCAATCCCTCAACATATCCTGTGAAAGGCTGCAGATGCAAGTTCAAGTCATCAGTGAATGTCTAAATATCAGAATGATAGATGAAAGTTGTGAAGCATACCGATGCTGAATCAAGGGCCCTGACATATCGATGATCTGGCAATGGACGCTCAAGCGAAATCTGATAAGGCGTCCCATGCCGCTAGCCTGTTAGCTCGATCAGAGGATCTGGCCACCCAGCACACTGCGGGGGGCATCTCCCTAGTCCTACCTCATGATGTGCTGGCCCTGCTAGTCGAGGGGATGTCTATAGCTCGGGCGCGGCTCGATGAAGGAATGTCAGCAGCTCTCCTCATTGGGACACGAACACCTGTCAGCGGGGGCATCAGGTATGTATGGAGGTATGTCGTGTACTCCCCCTCCTCATGGAAAAGGACTGCGTCAGCACCCTGCATAAGGTCGCTAACCTCCTGGAGAGAGAGACTCTCTGTGGTCCGCATGTCTAATGGAGGCGATGAAGGGATCCCCTGAACGAGATGGCCCAATGTCTAGCACATGAAGCGCTCCCCGAGAAACCACGCTCTGCCAACTGGTCCCTCAAACAGAATCAGGTATCGGGAGGCGCCCCATGCCCTAGCAAACTGGAACAGGGAAAACCCTGGCATCATCACCCAAGGCAACCAGGTGATCTGCTGATAGCAAGTGCATGAATTGATTAGTTGTCATAAATATGCAAGATGAACCGAAGCTGAAAGCATGAAGAATTGAGAGTTCTGGATTACCTCGGTCACCCGTACTGTGTCAAAATAATGCCTGAGATATGGCAAGGTCTCTCGGGGTCTGGGTCTGCATCAACCTTCAAATCTACACGAGTACAGCACGTAGAGTGGTGCCTCAACCTCCGGATCAGGAGCAAGCATCGGGAAATAGGCGTATACCCATAGCTGTGAAAGGCAAGACAGTGGAAATGAGAATACAGAATACACAGAAAATGCAGAATGCCATGTGTAAAATGCGAAGTATAGGACGTAATGTGTGCAATGTGTGGAATGTGCAGTGTACAGGTAATGAAAAGCAGAAATGTAAATCAACATGGCAGAATGTACCTCCCAGGCTCTCCAAGAGCCGCCTACTATGTTCCTGCACCTGCGGGAGGTCGCGCTCATATAACAATAAAGGGTAGCAAGGCCAGCGCCGTCCCAATTGAAGTCCCAAACCTGGGATAGGTCTACTAGAGCACTCAGAAGATGTAGCCCGACCGTGTTCCCCTATCGGAGAACAATGTGGTCCCAAGAAGGAAAATTAGGAATCCCCGGGTGTACTACCTTCAACAGTCTCAGGCACAGTCCCTCTGTACTGCTCTGTGAACCAGGTGTATCTAACTATGCCTAATGATCAGTAGATCGGCGGATGGTCTCTGAGTAGATAAGTCCAGGCTACCTCCCACCCATATCGAAATCATATGGGATCGGTCGACCTCCCACATCAAGGCCCGTCAGCATAGAAGTCGTATAGGGTCATCGTCATGTCCCCAGTAGCTGAAAAATTGAAGGAGTTGGTGGTGTCCCACCATCTCTCTACTAGTGCACCTAGGAGGGTCCTACTCGCCGCAAGACACGATAACCCCATGCAAAATTTGTCGAACCCTGCCGCATCAACAATCAGTCGGACACCGTCTAGGAGCTCCATGTACCACTCCCTCGCTATAATCGACCCATATCCCCGGGTAAAACGGGAAGCTACCTGTGTTCAGAATGAGCAGAAATGCAGTGTGTGAGCTGTGTTCAGAATGAGCAGAAGTGCTATATATGTAAATGTGTTCAGAACGAGCAGATAAAATACAGAGCGAAAGCATAAAGTGTGCAAGAAATACAAAATACATCACAGAAAATGTAAGAGTGCAGTATGCACCTAGGGTGCGTAGTGAGACAGGTGCGATTCCGACTCCCGTAGTAGCAAGTCCGAGGGTGCTCGTCGCGCAAAGTCTGTAAAATGATGAAAAGTGCTGGGTGGTAAGATGTGCTCCTCAAGACGAGACGTCGTAGGGTGGAAGGGCCGGATCTTAGGCGGCAGCGGAATGATGTTAGGCTCCCTCTCCATCCCCGGAGGACCCTCGTCGTATGGAGCATTGTCAGCCATCTGAAAAGAAGGTGCAAAATGAGCGAAATGAGCTAAAATTGCCAAAAGTCAACAAAAGTCAACTCTCGGGAAGAGAAAAAGTCAAAGAAAGTCAAAACCCAAGAAAAGGTGCTAAACTTCGAGAGAAACATATCTCAAGTGGTGAAAATAGAGAAAGAAGCTCCGAAAACAAATTCTGATCGGTTCAAAGTGAAGGAAATCGAAAAATCTTAGTGAGTCAACTTCACGTGGGACGTTGGAAAACGCGTGCAAAGTCCGGATCTGAGAAGGAAAAGGGTCTAGGAAGGAAGAGGAGTGATTTTCATCCTTGTGTATGTGAGCATTTGTGTTTTGAAGTTGTGTATTTAAAGAGTCGAACCTCAAAAGACCAAACTGCCCCGAATTTTACTAAACTGGTCAACCGACCACCTAAGTGGTCTACAGGTGCTCCACAGGTGGTTAAGGTGGTTGGCAGCCCTCTAGTACGCAGGTGGTTAAGGTGGTCGGCAGCCCTCTAAGGTGGTCTTCAAGGTCCCATTGTCCTCGGTGTGTGTTTTTATGTTGTTTGGAGTCCTTGGCTCTCGAGAAAGTGCAAGAGAAGTTCACTATTTTTGGCTCAAAATGTCCCCGCGGGAACTTCGATTCACGTCTTCAATGCACAGCTCATCGTCACTCGTCAGGAGCAAGGCGTATCCTTTTTAAGTACATTGTGACCCCTCCGAGAGGTAAATCAGAGGTTGCGTAGGAATTGGTCTCGTTAAGGCATGTATTTCCTTATTCGACATTTTACTTCAGACATGTTGTTGATGTTGCACTGAAAATGCATTGTCATTGTGCACAGAATGTGTATGTCGCGTGGCATTGCTATGCACCTTTTCACTTGCATTGTTATGCACGTTTCACTTGCATTGTTATGCACCGTCCTACTTGCATTGTTAGGCACCGTTCTACTCGCATTGTTATGCACGTTTCACTTGCATTGTTATACATCGATTCACTTGCATTGTTATGCACGTCTCTCATGTATTGTTATGCACCTTTTCATTTGCGCATTGTATATGCACGCGTTTATCTCGTATTGGAATTGTATCATGATGTAACGTTGAACATGTGTTTCTACTATATTGTACCTGTTGAGTTTCTTTCTTATGTAGGCACGATATTGTATGTACGGTTCATTAGATACTGGTGCAGCCAGATGATATTGTATATACGGTTCATTTAAAGCCGGCACAACCAGATGATGTTGTATGTGTTTCGGTCAGAGGAACTCCATGTAAGATCATTCTTGTTCCCTCGAACTCTCTTGATTACCTTTCCTCTCGCGCTTGACATCCGTTTGGACGTACCTTTCTCCTCTCGCGTTTGACATCCGTTTGGACGTACCTTTCTTCTCTCGCGTTTGATGTGCGTTTGGACGTACCTTTCTTCTCTCGCGATTAACACGCATTTGGACATATCTTTCTTCTCTCGCGTTTGACATGCGTTTGGTCACCTTTCTCCTCTCGCGTTTGATACGCGTTTGGATGTCCCTTTCCTTTCGCATTGGATATGCGTTTGAGTTGTCTCGTTTGAAACTTTGGGTGTTCCCAATAGTTGCTTCTAGTCTATTCTGCGTGAGCGTAGTGAAGATTGCGTAATTTTCTTTCATCCTTTCTGCATGACATGTAGTTCGTCCTGTAATTCCCGCGCGTGGCGTGTTCACTTACTTGCTTATGTACGAGTTTACTGTAGTATTTCTTTGCATAACAATTGCATAACATTTCTTTACAGCCCTCTTTGCATAATCATAAGTTAATTTCTGCATTGTGCACGTCATTTGCATCTTGCCCCTACCTGCAGGCGCATCTCTTTGTCATCTTGCCTGTTTGTCTAAGACTTCGGCCTTGTCAAAAATGAGTCGTCTCTCGACTTTGACATTCACTCCCGTCATATCATGACTTCTGAGTTCTGTCAAAGAGGGACAACTGTAGACACTCCATTTTTGACCGACCTTAAGACTCAGGTGTCATCGTCTGTGCACTCGGTGATTGTGCATGTTTGTGCTCGTTTTGAGTTTCCGTAGACTTCGGCTGAGCGCCTTGTCTCGGGACCTCTTAACTTTCTCCTCTTGGCCTGTTTTTTGGACCATGCCTTGATGCCTTTGCCTAGAGAGAGACAGAGGCTTATAGGCCACTTTCTGTATCCGTAAGATACCTTTCCCTCTTGTAGGCCACTTGTAGTGGCCTGTAGACTAGTTTTCGGGGCTTCCGGCTGAGTGCCTTGCCTTACGGACTCGTCTTTCTTCCTTTCGGTTTATTGTTGAACCAAACCTTGTTACCCTTTGCCTGGAGGGTGGAACAGGGGTGTAGACCAGTTTCCCTCCCTGTAGACCACTTTTCTTCATTGCCAGCCACTTTTGGTGATCGGCCAGCTAGGGTTGGTGATTTGTCGACCACCTAAGGTGGTCGGCAGCCTGCCACCACCTTCCACTCTCTCTGTAGACCCTCTTCCTCCCTTGCCGACCAATTTTATTCCTTGTAGACCACTTTTTGTGGTCGGTCGACCTGTTTAACTAGTCGGCGGCCTTTCTGCACTATCTGCAGATACTTTCCTTGCCAGCTATGCGAGCTGTTGGGCATATAAGGCATCCTCCATACACGTGTATGGAGGGATTGCACCAACCCTCTAGCTTGTCTAACAAGCTTGAGGCATAGAATTCTATATAAGGGAGCTTCCTCCCTCTTGTTCAAGGTACAAAAATTTGTATTAGGGCAATATTTCTCCCTCTCTCTCTATATTTGTGCTAGTTTGTGCCTTAAAGTGAGTTTTGTTCACACTTTTGCACTAAACACATAGTGAAACACCTTCACTCTTGGGCAGAGGTACGTGGAGGTTTGTTTGAAGCTCAAAAGCTTGGTTTTTGCCTCAGAAGTTGCTACTTTGTTGTGGTTCTCCTCTTTAAAGCTTTGTTTTAGTTGCTTACTTAGCCATATTTGCATGCTTCTTTAGGCCTTGCTTTCAACTACAAAAAGCTTGTTTTCAAGTGCTTAAAGTGGTTGTTTGATGCCTCTTTGGTGTTGGAGGTGTTTTACCCTCTTGTGTGCCTTGTTTTGATCTGCTTTGTGCTATCTCTTAAGGCCTTTGAGATCACATTTGTTTGGCCTCTTCACCACTGAATTCCAGAGGAATTTCAGTGGTGAAAAGTGTGTTTTGGGACCCAAAATAGGTGGAGGTGGCCCCCCTTTTTGTATCTTGTTTGCATGTGTTATTGGCTTATCAAGTTAGCATGTTTTTCTACCTTCTTGGGCCCTATCTTAGCATGTTTCGGACCTTGTTTTGCCGTGACATAGCTCTGTTTGGTGTTGGTTTGGTTACCTCTTGCATGCTCCTTGCACTTGTAGTGGAATTCCACACACTACCCTAGCATGCTTGCTATTTTGGCCTATGGTTCTAGCTTATTTTGGCTCTATTTCAGCATGTTTTTTGTCATGATTTCACATGCTTTAGGTCTGATTTGGGTGGTCTTGATCATGTATGCATTACTTTGTATGGCCATAGTGTAAAGCCCTTCCACTAGCTTTGTGTTTTGGGTCAACTAGCATGCATTGCTTGGGCTATTTACATGATATAGCATCATTTGATATATGATTTCAGAGCGCGTTTCACTGTCATACCCTCGTGTGTATTACTCTTTCAATGCTTTGGAAGGTTATGCTTTATGCCTTAATCATGAGCCAATATGCATGCATGTTTGTCTAATCTCTTAGGCTCCATTTCTGCATGTTCTTAGCCCTTAACTTGGCATGCTTGAGCTCTGTCCAGAGCTGGTTTGGTTAGTTGTGCTATGTATTGCATGCCTCTTATGTAATGCTCTTAACTAGCCTTACGCTCTAGGCCCTCTAACATGCCTTGTTTGTGTTATTTATGTGATATGGCATCATTTCTCACATGATTTCAGAGCATACAGCCATGTTAAAATCCCATGTTTATCGCTCTTTAATTGTGTTTAAGAGTTGTGCCCTTATGCCTTGTTAATGTGCAAATGCATGAGCATCATTATCTTGTCTTTCATGCTATCATTTCAGAGTGTTTTGGCCACTATTTTGGCATGCATGAGCTCTGTCTAAGGCTGGTTTAGTCCATTGAACATTGCATTGCATAGTCCTAGTGTTGCGTACTTCAATAGCTATCATGCTTAAGTCCTCTAGCATGCCATACTTGTGTTGTGTGCATGATATGTCGTCGTCTGGCATATAATTTCAGTGCTGATACCTTTGGCATGCTCCCACATATGTCACTCTTTCGATGTGTTTGAAAGTTAAGTTTTGTGCCTTGCTTGCGAGCCAACGAATGAGCACGCATTTCTCCCATTTTTGTGCCTAAGTTTCGGTGTGTTGGCCACTGTTTTGGAACATCTTAGGTCTGTCCATATGTGGTTTGATCACTTAAGCAATATAGTGCATGCCTCATGTGTGATGTACTTCATTAGTTTTGATGCCTTAGCTTCTAAACATGCCTTACATGCATTGTTCACATGATAGAATCTTGTGCATGCCACATTAACATTGATAGATAGGCATGTTGTGTGTGATGCATTGTGTTTGGATTGGACGTTAATCCAAACACGAGCAATGTCGCATGTTTCATACTCAAAGTGATGAAACGTGTAGCATTTCTTGGTTGCCGACCCTCTTGATCAAACATGATAGAGGTGGAGGCCCTTATGTGTTATTTGTGCATTCATTGACATTGACTTGTGCAAACTTAGCTTCTCGGCCATCGTGCATTGCGATGTTCGATTGGTGGCCCGAGAGTCAAGTACCGCACTGCCTTAAGCTTGAGAAATGATAGGGAGGGTGGTTGTGCACACATATCTTGCAAATACACTGCTATGCCCCTTGTTGCTCTCTGTTGCAGCAATGCTGGAGTTTGGCAAATTTTCTGGTTGGCCGACCAGTAAGGGTGGTCGACCAACCACTTTTTCTAGTCTACAACCAGTTTTTTTGGTCTACAACCCCCTTTTCTGGTCGGCAGCCCACCAGGAAGTCCCCATGTTGCAGCAAAAGGATTCTGGAGCTTGTGCACTATTCAGAGATCAAATCAAATGCAAACAGAGACAATTCTAAGCATAGCAATGGATTTCCGAGCGAAGCGATCGAGCATGCATGCACCCCTCACCCCGAGAACCTCTTTTAACTGCTTTAACTGCTTTACTTAGCTAAGTCATCGGTTTTGTACTTAATTAGTTAATGTGCTTAATTAATCGATTTATTTTGTAATAATTAGTTAACTAGGACTAGTTAATTAGTTTTGATTTGTAATAATTAGTTTAATTAGCGTAGCTAGATAGCGTATTATTCGGACCATCCGTCAAGACGGCAAATGTTGTAATAAGTGTTCGTGCGTGTGTGTATGTCTTCCAACCCCACGTCTTTCTCCCTTTTATTTACCAGCTTTCGATGGTTGGTTTTAGGGCATGTTTCAATTAGCATACTTATGTTTGCATGTGTGCATCATTCATTTTGTCTTGCATACACCGGGCTCGGCGCATCATTCAAACTGTATTGTATTTCAATACACTTACTTGAATACGTGTTCCAAAGCATGTTATCAAGTGTTGCATTCATATGCCATTCTAGATAGCCGAGCCTATTTTAGTTGCATTTTTTCATGTGTCACATTTGGCATCTGAATATAGTTAGGATCATGCATGATTTCTAACTAGCTTCTGTTTTGGGTCGGAGTACACTGTGAGTGTTTATACTTTAGCATCCTTGCATGCGTGTAAGTGTTGTCATGTTTAGCATGCTTGTCATGAGACTGTGCTTAACTGCTATAACTGCTTGAATGCCTGTGAATGAAGGTTTCATTGCTTGAATTGGAACAATTCATCAAAATGTGTGTTTTAAGCCCACTCTGCGGAGTGGCAAAATCATGTTTTAAGCCCACTTGATGGTGGCAAATCCGCAATTTAACCTACTTGAGGGTAACAACTTCAAACCATTTTCGAAAAACAAACATGAGATGTTTTATTCCAAATTGAGTGATTTAATCCATACTTGTATGTTGTGCGCATCACATACTAATTCTAGATTAATAATCGGAATAAGAACGCATGTGTTTTCAAAAATAACATATCATGTTTAGTAAAGGGCGATCCTTTGATCGGGCGAGCGGGGGTACTCATTTCATGACCTTCCTCTCTCGTACCCGAGTTCCCGAGCCGAGGCAACTTTGATGATGACGGACACGTGGCCTTAGGCACGAGTCAGGATTTCCTAAATTTTTCAAAATAAAATATTTAGGTGACGACTCTGAAATCGGGCAAAGCGGTCCATGTTCAGCGCTTTTTGATTAAAATCGATTTTCCAAAATGATTTATCAGATTTGGACTCTTTGGTGATTTATCAGTCTTACATTGCACTTTGTGATATTAGATTCAGAACCGTGACAGGAGTCCGAACTATAGTAGCTAGAACCCAATTCGCGCCCTCACGCGCGAAGCGAGTTCGGACGATCTACAGTTTCTGGCGGCTCCGCTGAGGATTTAGTGAACTTGACTCGAACTCATGACATGTTGTTTTGTTTACACTTATGTGTTTCTTTGCATTGTATTTGCATTGGTACGCCTAGGACATCGTGTTTACCGTCTGTTATTCCAGAACGATTTGTCGGAGACTTGCTTGGAAAAGCGTGCCATAAGGCTGACCGGTTACGGGCTCTGCCACGATGAGAACACAAATCTCGATTTTACCGAGGCACCCTTGTTGACCATTCGACCTAGTGCATATTGAAAGCTGTAAAGACCATTCCAAACTAGGATAGGTTGCTTACCCTATTGTAAGTTGTTTGAAAACCACTTCGTGCGTAGTGAAACCCTAGCTCCTGACAAAATTGGACAAGGAAACCCTACCCCTCCATAGGGGTGTTTTGGCTCTCACTTGCTTGCTATGTATGTGCTTTTAGAGTGTGTCTCTACATGAATGCATGTATCAGTTTGCAAGTCTGAGTATCAGTCTGAGGACATTAGTATTTAGGAGTATCAGATTTAAGGCAGTGATTTGGGGACAGCGAGCAGTGTTTGAGAACAGTTCTTTCAGCTTGTGATTATCAACTGTGTGTTGTGTTCATTTAAGCCGAAATGCTGTCCGTTTTTCTGCTACTTGTTTCCTTAGTTTGCTTTATTTATCTTTTTGCAAGGTAGTATAGCATCATTGCTTCCGAAGAGGAAGTTTCCCCCAGAGAATTCTGGCTTAGATGTAGAAGGCTACATCGATCCGAGGATCTAGTTGACGGACAAGCAATGTTCTTTTCTTTACCCCTGGTTACAAGATGGAGGGCAATTAGACAGAGAATATTGGTACAACAGTCTTTGGTTCAGCGATCATTGTCCACCGCACCAGTGAGTAGTCAGGCTGAGGTTTCCGTTTCTACCACAGAGAGAGAGATACACATGTTCAGTTAGATCAGCACTTTATGGCAAGTATAGAGGACATGATGCGTCAGCTCCAAGTGACCATGCAAGCCATGCAGCAGGATGCTGCCCGTCAGGCAGAGTTTGTCGCGCGTCAACCAGAGGTTGTGGCTCAACAGACAGAGCTGATTGCCAAACTTCGGCAACAGCAGCAACCAAAACAAGTTTCGCGCATCTGCTTCACCCCCACCCCCACCCCCACATAGAGTTCCAACACTCGGGGATACTGCAAACGTCCAGGAAGATACGGACGCTCCAGCAGGGCCAGTCCCGCCACCAGTTCTACCACAGATTTCAAAGACACCGACCTTCTCGACAGATACACCGTTTGAATCTGAGATGGACTCAATCGCTCTGAAGATGAGTAAGCTTGAAAAGCTATTTAAACGGGCCTAGGGGGTCAATTCCATTCCAGACATAGAGGATGGTTACACTGATTCGGCGGTAACACTACCAGACAGATTCAAGATGTTCATATAGACCGTTTTGACGGCTCGGGCGACCCTATGGTTCATCTGAGGCTGTTCTCGGATATTTTGCACCCGATGGGCTTGACAAGACTCCAGAAACTATCACTCTTCGGCCGGACCCTGTCGAGTATTATGGCCATTTGGTACGCCAAGCTGGAGGACTCAGTGAAATGGAGCTAGGAGGAAATAGCTAAGGCCTTCGTCGCACAATATTAATACAACACCCAGATTGAGGTCACGGCCCGTGATCTTGAAGCGACCAAGCAAGAGCCGAAAGAAGGCTTTTTGAACTTGTCACTTGATGGAGGGCCAAGGCCTCCATAATGACAACTTGGCCATTAGAAAAGGATCAGATAAGGATGGTTGTGCGCAACCTCCAACCCAAACTGATGCATAAAATGATTGTCTTACCCCTCTCTACCTTTGCGGATTTAAACGAGATTGGGGTACAGATTGAGGACGCTATGAAGCAGGGGCTGATTAACCAAGACAAGGAACAGTCCAAGAGAGCATTTACACGCAGTTCGAATGCAGACACAAGTAGTGCTGCAGCTGCCAGAACTTCTAAAGTCGGCATGGTCACCACCACCACTCCAAAAACACCTACAGCTACACCCTTCATCGACGGATCCGGAACCAGGTCACAAACAGCCAGATATCCCTCCTGAGGCCAGAGAACCTTTACTCTACTGTACATGCCTCAGTCCAAAGCTCTGGGGTTCTAATCAAGAAAGGGCCTTTGAAGCCCCTAAAATCGCGGCCATTACCAAACAAACTTCCTTCCTTCCATAACCTGGCCAAATGCTGTGCCTTTCACCAACAGCACAGTCATGACACCGACCAGTGCTATAGACTGCGTCATGGGATCCAGGATCTTATTGACAACAAGGTGATTGCGCCTCAAGAGAAGCCGAATGTCACCACCAACCCACTCCCACCACATAACCAAGCTCCACCACCCAAACACATGAACCTGATCCAAACCACGGCCATTCCATATGACCCAAGCATATATATCACACCCTCCCACCTACCCAAGCCTGAGATGTTCGTCCCAGACAGCACGAACTTGTGCATGTTGAGCATCTCCCAAACCCAACCTGAACCGGTGGTGGTGACCATCGAAGACAGAACCGGGATGACTTTGGAGGCAGATGGGAATGTTGATTCAGAGCCTGAGGGGTCTCGGAGCTTCGCGTACAACCCGAGCGGTTATATCAAATCAGTTGAGATCAGGTTAAGCCTAGGATAGAGTTACCAACTAGGGCAGGCATCAGTGTAGTCCGAGAAGATGGACCAAGTCAGGGGTTAGATGACCTAGCAGAGCTGGAAGAGGATATTACCAATCTGCAGTTCTTCAACGAGCAGGACTCAGGGGATGTGAACATCAACTGGTTCAACTTGGATGGATCAGCAGAAAATACTGGGTGGCTCAACGACGAGTCGGATGTTGTTGAGACACCTCAGCCAGAACGGGGGCAATCATAAGCTGGGATATCAGCAGCAGCCGAAATGGCCGAGAATCAGGAGAAATCGCCGGAGAGCACCAGTGCTAAGAATTTTGCTCGGCATCCAGACAGTTTGAGTATAGTAGATACTGAACAGGAGGCTGCATTGAAGCGGCTTGAGCAAGAAAAGATCGAGGATCTTGAGAGGGCGAGGAAGGGCAAAGCCCTTACGGGGACAAAATGTGCTGTGAGCATAGAAACAGTTGCAAAGGGATCGGACAGCTGTCTGTCCGTTGCCGACAGGATGTAGTGGAAAGACGATGACTTACGTCTTGTCCACACCGACGAGGACTGGGGACAAAACCGAACAGACGACACCTGGTATGTTGAGGAGGTCGAACATATGACCAGGAGTGGGCGATATTTCAAGCCCCCACACTTAGACCAGCCGGAGGCGTCCGGGAAGGACAAAGCAGCAAAGAGGCAGAAAGAAAAATTGCTGGAAGAGGAGGTTGTACTGAAACAACTTAAGAAAATTCAAAGCAGATATCTCCATCTGGGGACTGCTTATGGCCTCGAGGGTTCACAAACAGGTCGTCCTTACAGCCATGGATAGAGCGAAACTTTCAATCGATACCACACCCGAGCAGTTGCTAGTGCTGGTTTTCCCGAGAGGAGCTTCCCCGACCTTGACCTTCACCGACAAAGAACTACCGCCCGAGGGCTTAGATCATAACAAACCACTCTACATCCCTATGGAGTGTAGAGAGAAATGGATATCGGTGGTCCTGGTCGACACGGGGTCCGCAATCAATGTATGTCCATCGAGAACGGCGTATGTTATCAGGTTGAAGCCCGCGAATTTTGTACCTACGGCTCAGGTGATACGGGCTTATGATAATACCAACCGAGAGGTGATGGGGACCGTACGGATTAAGACTCAGGTTGCCCCAGGGCAACAGGACATTGAGTTTCATGTCTTGGATATTACCGCAACCTTCAATCTACTCATTAGGCGGCCGTGGCAGGTGAAAGTCGTCTCTTCCACCTTACACCAAATGCTGAAGTACCCACACGGAAAAGGGATGGCAATCATTTTTGGGAATTCTTCGATACATCCGCTGCAAGAGGTTTCTACACCAGTTTTGGAGATTGAGCATGGCGCGGAAGATGTATTTTTGTCAAGATTCACCCCAGTTAAGCCCGGGTTGTAATGATATGCAAGCTGTTGATGAGAGGCTATAATCAGTGCACAGTCTGTCTACCTTATGAACAAGCTTTAGCACATGTCCGGGATGGGATAGGGGCGAAGTGGCCGAAAGGGCGTCACAGCATCAGGCGAAGTACCGCATAACCCATATACCATTGGATTAGGTTATCTGCCTACCAAAGAGATGGCCGGAAGAGCCAAGGCAAAGCAAGCGGGGAAGCACTACGAGTTATACACAAGCCTATCTAGGGGACCCTGAACGGACGCTTTGTCAAGGAAGGGGAAGACTTCCCGTTTTGTGCCTTCCCGGAGCCCTTCTTGAATGCTGAGAAACAGGGCTTGCCCGGCTTCAAAATCTTTTTTGATCTTTAGTTGCTGGGGATGAAGTTGCCGAAGAGCAAACAGACCCACCAGCTAAGGCTGAGCAGCGCAAGGAGGAGGATTCTGAGAGGACAGAAATTGAGATAGGGGTAGCACTGGCTCGTCTCCTTTAAGATCCTCACATCGTACCGGAGTGCTTCGGGGATAACTTATCTGTTTCCATGAACAGGGATGAAGCGGTTGTGGGCCCATCTTCAGGCATTCTCGATGCAATCATCGCACTTTCCCTCGTCTGGCAATACGAGGAGGGCTTTTTATCGAGCAAGTCCGGGTCAGGTAGTGAGCCGGAATCTGATTCCACTGAGTCTGCGGAGTCGAAATCAGATTCCAGCTCTTCTGAGTCTGAGTCCGGTATTCTTGGGGGTGATAACCCGGATGCCACCGTCCTGTCCAGGTCGTCTTTTTCTTTTTCCTTAGAGTCTGTTGTAACAGAGGAATCAAGCGAACTAGATGTTATTAATGAGAATGGTACGACTGTGGCTTCCGAGTACTTTTCTGTGCATTTAATTTATTGCATTAATCAAGACTTTCAAAATTTTGATGAAAACGATGAGGAAGATATTCCTCCGGTTTTGAAATATTTGCTTGATTAAGAGCACGAGAGGTTTGTAAAACCTTTGGTTGATGAAATCACCACAATTAATGTTGGTACTGAGAAGGACCCACGGATAGTCCAGATCGGGTCCATGTTGTCTTTAGAGAAGCGTGAGCGCTTAGTCGCTTTATTAAAAGATTTCAAAGATGTTTTCGCGTGGTCCTACGAAGACATGCCTGGAATCGATCCTGAGATTGTACAGCACCGGATCCCTCTTGACCTAGAAGCCCGACCTGTTAAGTAGAAGCTCCGAAGGATCCACCCGGACTGGGCTCTGAAAATCAAAGAAGAGGTCACCAAGCAAATCGATGCAGGGTTCCAGTTAGTATCTGAGTATCCAACTTGGTTGGCTAATATAGCTCCGGTGCCGAAGAAGGACGGCAGAATTCGGGTATGTGTGGCCTTCAGGGATTTGAACAAAGCCAGTCCGCAAGACGACTTTCCTCTGCCGCATATCGACGAATTAGTGGACTTCACTGCTGGGCATGCGCTGCTCTCGTTCATGAATGAGTTTTCAAGCTACAATTAGATTTTGATGGCACCTGAAGACAGGGAGAAGACTGCTTTCACCACCCCGTAGGGGACCTATTGTTATGGAGAGATACCGTTCGACTTGAAAAACGTTGGGGCTACGTATCAACGGGCTACGACCACGATTTTGCACGATATGATTCATAAAGAGGTTGAGGTGTACGTGGACGACATGATTGTCAAGTCCAAGGAAAGAGAGGGTCACTACACAGCCTTGTAGAAATTCTTCCAAAGGATCAAAGAGTTTCGATTGCAGCTGACTCCTCAAAAATGTACATTTGGTGTTACAGCAGGGAAAATGTTGAGGTTCTTGATAACACAAAGGGGCATCGAGGTCGATCCTTCCAAAATCAAGGCCATCTTAGAAATGCCACCACCGAGGACTGAAAAGGAGGTGCGAGACTTTCTAGGTAAAGTGCATTCATAAGACGGTTTATTGCAAAATTAACCTTGACTTGTGAACCACTGTTTGGTCTCCTGAAGAAAGGAAAGTAGTTCCAATGGGACGACCGATGCCAAGTTGCTTTCGAGCAGATCAAGCAATATCTCCAGAACCCACATGTGTTGTCACCGCCTGAGCTGGAAAAATCGTTGATTCTGTACCTATCAGTGACCGAAACGACAGTGGACTGCATGCTTGCACAGGAGTCTGAGGACAAAGTGGAGAAGGCTATATCTACTACCTGACCAACAAAATGCTGGATTACGAGACCCGCTACACTCCGCTAGAGAAGGCTTGTCTGGCCTTGGTATGGGCAACCAAGAAATTGAGGCACTACCTGTTAGCTCACTCTGTAATACTGGTTTCGAGATTAGATCCCATCAAATATCTCTTCGAGAAACCAGCATTTACGGGTAGGCTAGCTCGTTGGTTGCTTCTACTTTCCGAATTTGATCTGAAGTACATGACGCGCAAGTCAGTAAAAGAGAGAGCGGTAGCGCAGTTCCTAGCCGACCACCCAGTTGAAGGGGATGAAGCAGTAGAATATCTGTTCCCAAACGAGGCAATTATGCAAGTCGAAGAAGAGACTTAGACGATGTACTTTGACGGAGCATCAAACCAATACGGGTATGGGATAGGGGTGTTACTGATAGCACCTGACAATTCCCGTATACCTCTAGCATTCAAACTCCGGTTCAAAGTGTCGCACAATGAGACAGAGTATGAGGCATGTATTGCTGGATTGGTAGCCGCCCTAGAACTAGGAGCAAAACGGTTGCATGTCATCAGGGACTCGAACCTTGTTGTATCTCAAGCTAAAAGAGATTGGAAAGTTAAAGAAGAAAAGATGAGAATCTATCACCAGACCTTGGACGTTCTGATTCCTCGATTTGAAAAACTGAACTTCGCTCATCTGTTAAGAGAGAACAACAGGTTCGCTGATTCATTAGCAACTCTATCTTCTATGATAGACATCCCTTTTGGAGTCCGGATGCGTCCGATCATCATTGAAAAGAAATTCGTGCCGGCCTACGAGCTGATTGTTGCTATAGATAAGGTACAACATACAAACCCCTGGTATTACGACATCTGGAACTTCTTAGAAACTGAGGCTTATCCACCAGGAGCAAATGCCAAAGATAAGAGGGCAATTCAAAGAATGGCTGCTTAGTTCATCATATGCGGGGGTAAACTGTACAACCGGGGTCATCTTGGGATGCATTAACTGTGTGTTGATGCTGAAGAGTCGAAGCGCCTGATGGAGGCCATCCACGGGGGAAAGTACGGAGCGCACATGAGCGGGGTGATGCTAGCCCGGAAGATCCTTAGACAGGGTTATTATTGGTCAACCATAGAGGAGGATTGTATTGGCTTTGTTCGGCGATGCTACAAATGCCAGATCCATGCAAACCACATGAATATTCCGCCGTCGAAGCTGTACAATATGACTTTGTCATGGCCTTTTTCAATCTAGGGGATCAATGTAATTGAGGCCGTCACTCCGAAGGGATCCAACAGGCATGAGTACATTCTGGTAGCGATAGACTACTTCACGAAGTGGGTTGAGGCCTAATCTTACGCGGTGTTGAGGGCATCGCATGTTGCTAAGTTCATCAGAAACAACATTATTTGTCGCTACGGGTCCTGAATGAGATTATTTCGGATAATGGTTCCCACTTCAAGAATGAGGTGATCGACTTGTTGGAGAAATACAACGTAACTTTTCTTAAGTCATCTACATATCGGCCGCAAACCAACGGAGCCGTTGACGCCGCCAACAAGAACATCAAGCACATTCTGCAGAAGACAGCTCCGTTGATGTGCTTGATGCTCCCACTTCAAGTCGCAAATTTCAACTCAGATGTTCTTGATATGCTTGATGTTCTTGTTGGCGGCCCCAACGGCTCCATTGGTTTGCGGCCGATTTGTAGATGACATATGAAAAGCCACGTTGTATTTCTCCAAGAAATCGATCACCTCCTTCTTGAAGTGGGAACCATTATTCGAAATAATCTCATTCAGGACCCCGTAGCGACAAATAATGTTGCTTATGATGAACTTAGCGACACGCGATGCCTTCAACACGGCGTAAGATTGGGCCTCAACCCACTTCATCAAGTAGTCTATCGCAACCAGAATGTACTCATGCCCGTTGGACCCCTTCGGAGTGACGGCCCCTATTACATCAATCCCCCAGACTGAAAAAGGCCACGGCGAAGTCATATTATACAGCATCGACGACGGAATGTTCATGCGGTTTGCATGGATCTGGCATTTGGGGCATCGCCGAACAAAGCAAATACAATCCTCCTCCATGGTTGACCAATAATAACCCTGTCAAAGGATCTTCCGGGCTAGCATCACTCCGCTCATGTTGGCCCCGCACTCTCCTCCGTGGATGGCCTCCTTCAGGTGCTTCGACTCTTCAACATCAACACACAGCATATGCATCCCAAGATGATCCCGCTTATTCAGTTTACCCCCGCAGATGATGAACTGAGCAGCCATTCTTCGAATTGCCCTCTTATCTTTGGCATTTTCCCTTGATGGATAAGCCTCATTTTTCAAGAAGTTCCAAATGTCGTAATACCAGAGGTTTTTATCTTGTACCTCATCTATAGCAGCAATCAGCTCGTAGGCCGACACGAATTTCTTTTCATTGATGATCGGACGCATCCAGACTCCAAAAGAGATGTCTATCATAGAAGATAGAGTTGCTAATGAATCAGCGAACCTGTTGTTCTCTCTTAACAGATGAGCGAAGTTCAATTTTTCAAATCGAGGAATCAGAACGTCCAAGGTCTGGTGATAGATTCTCATCTTTTCTTCTTTAACTTTCCAATCTCCTTTAGCTTGAGATAAAACAAGGTTCGAGTCCCAGATGACTTCCAACCGTTTTGGCCCTAGTTCTAGGGCAGCTTCCAATCCAGCAATACGTACCTCATACTCTGCCTCATTGTTCGACACTTTGAAACGGAGTTTGAATGCTGGAGGTATACGAGAATTGTCAAGTGCTATCAGCAACACCCCTATTCCATACCCATATTGGTTTGACGCTCCGTCAAAGTACATCGTCCAAGTCTCTTCTTCGACATGTAGAATTGCCTTGTTTGGAAACAGATATTCTACTGCTTCATCCCCTTCAACTGGGTGGTCGGCTAGGAACTCCGCTACGGCTCTCTCTTTCACTAACTTGCGCGTCATGTACTTCAGATCAAATTAGGAAAGCAGAAGCAACCAACGAGCTAGCCTACCCATAAATGCTGCTTTCTCGAAGAGATATTTGATGGGATCTAATCTCGAAACCAGTATTACAGAGTGAGCTAACAGGTAGTGCCTTAACTTCCTGATAGCCCATACCAAGGCTAAGCAAGCCTTCTCCAGCGGAGTGTAGCGGGTCACGTAATCTAGCATTTTCTTGCTCAGGTAGTAGATAGCCTTCCCCACTTTGTCCTCAGACTCCTGTGCAAGTATGCAACCCATTGCCGTTTCGGTCACAGATAGGTACAGAATCAACGGTTTCCCCGGCTTAGGCTGTGACAACACAGGTGGGTTCTGTAGATATTGCTTGATCTGCTCGAAAGCAACTTGGCATCGGTCGTCCCATTGAAACTACTTTCCTTTCTTCAGGGGACCAAACAGTAGTTCACAAGTCCAGGTTAATTTTGCAATAAACCGTCTTATGAATTGCACTTTACCTAGAAAGCCTCGCACCTCCTTTTCAGTCCTCGATGGTGGCATTTCTAAGATGGCCTTAATTTTGGAAAGATCAACCTCGATACCCCTTTGTGTTATCAAGAACCCCAGCATTTTCCCTGTTGTAACACCAAATGTACATTTTTGAGGATTCAGCCGCAACCGATACTCTCTGATCCGTTGGAACCGATACTCTCTGATCCGTTGGAAGAATTTCTGCAAGGCGGTGTAGTGGTCCTCTCTTTCCTTGGACTTGGCAATCATGTCGTCCACGTACACCTCAACCTCTTTATAGATCATATCGTGCAAAATCGTGATCGTAGCCCGTTAATACGTTGCCCTAGCGTTTTTCAAGCCGAACGGCATCACTCTCTAACAATAGGTCCCCCACGGGGTGGTGAAAGCAGTCTTCTCCCTGTCTTTGGGTGCCATCAAAATCTATTGTAGCCGGAAAACCCATCCATGAATGAGAGCAGCGCATGTCCAGCAGTGAAGTCCACTAATTCGTCGATATTCGACAGAGAAAAGTTGTCCTTCGGACTGGCTTTGTTCAAATCCCTGAAGTCCACACATACCCGAATTCTGCCGTCCTTCTTCGGCACCAGAACTATATTAGCCAACCAAGTTGGACACTCAGATACTAACATGAACCCTGCATTGATCTGCTTGGTGACCTCTTCTTCGATTTTCAGAGCCCAATCCGAGCGAATCCTTCGGAGCTTCTACTTAACAGGTCGGGCCTCTAGGTCAAAAGGGATCCAGTGCTGTACAATCTCAGGATCGATTCCAGACATGTCTTCGTAGGACCACGCGAAAACATCTTTGAAATCTTTTAATAAAGCGACTAAGCGCTCGCGCTCCTCCGAAGAAAACGTAAACCCGATCTGGACCAGTCGCGGGTCCTTCTCAGTACCAACATTAATTGTGGTGATTTCATCAACCAAAGGTTTTACAAACCTCTCCTGCTCTAGATCAAGCAAATATTTCAAAACCGGAGAAATTTCTTCCTCGTCGTTTTTATCAAAATTTTGAAAGTCCTAATTAATGCAATAAATTAAAGGCATAGAAAAGTACTCGGAAGCCACAGCCGTACCATTCTCGTTAATAACATCCAGTCCGCCTGATTCCTCTGTTACAACAGCCTCAAAGGAAAAAGAAAAAGACGACCTGGACAGGACAGTGGCATCCGGGTTATCACCTCCAAGAATACCAGACTCAGACTCAAAAGAGCTGCAATCTGATTCCGACGACACAGACTTAATGGAATAAGATTCTGGCTCACTCCCTGACCCAAAATTGCTCGATAAAAAGCCCTCCTTGTATTGCCAAACGAGGGAAAGTACGATGGATGCATCGAGAATGCCTGAAGATGGGCCCATAACCGCTTCATCCCCGATCATGGAAACAGAGAAGTTATCCCCGAAGCACTCCGGTACGATCTGAGGATCTTAGATGAGACGAGCCAGTGCCACCCCCATCCCAATTTCTGTGCTCTCGGAATCCTCCTCCTTGCGCTGCTCAGCCACAGCTGGTGGGTCTGTTTGCTGTTCAGCAACTTCATTCCCGGACAACGAAAGATCAAAAAAGATTTTGAAGCCGGGCAAGCCCCGCTTCTCTACATTCAAGAACGGCTCCGGGAAGCCACAAAACGGGAAGTCTTCCCCCTCCCAGACAAAGTGTCTGTTTAGGGTCCCCTAAATAGGCCTATGCACCAACTCGTAGTGCTTCCCCGCTTGCTTTGACTTGGCTCTGCTGGCCATCTCTCTTCCTTTCCTCGCACAATCCTCCTTGGTAGGCAGATAACCTAATCCAAAGGTATATGGGTTATACAGCACTTCGCCTGATGCTGTGACGCCCTTCCTGCCACTTCGCCCCAATCCCATCCCGAGTATGTGCTGAAGCTTGTTCATAAGGTAGACAGACTGTTCACTAACGTATAGCCCCTCATCAACAGCTAGCATATCCTGTACAACCCGGGCCTCAGCTAGGGTGAATCTTGACAAAAATACATCTTCCGCGCCATGCTCAATCTCCAGAACTGGTGTAGAATCCTCTGGCGGCGGATGTATCGAAAAATTCCTAAAAATGATTGTCACCCCCTTCCCGTGGGGGTACTTCAGCATTTGGCGTTAGGTAGAAGAGACAGCTTTCACCCAGTGCAGCCACGGCCACCCAAGGAGTAGATTGAAGGTTGCTGTAACAGCGCCCGCGTGGGGGGGCCTCGTGCTACAGCTCGGACTCGATTTTGTGCTACGGTTCTAAATCTGAACCGAAGAGTCCAAATTCGGCAAATCGTTTGAGAAAACAGATTTTTTGAAAAGTAGTGCCAAACATGGACTGCTTTGCCAGATACAGAGTCGCCACCTAAATATTTTTAAAATGGGGAAATTTAGGAAACCCTGACTCGGTGCCGAAGGCCACATGTCCGTCATCACCGGAGTTGTCTCGGCTCGGGAGCTTGGGTACGATCGGGGAAGGTCAGCTATGAGCACCCCCTTTCGCCCGGTCCGAAGACCGGCCTCTACTAACCATGATATCCGATTTTGAAAACAATATGTGTTCTTATTCCAATTATTAGCCTGGAATTACTATGTAATGCGCGCAGCAAACAAGTATAGACTAGATTGCCTAATTTGGAAATAAACATTGCAAACAGAGACTTTCGGGAGCAAACAATGGACGTTCTTCAGGTGGAAATCGAGCATACATTGGGCCTCCCTCGTTCCCGGGACTAGTTAACTAGTTTAGTTATTGATTAGTTAGTTGTGTTGTATCTAATTAAAGTGTTGTAATTATTTAATCGGATTAGCTATTTAGTTAATTAATTCATGTTGTAATTAATTAGTTAACTAGTTTAATTCGTTGCTTTATAATTAATTAGTTAATATAGTTAGCTAATTAGCTTCGTATTGTACTTAATTAATTAGCTTAGATAGCTACCTTATTTATTCAAGTTTTGTAATAATTAGTTAAGTAGTTTAGCTTAACCTGTTTATTCTTTAAGACCCTCCTACGTGAGAGCATCAATGTTTTAATAATATGTATGTCTTCCAACCCCACGTCTTTCTCTTTTTTATTTATCCGCTTTTGATAACTAGATTAGGGGCATCACGTTTCAATTAGTATATCGCATGTTTGCATTCATTCATTTGTCTTGCATACATTGAGGCTCGGTTCGTCATTCAAACTTGTATTGTCGTTTATTACCTCGTTGAATACGTGTTTAAACGCATGCTATGAAATTGGTGCAAATAACATGTTAAGTAGTCGAGCCTATTTTAGTTGCATTTTGCATGCGTTGCATTA
>NW_021025335.1:547603-584932 GCF_004153795.1 Camellia sinensis
CCTCTTCAACAATGATGCTCCAATGGCCTTCCTTGGCTTGAATCCAACACCAAAATCTCAAAACACACTCTTTGGAACCTCAGCTCCTAGAGGAAGGTGAAACACTAGGTGTTTGTGTGCAATAGTGAGGCACAAAACACCTAGTGTGCAAAATGAGAAGGAAAGAGAGATAGGTGAGTGTATCTAATCCTAACCCTAGAAAAACCAGAGCTCTCCTCTGTCTTCTCTCTCTCAAAAATGTCTAAGCCTCCCTCTTTTTTTTGCCTTAGAGAGAGCTCTCTCTATAAGCCTCTTGTAACGCTTACAAGACAAGCTTTGCAAGAGGGAGATCCCTCCATACACGTGTATGGAGGGGAGCAAAAGTTATACAGCTGTCCAAAAATATCTGCAAAAGCAGATGAACAGCAATCGGCCGGCAAAAAATGCCATCTTGGCCAAACAAAGTGCCGACCGGCACAAAAAAGTGCTGACCGGCAACAAATAGTGCCGACCGGCAAACTATTTTGCCGATGGCAGCAAAAACCAGCCGGTGGCCTCTAGCCACTGCCGGTGATGGGTGGGGATGGTCTACAAGCCCTACCCTGCCCTTCCAAGGCAAAACACAAGTGTTCGGTGTAAAACCAGACACTAAACGGTCGAGTTCGGAGATCCTGAGGCAAGGCACGCGAGCCGAGGCTTCTGGGAACTCCAAACGAACACAAACATGGATAATCACCGAGTGTTCAAACGGTGACGTCCAAGTCTTGAGGACGGTCAAAAATGGGGTGTCTACAGTTGCGGGAACATCCAAGACATGAAACTCAATGTCTCGTTGCCTTGGGCCAACTTGAGTCTTAATCCGTACGATACCAATCACCCCTCGACTGGTATTATCATAGGCCTGTATCACCTGGGCCGTAGGCACAAAATTCGCGAGCTTCAACCCGATAGCATACGCCGTTCTCGACGGACATATATTGATTGCGGACCCCGTATCGACCAGGACCACTAGTATCCATTTCTCTCTACACTCCACAGAGATGTAGAGTGGTTTGTTATGATCTGAGCCCCCGGGCAGTAGTTCTTTGTCGGTGAAAGACAAGGTCGGGGAACCTCCTCCCGGGAAAACCAGCCCTACCAACTGCTCGAGTGTGGTATCGATTGAAAGTTTCGCCCTATCCATGGCTGTAAGGACAGCCTGTCTGTGAACCCTCGAGGCCATAAGCAGTCCCCAAATGGAGATGTCTGCTTGAATTTTCTTAAGTTGTTTCAGTACAGCCTCCACCTCCAGTAGTTTTTCTTTCTGCCTCTCTGCTTCCTTCTCCTTCCCGGACGCCTCCGGCTGGTCTAAGTGTAGGGGCCTGAAATAGCACCCACTCCTGGTCATATGGTCGACCTCCTCAACATACCAGGTGTCGTCTGTTTGGTTCTGCCCCTAGTCTTCATCGGTTTGGTCAAGACGTAAGTCGTCGTCTTCCCACCACATCCCGTCGGCAACCGACAAACAGCTATCCGGTCCCATTGCAACTGTTTTTGTGCTCATAGCACATTTCGTCCCCACAGGGGCTTTGGCCTTCCTAGCCCTCTCAAGATCCTCAATCTTTTCTTACTTAAGTCGCTTCAATGCAACCTCCTGTTCAATATCTACTATAGTCAAAATGCCCGGATCCCAAGCAAAATTCTTAACACCAGTGCTCTAGCGATTTCTCCTGATTCTCGACCATTCCGGCCACTATTGATATCCCAGCTTATGATTGCCCCTGTTCTGGCTGAGGTGTCTCAACAACAATCGACTCGTCGCTGGGCCACCTAGTATTTTCTGCTGATCCATCGAAGTCGAACCAGTTGATTTTCACATTCCCTGAGTCCTACTCGTTGAAGAACTGCAGATTGGCAATATCCTCTTCAAGCTCAGCTAGGTCATCTAACCCCTAACTTGGTCCATCTTCCCGGACCACACTGATTTCTGCCCCATCTGGTAACTCTATCCTCGGCTTAACCTAATCTGTTGCTATGATATAACCACTCGGGTTGTACGCAAAGCTCCCAGACCCCTCAGGCTCTAAATCAACATTTTCATCTACCTCCAAAGTCATCCCGGTTCTGTCTTCGATGGTCACCACCACCGGTTCAGGTTGGGTTTGGGAGATGCTCAACATGCACAAGTCTGTGCTGTCTGGGATGAACACCTCAAGCTTGGGTAGGTAGGAGGGTGTGATATATATGCTTGGGTCATATGGAATGGTCTTGGTTTGGATCAGGTTGATGTGTTTGGGTGGTGGAGCTTGGTTATGTGGTGGGAGTGGGTTGGTGGTGACATTCGGCTTCTCTGGAGGTGCAATCACCTTATTGTCAATAAGATCCTGGATCTCATGACGCAACCTAGAGCACGGGTCGGTGTCATGACCGTGCCGTTGGTGAAAGGCACAGTATTTGGCCGGGTTATGAAAGAAAGGAAGTTTGTCTTGTAATGGCCGCGACTCTAGGGGCTTCAAATGCCCTTTCCTGATTAGCACCCCAGAGCTTTGGACAGAGGCATGTACAGTAGAGTAAAGGTTCTCTGGCCTCAGGGTGGATATCTGGCTGTTTGTGAGCTAGTTCCGGACGCGCCGGTGAAGGGTGTAGCTGTAGGAGTTTTTGGAGTGGTGGTGGTGACCATGCCCACATCAGAAGTTCTGGCAGCTGCAGCACTACTTGTGAAGGACCCTTCCTGGGCACCACCCCCATATAGGATAGATGTTGGTTACCTACCCACCCCTTAACACCACTGTCTACTATTTGTGTATCTACTATGATTTCCTCTACTTCAACAATAACAGGACCTGAATGTCTAACAACACCTTTCTTTTCCACACCACCGCAGTCCACTTTTGTGGAGACTATGGTAACATCATCTCCTCTCCCAAATAGCACCTCCAGTTACCATGTCCACTCATTACCCAAGACATAGACATTAAATAAAGGGAGAGGGCCACATCCATGCCCCTACCACAAAGATAGTTAGGCATAGAGGTAGTTGTGGCCGTCGAGGCCGAGGTCGCTGTGTGAGTACAGAGAAAGGCCGAGGCCAAGGTGTAGACCATTATAGTAGTGCCCCGGATGAGGGTGTTTCACAACTTAGTGCGGTATCTTAAGCTTTGCCGGATGTAAGGCCTAATATTTCTAGTGCACCCATTAGTGATGGACAGTCACATTCACCACAAGCCAGCAAGGGAGTGATACATGCAGCACCGCAAGATATACAGAGAGTATATACTAAGAGACCTAGGAGAGCAACACATGAAAGGGGTTTTGAAACTGGGAGAAAATTAGGACATTAGGGACAACCAACACTAGTAAGTATCTTCACACATTAAGTATATTCGTTAATCATCTTATGTATATTTTATGTATTAAGTATATTCTTTAACCAGTTTTTAAAAATCTTGTAGGACCATAATAATCCCAAAGTTGTTAGTGAGGGCAATTGAACACTTTAGTGTTTCACACTTGAAAGTTAAGGTCTTCACAGTTGTTATTGTGATCATGTCAATCACTTCCATATATTATTGTGTTCGTTTGGACTTTTGTTTGAGTTGTTGCTCAAAATTAAAGAGTAGTGACAAATTGGGTCTGCAAAAGCTCTTTTAATGGTCTATAGTTGTGTAATTGTAGGCGCTGTTTAATTCTAATTGTACATGTGTGGTTATATCACTGCTGTCCATTATTGGTAAGGTGAATGTGTCAACGTTTAGCTTTCTGTTTCTCTTAATTTATGGACACATGCAACCCTTGTATTTGACTTTTGTATGCGGTTATTTATTTGACTTTCCAACTTTTTAAGTGCTATTGTCACATGTCGTGACCGACTTGATTGTTTGTCCAGGGAACTTTTGTTCAGAGAAAAAGCCAACTGTCGATAATTGGATCGAATAGCGTAGAAACTCAGTTGTTGATGAGGCATGCATCACTGAAGAGGTAGTTACGAAGGTATTGAAATTAATTCATGAACTGTATGTGTGACCCAGATTTCATCGTGTAATTTCAAAGTAAAAGGACAAGGGAATTAAAAATGATTGTAACTGTCTATATGTGTATACTAAAAGCTTCGTATTGCCTGTGACACAAGAGTATAATCTTGAGTATGAAGAATCATTCATGGTTTCAATGTATCATAAATGTCGTGAATTTTTACCAGTACCAAAGCGCAACATTAATTTGACTTAACTTTTATTTTTATCTTGCTACAAGTTTTGTTTAATTCATCATTGCAAGGAAATCCAATGCACTACTTGTATTGCAATCGTGACCAAAGATTGGTGTTTTCTTTTTTTTAGTTTTTTTTTGCACAAACCATCCATCCATGAAATGCCAAAGTGTTCAACAGCACAGACCATCCATGAAATGCACTCATTAACAACTTCGGGATTATTGTGATCCTACAAGATTTTTAAAAACTGGTTAAAGAATATACTTAACGCATAAAATATACAAAAGATGGTTAACAAATATACTTAATATGTGAAGATACATACTAGTATTGGTTGTCCCTAATGTCCTAATTTTTTCTCAGTTCCACAACCCCTTCCAAGTGTTGCTCTCCTAGGTCTCTTAGTATATACTCTATGTATATCTTGCGGTGCTGCACATACCACTCCCTTACTGGCTTGTGGAAAATGTCGCTGCCCATCACTAATGGGTGCACTAGAAATATTAGGCCTCACATCCAACAAAACTTGAGATACTGCACTGAACTGTGGAACACCCTCATCCGAGGCACTACTGTCATGGTGTATACCTCGGTCTTGTACTCGTCATCTACTCACAATGCGACCTTGGCCTCGACGACCACCACGACCTCTATTCCTACCTGTCCTTGGGGTATGGGCATGGACGTGACCCTTCCTCTCCTCCTTAACATGGAAGTCCTAGGTAATGAGTGAATCATCATGGTAACTGGAGGTGCTATGTTGAAGAGGGGATAATACTGCCAAAGTCTCTACAAAAGTGGACTGCGATGGTGTGAAAGAGGAAGATACTATTAGACACTCGAGTGCTGTCAATGTCCAAGTAGAGGGAATCATAGTAGATACACAAATAGTGGACAGTGGTGCTAAGGGGTAAATGGGCTACTAACTTCTACCCTACATGGGAGCGGTGATCATGAAGGGTCCAATACATGGCCATGGGCTATGGAAGTATGTTAGGACATAAGAAGATATAGCTCAAGGAAAGATTGGAATGTGTAATGGGAAGGTTAAGGTGGGGAAGTCTGCGATGAAGGCATTGGTGTAGATGGAACACGAGTTAACAGCCCTCCATGGAAGGCCCCTCACCAAAGTGGTCAACATTGAAATAGTCAGATAGAAATGCATGATGTGGGGTAGGCTGCAATGGAAGCATTGATATTGATGGCTCAATTGATGGAATTTTCGTAGGCGGCACTTATGTGGTTGTAATAACTACTCCTATGCATGGATCCTCACCAAAGTGGCCGAAATTTAATCGACCACGTCGGTGTGCCTGTTGCAAACCGTCATACAATAACTCCCGTATCTCACCAATGGCATCCAACGCCTCTGTACCATCACGTCTGATATGGGCTACGTCTGCTAAGTGATATGCCCTCACAACTCAACTCTACGTACCTGTAATGAAATGTACTTATATTACGTAACCATCGACGCAAACTTAAAAATACAAAAACTTAACGAAATATAGTTATGTTACTTTATGAAGAATTTACCAACCCCTCTAAACTATTCCTTCGCCTTAGTATCGGAATGCAGCAATGTCGCTCGGATTACTCAGTACTAGCCGTGTATGACACCGAAACCATAACATGTATGGGTCGAAAGATGTAAGCACTTCATCGCTCATCACAGCGTCAACAATAATGTTACATTTATTGTTCCAATAATTCGTAAACTTCTTGTATTCCTTTGACCAATCAATGGTCATTTTGCGGCATCTATCTCTAACATGCATCGCCAAGTTCGGGTGAAAGCAATCAAGCACACCTAAACTCGTTCAAACTATCTAAAGACACGATTGGAGAAATGTCAGTCAATGACATCAAAGCTCATTGACATCAAAGCATATAAGTGGCACTCATGCCATCCATATCTCTCAACCAAAGGTATAGTACAATGGGAAGCCGGTGATGATGTCATCCTCTCTCCCGTAAAGCTTCCATATGAACTGAAATAACAAACATTGATTTAGACAACGATCAGTAGACTGGAGGTTTACAAACATGAAGCTATGAATTGACATAAAAAAAGTACAAACCTCTCCCTCTATCATGCGGTCGAACTGGTCCCTGAAGATGACACTAACATTGGTCGATATCACCTCGTGGCTTAACGAAACCCTCCACCTGCAAGCTCGAAGGCGAGGCGGTAACTTATGGTCTCCCTCCCCTATGGCACGCTCGCCATCACCAATATTAGACTTCCCACTAGGGGCGATGCGAACCAATCTCTCTCATTTCCAAACATAGAATTAATGATAACATTCATAATTTATTCACATTAGGCAGTTTATAAAACATGCCAACTGACAATATTAGAGAATAATATAAGTCATTGCAACTCACTTGTAACAACATAAATAGCCCAACCATCTCCTTTGTATCAGGCATAGTCGCCCAACACAACATCCTATACAAACATGCCAATGTGGCACCACCGCAACTGTACTTGTGCATATGGTCGAAGTCTCTCAATAGTGGCAAAAACATCATCTTCACTATATTTTGTGTCTTATCAGGGACTAGAACCCCCCAATAAGTCACATAATATAGGCTCGAGCGTAATGATGCACCGTCTCATCAATCGCATTATGTAGAAGCTGACGGAAATGATTTGCTATCCATTTCAACTTAAGCAAGGATCCTATGAAGTCTTGTTGTGTAGGTGTTGTTCCTAACAACTCCACACATAAAGCTATCAAATCATCGACCTTATTTCCTAGGTCTTTCCCAGTGACTGCGTCTTCATCAACAAGTAAGCCAAATAGAAGACTTACATCCTGTAATGTAACTATGGACTCTTCGACAAGAAAATGAATATAATACAATCTCAACCCATCCCTCTCTCTCTCTCTCTCTATGTCATAACATTCTTCACAAGAAGTTTAGAGGAGAAAAAGTGGAGAGAGTCTCCATGTCATAACATTCTTCACAAGAAGTTTAGAGAGAGAGAGAGAGAGAGAGATGGAGAATGGACCCTAAACCTAAAGCTCCATCTAAAGTCAATGACAAACGACCTAAACCATTTGAGTCTCCATCTTCCCCTTCGACGGTGTCAAAGAGTTCAATGTTGTTGTTGTTGTTGTTGTTGTTGAAAGTGTGGCACAAGAGATATGTATACATTGTATATACTGTGAATTTCTCTGATAAAATATCTATAAGGGTAAAATAATTCACTCCAATATAGGAAAAAGGATTTGGTGGAACACAAGTCCAAATGTATAAGACTAACTAGAACATAAGAATATCTTATAAACTTATTGTAATACAAGTCCATGAAAGAGAATTTTTCACTAAATTGTCCTTAATCCATGAGAAATAAATTTCAACGGACCTAATACATTAAAAAATATTTACTTATCCTTTCAACACTATACAAATGTGTCGAAGGACTTTTGACTAAATTTCCCTGAAAGAAATGACCAAGAACATTTTTCTATCCATAAACTAATGAATTATTGAGGAAAAGGATTTAAGTGTTATGCGAATTAAAACCTCAATTGCTTTCACTAAATTTTTTTTATTTACTATCCATGCACTAATGAATTATTGATGAAAAGAATTTAAGTGTTATGTGAATTATTGATGAAAAAGATAGAAGTGAAATGACAAAAAATAATGAAAAACTACTACTATAGCTTTCACTAAAAAAATTAATTGCTTTTATGTTTTCAGTTAGGACATCAAAATAAAAATAAAAATAAAAATGTTTAGTGAGCTTGTTAAGGCAAACTAAGACAATTTTTACAATGGAAACAACAAAAGAACATCACATCTTGACCAGTTATTATAAAGCAGCAATAAAAAAAATAAAAAGTTTCTTGATCAAATTCAAGACTTCGACTCCGTTTGATTGTCCGGATTAGATATAAGAGTTTGAAAGGGATATGTAATACCTATAATATGTTGTAGGATATGAGATGGATTATATATATATATGAGGTCACTTATATTATGTTTGGTTAAGATATGATATAAAATGGGATAAGAGGGGAGTAATTACTTTTGACCTTTGGATGAACAATTCTCGATATCCGACGGTGGAGGATATACAATACCATAGGGGGTTGGCATTGCATATCCCAGCTTTTGGGGGATATACTATTCGGACTCCCTATATCTGAAACAACCAAACACGGAATATAAGGAGACAAGAAAACATGTGGGACCCATCTCATATTATATCTAGCCCCCCCTCATATCTGCCCCTTATATACCCTTAACAAACAAGGCCTTACTTTACTAGTACATGGTAAAGCATCTCTGCATATACAATTTCATAATTTAGATTTACCAACAACAACGGCAAGTGGCGAGAGAAAGTGTGATGTCTTCAACCTATTTTAAAAGGAATTAAGTATATTTATTCAAAATTTCTTTTCTTTTCAGGTCCTTGTTGCAATTGAACTCTACGAGTCTCATGTTGTCATCTATTCTTCTCTTTGTGGTTAGTCGTGTACATCCTAATGTGTTCGAAGGTGTCAACTTGTGTCATTGGGTATTGGAGTGAATCCAAGAATAGTGGAAATGCTCTAAGGTTGATTTTTACCTCACTTGCAAGTTGAGTTTGCACGAGTGGTCCTTTTGTCGCTCGAGTGGTAAACCTATTCGCCCAGTTCTTTGTTCTGAAGTCTAAAATACTAGGAGTGTGCTTTCACCGCTCAAGCAAAGGTTTTACCACTCGAGCGATCTGTTTACAGAAGGAAAAGATTTTGAGAGTTTCAATTCACTGCTCAAGCATAGGACTTATCGCTCAAGCGGTCTATCTGGAGCCAGTCCCAAAAAGTGTGTCCAATCACTTAAAAGTTGAACCATACATCCTTTCACCTTCACTTTTCATTTCTCTCTCTATACATTTCACTCCCCTCTTTTCTCCCATCTCTCTAGAAATCATCCACCCACCCTCATTAATTTCTCGATCTCTATTTCGACCCTTGTGTCTTCATTAAAGTTGGAGAGCTCAATAAGGGCTATGTAGTGTGCAATTGAGATCATGTTTTTACACCAATGATTTGGAAATTTTCTTATATTTTCTTTTCCAAACTTAAAGTAAAGAATTTCTTTGAGTTATATATATGATTTTAGCATGTCTAGTCTATTCATTTGACGAAACCCCTAGATTATGAGTTGGAGTCGGATGTGCGTCTTGAATGTGTTTAAAAAGTGGAGATTTCTCATCTCTCCCATGAAATAGATTTTTTATTTATTTTTTTATGAAATATGTGACTCTTGGAAGCCCATAAACAAGAATACCACTTGAAAATGAAAGAAATTCATTTTGGATAGAAAAACCTAGATTTTTAAATTTGGAAAAAAGTTGAAATTATTGGGAAAAAAAACTCCTAGGATTTTGAGATTTTGTTGAGAAAGTTGAAAAAAATCATAGGTTGATATGTTGTTGAATCATTTATGTAATAAATGAACTTTTGTTGAGAAATTTGCCATAGACGGTATGTTGAGGATACTTGGGTCTTGGAAATTTGATAGTTATATAATTTGTGAATATGGAATTGTATCATATGTCACATGTATATGGATTTTAGATATTATTTGAGAAATTGAGAAATATTAAATATTGCATTTCACCTTGGGCAAATGTAGAGAATTGTGAAAATTGTACAATGAAGCTATATAATTGCATTTCATTTCATTCATTTGCGTAACTTTGAAAATTTGCTTATTACGGTTATGCATTGGGAATTGATTTATTGTTTTGAGAAAACAATTGATGACTTTGAAAATGTTTTGGGGTATATACGTTTGGTAAGTTCAGATAGGGGGTATAATTTGGCATTGTTTAAGTTGGCCTGAGTGTCTAAGGTAAAAGATCGACAACACGCGTGGAATGGATACTACGTGCCCTCCAGTTAGGAGCCGGTGAAGTGGGGATTGGTAGTGCTTGATATGCCAACTTACAAACACCAGTCTAGAGATTACCTGAGTTATATTTACCATCTCGTATTTATATTTGAACTCCCTTAAGATAAAGAGCTTTTCAAAAAGAACATTGCATGTGATTTTCAAAAAAATTGAATTTGTGATTGTGTATTTCATATATAAGACTGCTTAAACATATATATTTTATTAAAATCTCCCTACTAGACTTTGCGCTCACTCCTAGTGGGGTTGAGCAAGAAAGAATGTAGTGATTCCGCCTACCTAGAGGCGTAAAAAGTCTTGTTAGAGCACGAGGCTCGTTTCTCTTTTCTTTTGTCGTTATTTTTGACAAGTCAAGGACTTTATACGTATGGATTTGATAACTATCTTTTGTGTAATCAAGCCTAAGCCTTAGAAATTTTAACCTATTGGGAATTATTTTGTGATTTCTTTGTAATAATTGTTTCACATGTTATGGATTCAAACTTTAAGAAGATTAAATATGTATTGCATGTGGGCTCCTGTTGTAAATCTCTCACATGATCTGGAATACAAATATAGAGATTTGGCAAACTGAATTGAGATTGATTTGATTGAATGGAATAATCAGAATTATTGTTATGTCATTTATTTGGTGGTAATACTAGAGGTAAGAAAATTTACGATACCTAGAAATGAACTGCTAGACTACTTAAGAAAGCTAAGGTATGAGGAGATGTTGACTTGCCAAATAAAGAACACCAAGAAGGAAGCTTTTGGAGAACTTTTCCAACTTTCAGCGTCAATTTGTTAACATATATTCTCAATTTTAGGAGGAGATGATGGTCCTCCGCTCTCTTCCCATCCTCTCACGTCATTTTGGTGTAATTTTTAACCCAGTAAAGGGTTAGATCAAGCCTTGTAGAAGCATTCTTCTCGCCAGAATACTAGATAATGTGTCATCCATCTGCACTGCTCATGTCGCCCACTGTAACCAACTCCGCTGAGCTTTCTTTTTGAATTTCTGCATTCAAAAATAATTGATAGAGGGATGAGGCGCCACAATGATGACGACGAAGACACAAATAGTATGAAAGGGTGATGCCTGATAAGCTAGTCCCGATTATTACAAATGCACTGATGCATTGTATACCACAAAAACTGAAATCCTAATAGCTATATCCTCCACCCTTGGTGATAAGTTCGATAGGTCATTTAATAGCTTGATTATGTTACATGAAATTCAAGAAATAACATATTCCTTGTGTAAAATTCATCTTAAAACTATAGGCCTCTTTAAGTTGTGTTCTATGTCATCTAGGTTACAGGTCATTTTAGCAAGAATATGGTAAACTACATGCCCTATATTTGTAGATTTAGAGAAGAGAAAGAGATTGGGGATGAGTAAGTTTTATATTAAAAATAAAACATAATTACAGGAGTACCATAAGGCATGAGTTATGGGCCAGCTCATTACAGCCCATTACATCAAACCATAATTACATGTGAATATAATTTCCTATTCTAACACTCTCCCTCGAGTTGGGCGAAGATATTTCTCATGCCCAACTTATTAAGAATGTTATGAAATGGTTTGCTTTCTATTCCTTTTGTGAGAATATCTACTAGTTGGTCTCCAGACTTCACAAATGGAGTACACATGGTGCCACTAATGAGTTTCTCCTTGATGAAGTGCCTATCAATCTCCACATACTTGGTTCTGCCATGTTGAACTGGATTATGAGCTATGCTGATCTCTGCCTTGTTGTCACAGTATAACCTCATGGAATCGATTTGATGGATCCCCAAATCTCCCAACAATAGTATGATTCATAGCAACTCGCATACACCATGAGCCATAGCCCGGAATTCTACCTCAGCACTAGATCCAACAACCACATTTTGTTTCTTACTTCACCATGTGACTAGGTTGCCGCCAACAAATGTGCAAATATCCAGAGGTTGACCATCTATCAGTGACTGATCCAACCCAATCTGCATCAGTAAAAGCTTCCACACCAAGATGTCCATGTTTTGAGAAGTAGAGACCATTTCTAGGAGAAGACTTCAGGTACCTCAAGATTCTCATAACTGCCTCCAGGTAGGAAGTTCTAGGAGCATATATAAACTTGCTAACCATACTTACTGCAATGGCAATGTCTGAATGTGAGCGGGATAAGTATATGAGCTTATCCACTAGTCTCTGGTATCTCCCCCTGTCCACTGGCTCACCCTTTTGATCCTCACACAGTTTCTGGCCCGATTCTAAATATCACACGGTCTACCTCCAAGCATCTCAATTTCCTTTAGCAAGTCAAGTACATACTTTCTTTGACATATGAAAATACTATCCTTAGACCTAGTTATTTCAATGCCCAAGAAATACATCAAATTGCCCAAGTCTTTGATTTCAAACTCCTTGACTAAGTATTCCTTCAATCAAAGGATCTCCTCACTGTCATCCCCTGTTAAAACAATATCATCAACATAAACAATAAGAGCTGTGGTCTTACCATGTAAGGAGTGTTTCACAAACAAGATGTAGTCAGCTTGACTTTGCTTGAACTCATATTTCAACATAGCTTGAGCAAACCTTTCAAACCAAACCCTAAGAGACTGCTTTGCATCTGCAAAACCAAGGGGATATCTATATAGACCTCCTCTTCTAGGTCTCTATGAAGGAAGGCATTCTTCACATCAAAATGATGAAACGGCCAATCCAAATTTGCAACGAGAGAGTTAGATTCTCACAGAGTTCATCTTAGCAACCGGTGCAAATGTCTCCTGGTAATCTATCCCATAAATCTAAGTAAAGCCCTTAACAACCAGTCTTGCTTTGTACCACTCTATAGAACCATCTACTTTGTGTTTTATCATGTACACCCACTTACATTTAACTAGAGTTTTGCCTCTAAGTAACTCCACTAACTCCCAAGTGTCACTCTTGTGGAGAGCTCTTATCTCTTCCATCATAACATGTTTCCATTCAGGAATAGAGAGAACATCATGAAAATTGGTAAGTAGACTCATAGAAAACACTTTAGACAGAAAGGTTTTATATAAGGAAGAAAAATTAGAATAAAAGACATGATTAGTAATAGGATGCTGAGTATATAACCTAACCCCCTTCCTATTAGCAATGGGAACATCAAGATCAAAAAACTCAGGAATAGAAGCACATGAATCAGAATTACCTGGACTCTAAGGAGAGGAGGGTGACTCTAGACACTAATCCGGAGAAGTTGGCAATAGAGGAGGGAAAGTCGTCTCTTGCATCTACGAGACTTGATGTATGTCCTTGTCCCTAATATAAATTTTGCATGCTTCCTTTTCCACAACAACTACTGGCTCATCATCCTCTATCGTTGCAACCACTGCTAAAATGGAACAGGAATCTCTTCACACCAAGGCTCCCCCTGAAGGGATGACTACGATACCGGAGAGACCGGAAAGTAAGGCTGAGACTCAAACAAAGTGACATCCATAGAGACAAACCATTTGTGAGTGAAAGGATGATAACACTTATAACCATTTTGGGTGGCAGAATAACCCAAAAATACATACTTAAGAGACCTAGGATCCAATTTAACACAAGTAGAGGAATGATTATGGGCAAAGCAAACACAGCCAAAGGTCTTAAGAGGAATGGAGAATCCGGAAGAGGAGGACCCTGACAAGACTTGAAGAGGTGTGTGTTTTTGAAGGACTTAGGTAGGAAGCCAATTAATTAAATACGCGGCAATGAGAACCGTTTCCCCCTAATAGGAGCGTGGAACTCGCATCTCAAATGATAAACAACGTGCCACATCAAGGAGATGAGGATTTTCGCGTTCGGCAACACCATTTTGTTGAGAGGTATTAGTGCAGGAAGTTTGGTGGATAATGCCACGAGTGGCGAAATAACTAACAAGACCAGAGTCAATATATTCTCCCCCATTATCAGAACGTAGAATTCGGACAAACTGAGTACAAACCATTTTATGAAAGTTTTAAAATACAAAAAACACCCCCCTCTTATCTCCCATCAAATATAGCCAAGTGGCCCTAGAGCAGTCATCAATGAAAGCAACAAACCATTTTTGACCTTTGACAGACACAACGGAATGGATCTCATATATCAGAATAAATCAAAGAAAATGAAACTGAACTTTTATTAATAGACGGAGCAAAAAAGGCTCGATGTTGTTTTCCAAGTTGACAGGACCCGCATTGAAAATGAGACGCAATATTTTTCTCAAAAACAGAAAGAAATAAATGCGCAAGTAACAAAAAAGAGGGATGGCCTAAGCGACAGTGCCACAGCCAAATGTCGTCCTTGGTGGATGGTGACTAGATAGATGAATGAGCCAGCTTGTCTGTCTGATCCAAAATGTAGAGACCATGGTCCTCTCTACAACTGCCAATCCTCTTCCTTGTGATAAGGTCCTCGAAAAAACAATGATCAAGAAAAAAACGTTATGCTACAATTTAAATCACGAGTAATCTGACTCAAAGATAAAAGATTAACACTAAAATTGAAAACATGAAGTTCAAAAGACAAAGGAAAGAAAGAGGTGGCATAAATTAAACATTTTCCTAACACAGATGAAATAGTACCATCAGCAACACGTACTTTTTCCTAACCTGAGGAGGTGTTATACTCGGAGAATAAATTAGAGGAGCCAGACATGTGCTCGGAAGCACCAAAATCAATAAGCTAGGGTACAGTCGTCCGAGATAGCAATGCACATGGATAGACAGCCAAGCTACCAGAATTGGCAAAGGAAGAAGAGGGTACACCTGTAGCAGAAGTGGAGGCTCAACGGTCTAGCAAGTAACGAAGAGCAATCTCAAAATCCAAGGCAGATAGCCCCGAAACATCAACAGCAGGAGAGACAACAGGAGATGAAGATGATGGCTCAACAGTGTCGGAAAGATGTGCCCAAACATTGGCCCCACGGCTTCCAGACTGACCAGACCGACCCCCTCAAGTACCAGGACGATCGCCTCGGCCACCAGAGGGAGTCCCATCCAGCTTCCAACAAGTCTCTCGTATGTGTCGAGGTCTACGACAGTAATCACATAAAAGATTATCCTTCTCAGAGGAGTGACGAGACCACGAGTATCGTGAGGAGTTGCAAACACCAAGGCTTTAGCAAAAGGAAGTATCGCAGAGCGGCGACTCTCCTCATTCTGCACAAAAGCAAAGGCTTCTTGGAGAGAATGAAGCACGTCCATGCCAAGTAGGCCTTCCAAGAACTTAAAGACCCGCTACTGCGCCACAAACGTTCAGTAACCAGCACAATCAGTGGGACAAACAGGTTTTTAATCCTTAAGGTGATCAAGCCGCTTTCACACATTGCTAAGGAAGGTAAAATACTAGAGCATAGTCATCTCACCTTGTATTGACCTTTCAATAGAGCGACATAACTCGAAAGCCTATGAGAAGTTGCCCTTCCTGGAGCAAATAATGGCGACAGCCGCCCAAATATCCTGGGCAATGTCCATAGACAAGTAGCCATCTCCCATCTGAGGTACCATAGAATGTATCAACCACCCCATGATTAGGGAGTTGGTGATCTCTCACTGGTCATAACTAGGATCCGTGGTACTGGGTACCTGTATCCTTCCGTCAACATACCTCATCTTCCCTCTGCTCTTCAAAAAAATAGTCAAACTTTGCGACTAAGCTAGATAATTCTGACCATTAAATAGAGGTGGTGATCTTAAGGCCAGGGTTGAAGTTATCAGTCATAATAGGAGGTATCAAGGAACTCTTGCTCTTAAGTGGCTGCGAAGTAGTGGACTTACTAAAAGAATCTGCCACGGATAATCTACTAGTTAACTCTCAAACACAATACCAATCACAAACTCGGAAGATAATAGTAGCAGGAAAGACCCAACTTCCACGATGAAAACATAAGACTTAAGAACTCATAATTATATATATATTTTTTTAACTGTGTTTAAGTCGGAAACATTACGAGAAATAAAGAGAGAAACAAACTATGGAGATCGACCGACTGTTTGGAGAAGCTGACAGTCTGGAGCATGGCCCACAGAGGCCTAAGAGGCAGGGGCAACACCGACAGAAGCCAAGAAGGGCATAGGGGGGTTATTGATAGGCCCCTAGAAGGCGAAAAAGGCTATCGACAGACCCTTAGAAGGCTAGAGAGGCTACCGACTAAGCCTAAGAAGCTGTCGGAGAGCCCAGGAGGTCTGCCGATGAACTGGGCAAGGGTGTCAGAGATGCAGATTGACTGTCGGTGACTTAGGTGAGAGTCTACATTGGCCGATTGGACTCCTGGAGAGAGAGAACTGTTGGCAGTGATGCTAGCGAAAAGAATGAGTGCCGACAGAAGTGAAGGAGGTATAAGCTAGGGTTTTGGCTCTGATACCATGTAGATTTAGAGAAAAGAGATAAGGAATGAGTAAAACCTCATTCCTTTTTGTATAAAGAATAAAACATAATTACAACAGTGCCATAAGGCATGAGTTATGGGCTAGCTCATTACAGCCCATTACATCAAACCGTAATGACATGTATGAATATAATTTCCTATTCTAAAAATATTGTCGTAAGCTTGTATATATCACATTACTAGAATGAAAGGTACTTCTAAATGTGAGAGCAAATCTTATATCAAGCATCCAATAAAAGATGGTCTATTATTTTTCCTATTAATCATATAAAAGCACATTTTCATGAGCCATGTTTTTTAACATTGTGTTTCAAAGCTCCACTCTCTCTAAATTTTAGTTATTGTATTTGATTTTTCTTTTCTCTTCTAATAAACCTATAGGGAAAAACTTTGGGGATTACTTTTTATCACTATGCTCTATTCCGGCACGAAGGTGTAATATGTTTCAAAACGCATTTTGAAACATAAATCGGTCACCATAACATAAGTTCTGTTAAACTCAAAGGGTAAGTTTAAAAAAATAAAAAAAAAAAGGCTGTTACTTAACAGAATTGAGGGGACTTCTAGCATGTATCAGAAAATAAAGATGGTGTTTCAATCACCAACTCAAAAAACAATGGAGATAGATCAACTCTGAATTATTTGTATCCTTTTCTTGTCCACATTCATCGGTTCTCCCCATCAGCCAACATGTTTGTTTTTCATGTTTACACTGGGACCTATGTTACCAAAAAAGGCTAATACCGAAACAAATAACTTCTTGATACACATGGTCCAAAACATGATACACTTCCGTTACAAAACAATAAATTTAGTGATCAATATATTTCCTTAAATGTAACCTGGGGAGGGGCTAGGGGGGAATCAAATATAATGAACTAAAATGTAAGGTGAGTTAAGTTTTAACAAGAAAAAATATCAAAATTATAAATAAATAAATAAAAACATTTTATTAGATACCTAATAGTTAAAAGAAAATTACTCTAGACGTATCGTAAATTCTTTAGTGTAATAATATATACAAGTCTACCCCTATATCACATTTTATAACATGTGGCATACCATGTTTCCATTTCCGTTCGATGGACCAAAATGATCCATATCCTAGGTAACATAGACTTGGACTACCCCTCAAGTCCTTAACTTCTGTTGTGGCCTTTATTATAGTTTAGTAAAAGTGCTAAAGAACCTACTCCATGAATTCTCATTATGCAAATATATCACTTAAAAACAGGGATATGAATAGTATTTTTCCCAAATATATTGAAATCTAATAATTAAAGAATTCAAAAGAGTCGATTGAATAAATTTGGCACATTTGATCCACTAAAAATCAATGGACAAGTGGACCATGAATTGAGGAGACTTGAGCGTCACTTAATGGTTACTTGAGCATGCTACAGAAAATTCAAGAACTAAGTCTATTCGTCATGTCAAAATAAACACAATTTATCCAAAACTACAATCCTGTCTAAGTTGTGTTAAACTTAGGGTTTTTCCAAGTATTTGCACAAAAAAACTATTAGCAATGTTTACTCCAGAGAATTGAGGAGGCTCCAAGCATGTTTTGGAAAGAACAGGTGGTATTTCAGTCATTAACACAAAAAATCTAAAAATTAACAGTGGGCAAAGAACAAAGAAAGAATTTTACTAGTATATACAATACCTTTAAACTTGAAGTCTTCTATTTCCTAAGTATTGATTGCAAGAGTCCAGCGTGTGGAACTTTTTGTATCGATGAAAATTTGTGTAATTCTGTCGTCCTCCTTATATCGCTCTTGACATGCAGCGTGGGAATTTCTAATTGGCTCCACCCACTTCGCACATTATCATTGGTCAAGCAACCATATTTTACTGAAAGGTAACGAAGTCAAGGACCTTATCTCTACCGCAAACAAATCCTTCTCCAATCTGTTCAACTTCCTATGTCAACTTTCCAAGAGTCATTGAAAACAGAGAAAAATAAGAACTAGGCTCTTGTTTTTCACCATATGTTCCTCTTGTATCCACAACATGCACAACCTGAAATACAGTTGGCAATAGAATCAACAATGATTAAAAGATTGTGCCCATAATTAGAAATAATTTGAACATAAACTAGAATGTTATTGTACTGAAGCAAAAAACAGAAAACACAGCAGAAGCCCAGCAAATTGAATGATGATTAGGTTAAGGTAAACCCCATATATGACAAACACTTCTTCCTCCTAATTGTTGTTGTGTCTAACACTGTTACAACACAACACTTTGAGCAAACTTGTGTCACTACTAACAAAAGGATTGCTACTTTAAAAACTGTGCAGAAAGTGTAACCACAATAAAAATAAATAAATAAATAAATTCTGCAGAAAGAAGAACACCTGAATTATGCCTTCCATCTTTCAAAAATGTTCTTAAAAAATTTCTTCAATATTTTGTCCTATAATGTTCTTGCTTGAATGCAATGGAAATTAAACGAAACCATACAAATATTTTAATGATAAAAAGTCCACATAGATACACATGTCCTTTCATCTGTATTCTGTTGAACAGCAGAAGAAATTTTATGTTGGATTGGAACAGAAATGACTGTCTCAAAAGATCATAGGTCAAACCTTTTTGGCTAGCCATGCCATTTAAATGACACATAATTACATATTTATGTGTGAGGAGTAAGAATTCAGCCCAAGAGGTTTTTAGCCCCAACGGGCCCATATGAGAGAAATGCCCAAAGCCCAAGACCAAGTCTTGGACGGCTAGGGAAAGCACAATGATGCTGATCAAGATCGGCCAAAACAAGAGCAATCCAGCTGACCATTTGAGAAATGACTATTAACAAAGGAACAGCTGTCTGATGAAAAAGACGATATCCAACGACCTACGCCAACTGCTAGTTGCACACTATTTGGCTATAAAAGGAGGACCCAGCAGTACTACAGGTAAACACAACTAACCAGCAAGAATGCATTTAATATTATCTTTCCATGTCCGATCTAGTTACAGACTTGATCGTTGGAGGGTCATCCCGACCAAATTAGGTCGGGAGGATCTCTGACTCTGGGTTTCTCTTACAAGGGATCAAGCGCTCCATCTTGCTATCTACCTGCGGAGACAAATCCATCCTCCATAGTATGTACGACAAAAATTAGCCAACTTTTCCGTAATTAAAAATGTGATCCTGGCGCAATAGTTTTCAGTTATTCGACTCAGTTAAGAGTCTAAGACAGAAAAATTGGCTCACAGTCTCTGCATCACAAAAAAGGGAAATCATAATTTAGATAAAATACATTTAAGGAAAATCAGCCAAAAGATAACTGACTCTGACAGACAAAGAAATGTGGATAATGAAACATTCACAAAAGTTGATAAATAGTAAACAAGAACTACATACTACAAGCAATAGAAGTAGTGAGTCCCAGAAGCTAACCCCTAAGTTGCTCTACCAGAATTGTCATTCATCAGACTACATGATCATGGAAACATTACCAAATCTCATTTTTTAGTGCATCGTCTCAACTAATTTAACAGGGTAACCTACAGGTTATGATCTTATAATAAGGGAAGATGAAGATGATATCTTCTTGGAACTTGAATTTTACTTCTCTCTTAAGCACAAGTTTTGGAGAGCTGCACTCTGGTCCTTCGTCATGAAAAGGGGATATAAACAAACAGTCATGGATTGTGATCATTGTCCAACAATACCTTGCAAACATATTTAAACATGCACCAAATATATGGAAGAAGATATCTCATACAAAAAGACGCCTCCTCAAACATATAGACCAACTTGAATAAATTAAAGAGTTCAGTTGGTAGAAACTCTCGCAAGTTCCACAATTTAAATGTCACACAAGTTGGACAATTGTAAGGTACCTAATTGGCACTAGTTTTGCAAGGATGTAGTTAATTCATAAACTGACATTGTGCAACCTAATAGAACAGTATTAATGTTAATACTCGGTACAAATAATTTAGTATTGATACCAATGACTGAAGGATACTTACATTTATAGTTCTGGCTCTTCAGTAAATGGTGGAACGAAACCAGATAATACAGCAGTGAGTGAGAGACCAAACACAGTACAAGTTATGAGGGTGATTAATGTTTTTGCACCTGGGATAAATTATACAAATAAGTGAAACTGCATTTAACAGTTCAAGAAAATATACTAATTGTGCACTGATAAGAACTATAGGTAAACATGACAACTATAGCATTGAAGTGATATATAGTTCCATAAGAGCCATCAACAGATAAATATGGGTGCAATTTCGAGGCTGAGGTTCAATCAACGTTAATTACCAATTTTGCTACCAAGTGATTGAATGACTACCACTCCTGCCATTATCTTCCATTCACTGCCAGGTCAATAGCTTTTCAATTGCTGCATTTCTATGCTTCTGAGGCCAATAATTGACCTATTAACCAAACAGTAAATAAATACTACATGGACACTATCAAAATATTTGGAAGCAAAAACTAAGAATGTAAACAAATTCTCAATAATTAAATAATTAAACATGTTGAGATCTAGGAATATTAAAAACTCATTATAAAAAAAAAAAAAACTTAAAAGATTGAGGAAAAAAAAAAAAAGGAAGAAGAAGAAGAATGCTTAGTTAGGGAAAGGGTTTGCCAAAAAAAAACATAAAACGAATTAGTTTGGTTTGGTTGCGACAAACTATTATTTTCAGCCTTAATTCTAGAGAGAGAGAGTGTTTGCAATACACTGAATATCAGCTTTTTTAATATTACCTATTAAAGAAGAAGATGCCCTTCAACTAATCAAGCTAGTTTTAGGGAAAAAATTGAGGATAAAAAATAGTAAAGGAAACTAATAAACAAATTGAATAATTAGATGCACCTTAAATGGGCCAAACCAGAGTTATAAAGCTATGAGCACCATTTAAGCCCTCCTCTTCACCAGTATTAAATAAAAATATGACCGAACTCTTAAATCCATGAGCCGATTGAGAAATTCCTCAAGCAAGCTCCAACATAACAGCTACACTTGAACGGCAATCACCAGCTCCTTCCCTAAAGTATACAAAATGAGGTGAGCCTATTATTACTAAGGAAGTAATATTGAGAACAGGGAATAACAAATATTCTACGATTCAGATGACTAGGTTGAGATACTTTTTTTTTAATTGGCAAGGTTGAGTATACTGTGTATGCAAGGGTATCAACGAGGGTAATATACTGAATTGAGTCTTATGGGCCATAATATTTGTGTCAAATGGATGTATGATAGATAATGTGGGTGGGCAAAACAAAATGATTCTTCTCAATAAAATCCATTCCCTTGAAGGAAGTACTTGAAAAGCTAAAGCAGCAACTTTAAGTCTCTAAAACAAATAAGCTTGAAGATATGCACTCTTGCAATTGCAACCATCAAGTGTCAATTTTCTCATGCAACTAATCTGTGTAAACAGAACTTAGGCAATGATCTCCTCTAGCTCTGGGCATGTTGCAAACCAAAACAGCGCAATTTGGACCGACCAAACAGGAAGAGGTTGGAATGTAGAAACTGCAAGTACATACCAAAACTGAGTAGGTTTAGGGAAGAAAAAGGATTAGGGAATGATTGTGATATCATTCCCTTTTTATATTAATGAAGATTAATAATTACAAGGAAGCCTTAAGGCATAGAATAATTACAATCAAATAATAACCCAACTAATAATATACTATTATAACACTTCCTCTCAAGTTGATGCGAAAATATCTCTCATGCCCAGTTTGCCAAGGATGTCATGCAATGATTTACTCCCAACTCTCTTGGTGAGGATCTCAGCGAATTGTTCACCAAACCGAATAAATGAAATACATATTGTGCCACTAATGAGTTTCTCCTTAATGAAGTGGCGATCAATCTCAACATGCTTTCTCCTGTCATGTTGAACTGGATTGTGAGTGATGTTGATGGCAGCCTTATTATCACAGTATAACCGCATCGAGTCCATCTGATCAATACCTAAATCACTCAACAATACCTTGATCCAGACGAGCTCACACACCCCTTGTGCCATAGCTCTAAACTCAACTTTTGCACTTGACCTAGCAACCACATTCTGTTTCTTACTCCTCCAAATAACTGGATTACCCCTAACAAAGGCGCAATACCCTGAAGTCGATCTCCTATCAGTTACTGATCCAGCCCAGTCAGCATCTATATAGGCTTCCACACGAAAATGATCATGCATTGAAAAATAAAGACCTTTACCAGGCGTAGACTTCAAGTACCTCAAAATTCTTATGACAGCCTCGAGGTGAATCTGATGAGGAGTGTGCATAAAGATGATGCAAAAAATACGAAAAACGAACCTAAAGGCTCAAAGCACCAAACGTAAAACAAAACTCAAAAACTAACAAACCAAGCCATTTATAAAATCTACAAAAGCAAAGACATCTAGCTCAATTGAAAGTGTAACCCAACTGTGAAGCACCAAAAGTAACCGACTTTCCAACCACGAAATCAAATGAGCAACCCCTTGAAAAACTCACCTATTACGCTCCAGCCCAATAAGCCACAATAAACAATGAGCAGCAAGCAACCACGCCTTTCGTTGTCGTTTCCCAACCCTCCCACCACTCCAGCTTTGTAACAAGCCCACCACCGTCTCTGGTTGGACCCAAGACAAACCAAAAATCGCCACAATGAACATCCAAAGCCTCGAAGCAACTGGACAATGGATAAGTAGGTGATTTACCATCGCCACATCTCCACAGCATATGCTACACCTATTAACTATAATATGCCGACGTCAAATCAAGTTATCAATCGTCAAAATATGACTTGAAGCCGCCATCCACACAAACAACACAACTTTGAAAGGACTCCCAGGCACCCAAATATACCGCTAAGGAAAGGGGGCCACTACCCTTACCGTAAGAGCCCAATAAAACAAGGCCACAGTGAAAACCCCTTTCGTCTTTGGGCAATTCCATAACATAACATTCTCCCCCACCCCACCAGATCGAAGCCCATACAAAAATCCCAATAAACCCACCAAATGATTCAACTACCAACCTTGGACATCACAACACAACTGAACATTCCACACCACTACACCCCCTTGCCCAGTCCCATGAGACGCCACAGTAGCCTCCTGATCCACCACAATATCGAAAATCAAAGGGAACCTCTCTGCCAGTGGAATCTCACCACACCACTTATCCCTCCAAAAACGAACCCTACTCCCCTCACCAACCTTGAGAGTAACCCGACTGCAAAACTCCGACTACTGTTGCCAAATACCTTTCCATAAACTCTGCCTATGAGACTATCCCACCCTCCCCATACACCACCCCCTACTCCAAACCATATTTGGCTACCACCACCTTCTGCCACAACTGCTCCCTCTCCCCCACAAACCGCCACAACCATTGTAGCGACCCTAATTTTTCTTAAGTCATTATTTATTATCATTAATTTTAAACCTAAAATAAATTTATGGTGAAAGTCTTTAATTTAGAGGTTAGATTTATTATTAAAACAAAATAAAGGACAAATTAGTTAGTATATTTTGATCCAGTAATAGTTGTATTTTATTTAAATTAATGGAAAGAGAAAATAAATAAAACAAAAAATAATAATTTAGAGCTTTTAGTTTAGAGATATATATATAGGAACCCTAGGTTGCCTAATACAACATGTAATAGCAGCAGCAGCCACGGGGAGAGAGAGGAGAAAAAAAAGGATACATTTTTATTTTAGTGGCTTCATTAATTCTCCAAGTATTTCTTTGATCTTCGAAAACATAATTGTGAGTACAAAATCCACTTTCCTTAATTTATGTTTATTTCGTTGTTTTTATTTTTTTATTTTTATTTATTGATGTTGGTTCGATATTGTACTTGCATGTAAAAGATGGATTAATTTCAACTATTTTGATTAGTTGTGTATGCAAAGTTTAGGGTTTTTGTATATATTTATTCAATGGATGTAATCACTCTCATCGATATATGAAATTAAAATAAACTCATAGATAAATTTCGAATACTCCACCATGACTCCATGAATTGTTGTTTTATTTGAGTGCTAGTGCGAAAAGTGTATAAAAATAAAAAAATAAAAAAGGATTATGAGATTTATTTGAATATTTTAGGCTCGGCATTGTTATGTTTGTTCTCATAAGTAGATAAGGGGTTGTGTATATATATATATATATATATTGTTGCCTCGTTCTCAAAGTAAACGAATGCTTTGATTCACGCGCGTACGTATATACTAACCGTCCGGGGAGTGTGGGTCAAACTCGAGACGATATCTCCTTGCAAGTTTAGCTTTGCAGCGGTGTTAGGTATACAAGAGGCACATCAGATATATGTGTAGGCTAGAAGTGAAGGACCGAAGTAGTGGAGTTAAGATACAAAAACTTAAATATGAACTTATTGGTAAAATTTGAATTATTTTGATTTGTTCATCTTGAAAAATAGTAAACGATCTTGACAAATTCCAAAATTTGAACAGAGGCACGTATACATAATTCTAGACAACTTTTGTATTTTAACTTTGTACTAAAAAGATCAATTAGAACTTGTAATTGGATGATCTTGGTTACAATAGTTTTATTCTTTTTAGCAATGCAGACTTTAAATGCTATTTTAACCTCGCACAATAGGGGTCCAAATGAGTGTCTGAATGTCCAACTTTAAACTAATTATTACAAAGTCAAGTGAATGAATAAATAACTAACTAGCTAATTTATTACAACAAAATAAGCTAACTATCTAACGAATCATTACTACAACAATATTAATTACAATGCTAATAACTATAACCATTTTGAAATCATTAATTTACAATTTACAATGGAAGCACAAGGATGGCATGCACGTAGAGGTTTCAGAAGTAACTCTGTCTGCCTTCCTTGGAATCTGTCCTGTTTCACCTTTTCAATTTCACGGTTGAATTCTGTCTAGGTTCTTCTATCAAGTTTTTCTCGCAACCTGTTCAATTTCTACTAAATCCTTCTGCGCTACCTTTTAAAAAATTTGATTCCGTACACCTTTTGTTCTTTGAGTTTTGGTCAATTCGAATGTTGCATTTTTATATTTCTTCAGCAATTTACTTATAATTAAATTATATTGACTTTATTTTTTTTTTGCAGAATGGTGTGACTTACTAACTTTTTATCCAAGGTTGACCCACCATATTTTTTTTTTATTTCTTTTTTTTTATACTTAATTTATATTTAGTTATGTACGGGCAAGAGACTAAATAAACTACACCTTCATCTCGGTGCAGGTGGAACTACTTGTCTTGTCCCGTAACAAGAATTAAATATACTTTTTCTTGTGTCTGGTGAACACGTGGGTGTCAAATCTTGTACTCATACCAGTATACTTGTACATTGACCCGTTTTGTCTTTTGGCATCTCGGGTGTGTTTTGTTTGAGCACAGCCGAACGTCCTTTGTAGGATTAGTTAGGACTACGGTAGTGACGAGAAATAACTATTATTGTAGGACATGTCTCTCAGATTTCTTTTGTTTTCTGGAGTTTAGGGTGGATATTAGTTTATTTATTTATTTTTATGACCATAGTATTTTGATAATTTGGCATTGTGGGTTATTTTCTAACTTTACATTATTTAAGTTGTTTTGACTGTTTTTTGCTACTTTAATATTGGAGGTAGTGAATTGTTATGAATTTATGATGGATGGTTTGGTTCGCATTTTGTTAAATTTTTTTTTTTTTATCCCTTGTAATTTTTTTTGAGCATTGAAATTTACTTAAACCAAATTGAGACAAAACATTTAGATAGTGTTTGGCAAAGTTTTAGAATTATGATTTGAAAATAGAGTTGTATTTTGAATCTGTAAGTTTTGAAATTACGATATGAGTGTGAAAATTTTGTTTGATTATGAGTTTTGAAAAGAGTTTTGAATTGAGTTTGAAATTTTTGATGTGTCACATGATATTTGATTCAAAAATTTACAACTCATAACCAAAAACACAATCCAAAATTCTATTCAAGGCTCATAAATAAAATTTTAAAAAAATTCCAAAAATATTTTTTATTTAAAATATAAAAATAGCAGGTGTAAAAAAAATTAAAAAATAAAAATAAATAAACACAAACACTTCTCCGGTCGACCGACCGGACATCCAGGGGGACATCCGGGAAGATGACCAGGTAGACATGTTTTCGCCAGTGAGTGAGGAATCAATTTTTGAAAGTTGTATCCAAACACCACACTCAAATATGTGTGGATCATGTTTAAAACTCCAAACCAAACACAGCCTTAGATTTTGTTTTACCCTTAGTATTTAGATAATGGAATATTGATCAAAATTTAGTCCTAATTTCATATTTAATTGTTCAAATTTTAGGGCGTGACAACCATTTCCCTAGAAGAGCCATATTAAACTCTCTCAAGCGCCAAATCCCTAGACCCCCCTCCTCCTTTGGCTGACAACCCCGATCCCAAGCCACCAAATGATTATAGAAACCCTCCCGCCCTTTACCCCATAAAAAGTCTCGTTGAAGCTTCTCAATCCGCCTCGTAACTGCCACAGGAATCATGTGCACCGACATAAAATATGTCGGAATTCTGGACAAAACACTCTCAATCAAAGTAACCCTCCCTCCTTCAGATAAGTACTACAGCTTCCAGCCTGCCAAACGTCTCTGAACTCGATCCACCACACCATCTCACACCCTTTCTGCCTAAAAAGTAATGCTAAGAGGTAAACCCAAATAAGATATTGGTAATGTAGCCACCTTACTGCCCAAAACAGTTGCAAGAACTAGTAACCAAACGACCTCTCCTACCGGGATCAGCTTCGACTTTGCTAAATTCACTTGAAGTCGCGATATTGCCTCAAAACAAAGCACCAGACACCGTAAAAATCCAATCTAAGCTGCATCCCCATCACAAAAAATTTGTGCGTCATCAGCATAGAGTATATGAGAAACACCCATCCTCGATGCAAGATCTTCACCCATTTCAAAACCTACCAACAAACCCCCTTGGACTGCCTTTGATAGCAAACGGCTTAACGCCTCCATAACTAAGATAAACAGTAAGGGAGATAGCGGATCACCCTGCCTTAGGGCCCTATGAGTGGGAAAGAAACTAGCAAGCGTACCATTGACCATAACCGACATCTGAATTGTAGATATACAGAACTGAATTCACTACCACCACCCATCCGCAACCCCCACCTACTATAAAACACACATCAAAAACTTCCAATTGATGTCACCCATCCCACATTTCATTTGCATCCGTACTGTAATCATCGCCCAAAAACTCTATCCCCTCTTGTCGCGACACAAACTCAAACCATCTTCCCATATTTAGTGTCCTAGATCGTCTCATGAACCGTCTCTGGTATCAACACAACAGGTCCTCTTCAAGAAAACAATGCCTCTAAAGCATTACAATTCATCGTTGGTGTTGGCGACTCTATTCTGACCAACGTCGATGGCCCTTCATCTGCAACCTAAGCGTCTCGCGTAAAGACTCAAAAAGCCAACCCATTAATGGGTTTTCGGATTGCCCCAAAGTGGGAAAGGCAAATCATCGTTCTTTGGGCTCAAAACTACCTCAGCCCTTTCCTTCCTTGGGCCCACTTGAATTGTCCTCTAGGCCTATTGCCCCTACCTCAAATTAATTGGCCCATTAGGTTGTTGGGTATCTTTCCCACTCAGGGCCTCTAGGTAGCCCAATCCATTAATAAAACCCCCACCTAGCCCATTCGGTCTTTGGGCCTTTAACCTCTGTTGTGCACCCGTAAGGCCCACAGAAAAAGGATATGGTAAACTTCCCCCACCCCTTCCCCAAAATCTCTGAAATCCTCTAGGATTTCTGTGATCCCATTGTTTACGCAAAATCCTTTGATCACCATTCCCTCCAGCTAGCCTTTTCTTTTCCATCAAAACCCCCCCTTTACCGTTTGGTCACCGGTGATAAGGATTCCACCGTCAGCCTGACTTTCGACCACACTGGTAGGCAACAACGCCAACTACTCGATGGTCTTTGCAAATTTTACCATGTTAACCAACTTACCTATAAAAGTTGATAATTGAAGATACGATATTGCACATTATTTTCTGTTTGAATATTATAAACAAGTAAATTAATGTGTTTCTCGCCTTTAATATATTGAATCAGATACAATAATACGTATTAAGCCAATATTTGGTTTAGGAACTTAAAAATAAAATAAGATAGCCCAATATTTACTTCTAATACAAAAATTAAAAGCTAATATTAAAGCTTATGCAAGATTAAAAAAAATTCAATTAAGATATGCACCTTCAAAGGACTTATAGGCATGCCTTATCATCCATTACAATTCAATTTTTCAAATTCCATAATATCTTAAGCAATGAAGTATACAAAATAATTTCAAACAATTTATGTTCTGGTAAGATATTTTGATGCCCCTCCAAAAAGGAAAAAAAGGCTGTCAAAAAGGTGAGATGATACTTAAGTTCTCCCTACCTCTCTCTCTGTGGAAATTATCTAACCATATACATTTGTTTCAAGGCTTTATGTTGAATTGAATTGAATTTATGTGATTGTCTAGTAATACTTGACAAAATGAATGTTGCCAATGCAAGAAACCACAAATCCCGGTGGGGGTGTGCTACATAGTATTAGCCTGAAACTAGAATAAGAGAAGCAGTGAAGAATAGTGTCACAACAACTAGTAAAAACCTTGCAAGTTGAGGGCCCTAATAAAAGGGTTAAGATAGACTGGAACATAATTAAGAGCTTTTATCTTGATTCACATTTATTTTGCATACGTATGAATAGTGAATGAGAATAGGAACAAACTGAACCACCAAGGAGGACATGGATCAAGGCAGTGAAAAATAACATGACGACTTGGATTTACGTGAAGATATGGCTGGCTTGGAATAGGAGAAACTAGAGGAACAAAATATCCATGCAGCAACCCGAAACACTGGAATTAAGACTTGTTAAATTGAGTTGCGTTGAATAACAAACTGAAGAATAGGAACATTTTGAACCACAGTATTCAATAGAAAGACTGCAGCTCTCCGTGTATTGCGGACAATTTGGCGAGAGTGGAGTCAGAGGACCTTTGAGGATATTGAATTACCTTTGTCTAGCATGAAAGGATCTTTACTACTGTTATTTTTTTGGTTGAGGGACGATTGTCCTTTCACTGCTGCATCTTTTGTCCAGTTTATAGGCAATTTGTGCATGCCTATGGATATATATAGGTTGTGGCCTTTTGAATGTATAGGATTTGCCCCTTAAGGCATTTTTGTTCGTAACTGTTTTACTTATCAAAAAAATTCAAACAATTTTCCTTGGCAGTAAAAAGACAAAATACAGATCACTTTTACACAAGCCAGAAAACCAGAAATTCAACAAGAGGCCAACACTGATACAAAAAGTTTGAGATGTTTGAGCTTTACTGCATTTCCTATTCCTTCGATTGTGACAAGATTAAGATCTCGAGAATACCATATAACCTTTTAAAAAGGGAAATCAGTATGCACTACTGTTTTCTTATTTATTTTTCTCATTCAATTCATAGCATATCCAATATAGACACTTGCAAATACAAATACAAATACAAAATAATAAAAAAAAAAAAAACAATTGTTAAAGATTTCATTACAACCACCCCCAAAATAAAAAAGAATCAAAGAAAAAATTAATGTAGATAGTTATTACTTTCCGGTGCCCACATAGATTTATTTAACTTAAATTAACACACATAATCTAATCTAAACACACACACGAACACAACCAAAAAAAAAAAAAAAAAAAAAGAAGATTATTGTGACTGGATAGGACTATAGAGACAGAGGAAACATACGTTGAAAACTCGGTATCAATATGGGAGGAGATCAGAATAGCACTTTCGTCTTCATCAGATGCATGTTTTGGCGATACGGTCACTACAATGTGATTTAGATCTGAATAAGTGTTCTTCCCTTAAAAAGGCCACCGACCAGCCGATTGGCACCAGAGTGTGCATGAAAAAAATCCACTGGAACATCAACCACCCAATGAGCTGTTTTCCTCATATTTTCTTATACAGCCAAGACATCCTGCAGAGAGATGCATGTTAAAAGAAGTTTTCTACAAGATAAAATCTCAAGAAAGCAATCACGAAATGGCCATTCTTAGACAACAATTTTTAGGAATAAGGGAGAATAAATAAGCAGAATGTGCACCGACCGAAAATTATGAGATCAGACAAAACAATATATGCATACATATAGACAATCATAATTGACAGCATAAAAATGTATAGTGTTAATTATAGTTCTTATGCCAAAAGGAAATGTTCAGCTCCTATATTGAAAGGCGTCAAAAATTAAAGATACACTAATGCACACAAACAATATACCAGGACAATACAAACGGGGTGTTTGGGAAGAAAAAAAATAGCTAAATTTAGGTTAAAAATCACAAAAAGACAAAATAGGCTAAAATAGTTAATAAGACAAAATATCACATCAAACCCATAATCATTTCACTTTTTCTCTCACACACATCACGTCCAACCAAAAAAAATCCAATCATCTTCCTAAACACAAAAATTTTAGCCTACTTAAAATAGTCAAAAACTAAAATAGCCTATTAAAATAGCCACTTCCCAAACAATGCCAAAAGTGAAATCATACCATCGTTATCAGAACCAAACCAGCCGTCAATTCATATGGTGGCTAGTTCAACCGTCACCTAGCCCATCTTTACCCAATCTAACATGTGAATCACTTAAATGTAAGTAGTTCTAGAACTTCAACAAGAAGATGCATTGAAGATCAGTTGCACCTTGTTATTAGGAATAAAAAGATGTAAGGTTCAAATCTCACCATCACTAAGCCTCTACTTTATTTCTTGCACATATTTCACATTTCTAGTTCTTTTTGTGACCACACCTGGTGAACAGTTGCTGCATAACCTAGCAATTGAAGAGCAGATATTGGCCTCGTTTGGGAAGTGGCTATTCTAGTAGGCTATTTTAATTTTTAGCTATTTTAGTAGGCTAAAATTTTTGTGTTTGGAAAGATGATTGAATTTTTTTGTGGTTAGATGTGATGTTTGTGAGAGAAAAAGTGAAATGATTATGGATTTGATGTGATATTTTGTCTTATTAACTATTTTAGCCTATTTTATCTTTTTATAATTTTTAACCTAAACTAAGATGTTTTTCTTCTTCCCAAACACCCCCATTGCAGCATAAAGTATTGATGTAATTGCATATATCAAGGTGTAGGTTTTATAGATAGGGTGTGATGATCATGCAGCTACATCCAACAAAAGTACATTGATGTTCATACAAGCTTGTGAGAAACGAGTCCGGATCTTCTGCCATACATTCCTGCGGTGGTCCCTGCCGTGGTCAAAAACGACGTCGTTTTTGACCTTTTTTTTTCTTCTCTCATTTCTTATATTATGGTAAAGTGTAAGAGCTGGTGCTTCATCTAATTTGTTTTCTTTTTTAACAATCTAGACAGACAGAGAGAGAGAGAGAGAGAGAGAGAGATTCTTCCAATTTTTCATGAAGATGAAGATCATGTCACTTCTGGGTTTGCTTTTGTTTCGGCTTTGGCTTGTTAATTGCTTTGTCCTTTTGAGTTGTTTCAGATCTCTACAGAAGTAAAGAAAAGAAACAAATGGTACCTCAGAAACAAGCTGAAGCAGCCATAGACACTGAACAAGATGATGATCAGAGAGAGGAGGAGAGGGTAGATGAGTCACTGTGTAGCTTCAAAAGCCTTGTTTGGCATGGTGGCTCTGATCCGTATTAGCCTCCGTTTGGGAAGTAGGTTGGCTTTTTGGCTTTTTGGCTTTTTGGCTTTTTTAGCCTGGGCTATTTTAGCCTGGTTTGGGAAGGGCTTTTTGGCTTTTTGACTTTTTTGACTTTTTTTGTGAGAGAGGATTGTAATGATTATGGGTTGGATTTGATTTTTTGTTTTTTGTGGCTAAAATAGCATATTTTGTTTTTTGTGGCTATTTTAGCCAAAAAAGCCTGGGCTTTTTCTTGCCAAACGGAGGCTTAGTGGCGAGAGAGAGAGAGAGAGAGAACCTGAAATGAAAGAGAAGTCCTATTTTTTACAAAATTGCAATTGAAAAACCATGGCAGTACATATTATATCATTATATATGTGTATATATAGAAGAAGAAGAGACATATATAGAACCTATAACATATATATATAACTTGATACATATATGACATATATACATATACATATATATACATAGAATCTGAGACATTTTGGGCCTTTGGTAGGACTCCGCGTTCATCTTCCCGGTCGTCGGTCCACCGCCGTTCGTCGGACCTTTGTTCGTCTTCAAACATTCGTCTTCCTCTGGTTTTCGATTTGGAACTTTTGGGGATTTTGTCTCTGAAAAGAGAAGCAGAGAAGAAGCTGGAAAAAAAAAAAAAAAAAAAAAAGGGTAAACGACGTCGTTGCCTTGCACCACAGGATGGGCTGCAGGAAAACCCTGCAGAGGATCCGGACTCGTGAGAAACAAATTAATTCTACACTAACCTGCAGAGTAAGATCAACAGCATCAGAACCGACAGGACGTGGGCCGAAATCAGTCAAATCCTTTACATAATTCATGGCTTCTTCCTCAGAAAAGCCCGTCTTGCCTGCCTCATCAGCAGTAAGAGGCGTAGGCAAATTCTCAAAGGATTTTTTTTTGGTTATTTTAACTATAAAAAACAAAATAGGTTATTTTAACCATAACAAACAAAACATCACATCCAACCTATAATCATTACATTCTTTTCTCAAAAAAAACTCAAAAAAGTCAAAAAGTCAAAAAAGTCCTTCCCAAACCAAGCTTTTAAACCCAAACTAAAATAGTCAAAAAAAATCAAAAAGCCAAAAAACCAACCCACTTCCCAAACCAAGCCTAAACAGCCCAAGAGCCATTTATCATCAGAACAAACAATGCCAGTATCGCATGAGGTGACCTCTTTAGAATTCTAGGAACATCACTAGGCTTATGACAGACTTCTGCATTTGCAGTCCCCGAAGAACTTGCATTGTTCCATTTCATTCTCACAAATATGATTAAGCAAAAACCTGGTCAAGAGAGCTATTGAAAATAAATTAGGATTATCATAAAACTAAAAAGAAAATAATCACATCAGGAAAAAGCATATTATTATTATGAAAAACTTTGATTCAATTTCCAAAAATTACTATGTCTTCACTCTTTTCTCGGCAACCAAACAGAGCATAGAATCTGAAACAAAAAAAAAAACAACAAATCTTAATTATTAGGATTAATCTAGAACTCAGAGGGTTGAAAAGAGGAAGATGAAACTGTGAGAGAGAGAGAGAAGCTTATGGAGACTGGTGGGGGAGTTCTTTCAGTCGTTGGCTCTTAACAGGGCGAGATGGATGGAGATTTTTTGTAGCAGGACGTGATGGCTGGTGATTGACGTCTCTGTTTTAGATAAGATTTGACGAATCTTTATGTTTTTAATATGGAAAATATTTGAGGGTCACAATTTTTGTAGTTCAAATGGCTCAAAATTGTCAAAACGATGTCGTTTTGACAATTTTAAAGTTGTTTTGTACTCAAAACGACGTCATTTTAGTAATTTCGAGTCATTTAAGTTACAAAAATTATGATCCTCAATCATTGCTGTTTTAATATTACTGCATATGCTATTTTTTGCTGCAGGACAAGATGGATGCGGGTTGGGGTCAGCTGCAGATGCTATTTATGGCTGCAGGACGAGATGGATGGAGATTCGGGTCTGTTTCGGAAAAGATTTTGTCAATTTTATCTTTCTCTGCAGATGCAGTTGTTCTCACTAATTATGCAGTCAGTGAGATATAGGCAAGATTTGGGGCTTGTTTGGCGTGTCCTAAATAAGTGCACTTTTTGTCTTTTTGGACTAAAAAATTGAGGTTGAAAATATGGATGTTTGGGTTAACTTTTTGACTTTTTATGGAAAAATGTGTAATAAAAAATTGTAAAAATTGATTTGTAGGGTAAAATTCGAATTGGGAGTTGTGCAGCCGTAATTGTTGACTTTTGATGAATAGTGTTAACTTTTTAACTTTTTGAGTAACTTTTTGGCTTTTTAGCTTTTTGGCTATATGTCAAACTTGGCCTTGGTTTTTGATTTTTTTTTTTTATTTTATTTATTAAAAGATAAATTTTTTATAAAATTAAAAAAATAAATTTAAATAAAATATTACATCTAATTCTATTATTATTTTATTTTTTTCTCACAAATATCACATTTCATCACAAAAAAATCTAACTATTTTTTCAAACATCAAAAAAAATTTATCCAATAATATCCTACAACTAAAAACACTTACATAAAAACTCACTTCCCAAACATTCACATAGTGTGTCGGATGCATTATGCTTCTATTTTATCATACTAGTATGTGTCTAAATTGCTTGGATTCTTTGGACTTGTTGGGTTTGTGTTTGTAAAATTGTTTTTTAGATAAAAAGTATGAAAACTTGTTTGATTTGTCTTTTTTAAGAAATAGTTTTGGACAAATGTTTTGGGGAGACAGTTTTAAAAAAAATCATTGATTTGATGTGTATGAGAGAGAGTGATTTTGAAAAGTAGGTAACTAAACAAAATTTGGAAATTTTTTTTTAAGAATTTGTTTCGTTTGATTATTCTTCAAAATTTGTTTGTAAATAATTTTTCCTAAAATTTTTTCTGAAAAACAAACCAAACAAGCCCTTTATTTTTTAAACTCCCTTTAAATTTTAAATTTTAATACATTTTTTTTAATATTTCATTTAGACCTCGTTTAGGAACAGATTTTTTTAATGATTTTTTGACTTTTTATGAAAAGATGTGCAAAAAAGTAGAGAGAAAATAGATCTTTGACTTTTTAGTATGGGTTATTGACTTTTTGATTTTTTTAGCGGCTTTTTGACTTTTTGGTTAAAAAAGTCACTTATCAAACGAGGCCTTAATGTAATTTTTATCTCTATTCATAATGTTATCACATTTAAAGTATACCAGTTTAATTTTGCATACCCTCTCTCATTCTCTTTTTGATGAGCGTCCATCTCTAGTTGAAAAGAATGTCGACGGTCATTGCATTAGTAAACACCATTGCCTCAATGAAAAACATTATATCAACAATCTATCATTGAAATTCTTGTCAATTCTCAATGAAAAGAGGAATCGACTAAACGGTGTCTAAAGAATACCGTCGAAAATTCATGTCCACCATTTCAAAAAACTTGTCGAAAATTCCTCTTAGGTAAATACTAACTCCCCATCTTATCAACAACATTGTCTGTCTTCTTCTTATCATATTTTTATTTTTTAGTTTATTTCGGCGTAAAATGGGGTTTTAGAGGGAAAAACTCTCATGAAAAATACAATATGGTGTTGAAGATATAAAAATCAAACCGTTCAGCACACCAATACCGAAAATAAAGGTCATGTTCGGTTCAAAAGTATCGATTATCTGTATTACTGTTTGGAACTCATATATTGAACTAAATATTTGTGCCCAGTATTGTGTTACCAAACATAATCTTAATAGTCGACAAACCAGTACCGATGTAACACCCCGACCCTTTATACGTCATCGATATTATCCGCTTTGGGTCATGTCCGCACGGATTTGTTCTTTCCAGTGGGTCACACATCCTAGAACTACTCCAGTCTAAGCACGCTTAACTGGGGAGTTCTAATACGGATTTCACAACTTGAGAAAATGCCTCGATGCTATATAAGGGTCCAGATTTTTACTTTTATAACCCAGAAACTTCCCCTCCATTCCCGATGTGGGACACCGGGGCCTTACAATCCACCCCCCATAAGGCTGCACGTCCCCGTGCAGTAGCCTGCCAGCTCGCAAGCCCGCCTACATGCACCAAGAGACGCCAGGGGCCCACACTCGGTACTCCGGAGAGTCGACTCTGATACCATTTGTAACACCCCGACCCTTTACACGTCATCGATATTGTCCGCTCTGGGTCATGCCCGCACGGATTTGTTCTTCCCAGTGGGTCACCCATTCTAGAACTACTCCAGCGTAAACATGCTTAACTGGGGAGTTCTAATAGGGATTTCACCACTTGGGAAAAGGCCTCGATGCTATATAAGGGTCCAGATTTTTACTTTTATAGCCCAAGAACTTCCCCTCCATTCCCGATGTGGGACACCAGGGCCTTACAACCGAACACCTCGAATAAAATAATAACAATTTTAAAACGGTCAAGAATGTTAATGCAAGATAAATAAACTTATCAATAGAACGCTAGTCTCATCAAAATTGCTCTACAAGGTGAAATAACTGATAAAGAGTAATACATTGGACTTGAAAAAGCTTTTTGGTTCAAAGTTTCTGGTCCATAAGGGTTTATGATGGTAGTGAAGATGATGCATTCAGGGTTTAAGATGATTATGAAGAGTAACAGGTTTAGGGTTTAAGGTTTATGCTAGTTGGTTATGAAGAATAGCAGGTTTAGGGTTTAGAAAGGTGGAATACGTATCGTTAGAGGTGGAGGTAGATGTGGGGGTGAGTGTACAATATTGTATAGTGTTAGTTATTATTTAGTAGGTGAGTATTTCATTAAATGATGTATTTTAATATAATTTTATTTTAAGATATAATTGTAATAAAAGAAAAATTAAAAATTGAGGTCCAAAAAATTTAGGTATATGCTAATAGCATCACTCTTTTAAAATTGTGTATGAAGATCATGTTTCTTGACTATCTATGAAAGCCATGTATAGTAACAGACATGGCAGAGTGAGGTGAGTTCATGTTACATGGCAGAGTGAGGTGAGTTCATGTTTCCGTCCGCTTTTTGTTTTTTTGAATTAAAATGGATTTTGACTTGAAAACATACGTAACAATAAATACTTTTTTTTGTACCAAAATAATATTATGTAATGAATAATTCATCT
>NW_021025335.1:584982-611266 GCF_004153795.1 Camellia sinensis
TTTTTTTTTTTTTTTATTCAATCTTGCACTAAAATGGACTTTGACTTGAAAACATATGTAATAATATATACCCCTTCATTCCAAAATAATATTTTGTAATGAATAATTCACCTTTTTTTTAATAGTATAATAATAGCACTTAAAAAAAAAAGATAGTCCAAAATTATCCTTTTATAATATATTTTTTTGAAAATATCAATTGTCATAATTATATTTTATTTGTTGTTAATGTAAAAGAAGGGCAACATAACAAGTTTATATTATTCTTTTTCCGTTATTTTTTGAGCAATGAGTAATAGTTTGGGACAATAAAAAATATAATTCAGTATTTTATATTTCCATTCCGGTAAAATAGTGATGTGAAATGCACTTTGTGTGCTGTAATAATGTTGTCAAATTTTTATTTTAAGGCGCTGTTTCAATTCACAATCAAACTATTTGTAAAAGTTTGCATTCCAATGTCATCAAGAAATCTTAAACTATATAAAAAAGTTGATTAATTGGAAGAAAAAAAAATTCAATAGAAATGTTGTGCTTCACGAAATTTTAATGCGGAAAAAATTCTCATGACCAAAAAAAGTGTTAACAAGATTTGGGACGAAAAGTATTTGATTGTTATTTGTCACATGTAAATAGCTGGTTTGGTGTTACAGATGAAACTTTTATAAGAAAATTGAAAATTTGTTAAAGTGGGCAATATTGTAAATATAATTTTTAAATGCATCTAATTATATATATATATATATATATATTTTTTTTTTTTTTTTGTAAATTATTGATTTTATTTGTAAATTATATTTTCATGTTGTGTTGTAAGTCACCTAGTTGGACAATGGTAAAATTGTAAGCAAATTCTGTAATTTTGAAATATACCTGAATATAGTTAATGCATGTAATATTTATGAAGAAAATCTTTAGAACAATCCGTAAAATATGGAATTTGCATGAACCATACGAAAATGAAAAATACGAAAATTCCATAATAGATTTGTGAATTTCGTACGTCAGCTTAAAAAGTCTAAACATTTTCCTAACGTTTTCAATATATCCTCAAAAAACAAAAAATTAAAACCAAACATTCCTAATAAATATTATGAACAAAAATTAAAAGCAGTCACAGTGAACAACCTAGTAAGCTTTTGTATTCTTTTCACATGCAGCATATAAAATGTTCGCCTACCCAGCATTTAGTCGAATTTGGGATAACTCAGCCCTTATCCAATGACGCACCTGCGCCATTTCAACGTCCTCGTCCGTAGGCATCATGGCATCGTCTAGGGCAGCCAAATCTGCGCAATCAGGAATATCGGCATACGTGTACTCCGCCGCATTTCTGACAGCAGCAACTAACTCATCATCCTCGCAGTTTCTGTATATAAAATTGTATAATGCCATAGATGCAACCACCAACGGCACCTGCACTTTATGAAAATCAAACCGAGGCATGTCGTTCAGGAATCTTCACCGCGCCTTCCAAGCACCAAAGGTTCACTCAATCACACTCCGCAAAGAAGAGTGGGTGTGATTGAACAACTCATCACGATTCCTCTGACTGTGGGGTTGAAAGTGTAGTTGGTGGTAGTGACTACCCTGGTATGGTGCAAGAAATCCCTTCTTATTACTGTATCCAATATCAACCAGATAATATCGACCTATTAGTGTCCACATGTTAATACATTTGTTTCACGTGTGGGCAAACAAACTGAACATATTATGGCACCTCAAATAAATAACAACTATGTATAAAAGTCATAAACGAGGTATCTATTTATGTTGCATTTATTTCATTTTTAGTAATGTTGAAATATTTTGTCATATCATAACTATGCATTCAACTGAAATAATTTTGTTAATTTTGAACAAGCAATCTTACATAATTGTAAATTATACAAATTACTCTATAAAATACTAGAGTCTAATACATCTATTTCCCCTTGTGAAACAGGGTCTGAACTCCCTAAAACCAAAAAAATTACCCAACAAGCTGCACCTTGCAAATTTGCAGCTGTCTTAGAACATCTCCAACCCAACACTCTTCATTAGAGGATGAAAATGTTTATTCAAAAGAGTATCTCATTATTCACGCAAACTCCAACTTGCTATCATCAATTTCTTCTGTAAACATTTCTCTCAAAATTTACTGGAAAAAGTGAATAATATTTTTCCAATAACAAATATTTTAATTTTGAAATTTTCGTAAAATAAAATTTCACCCTAATAAATTATGCCAATTTTACAAAAATCATACATATTAAAAGTTATTTGTAATATGACAAAAATTATAAAATGAATAGTATTTGAGAGGTGATCCTCTATTTTTCAAAAATCTTGACAAAATGAAAAAAAAAAAAAATCAAGCAGAACCAAAATCTTAGAGGTGATCCTTTACTGTATGAAAAAAAATCTTAGAGGTGATAAATTGAATAGTATTTTAGAGGTGGTCACACACACACACACACACACACACACACACACAAATCAAACACAATATAAAATGAATCAGTATGTTTGGTTTCAGTTTTCTGAATTAAGTTTTTTGAAAATTGAATTTTTTGTTTTTCGTGTTTTTTTGTTTTTAGTGAATATTTTTAAAATCTTAAACATTTTTTTTAATTTTTTAGATGCACCTTACTTAGATGTATTTAAAAAGTAAAAAAATTGTGAAAAAATATTTTTAAAAATTAATAAATACATAAAAATACAAAAAAAATGTACTGAATTCTCGTATTTTTTTTGTATGTTTGGTATTTAGTGAATTTTTAAAAGGTTTTTTCACAAATTTTTTACTTTTTAGATATATTTATGTTAGGTATATCTAAAAATTAAAAAAATTGTTTAAAATATTTAAAAAATTCATTAAAAACAAAAAAACACAGAAAAATAAGAAAGTAGAATTTTCTAAAAATTGTTTTCAGAAAAAACGAAACCAAACAAGCTGAATAGTATTTTACAGGTGATTCTCTATTGACATAAAAAAAAAAATCATTTAAAAATCTTTCAAAATCTTAACAGAAGAATAGTAGGCTCAAAATCTTTCAAAAATGAAAAATATAGAGGATGGATTGGAGATAGCAGCTTTCAAAAAACCAAACACAAAATAATAATAATAATAAAAATAATAATTTCACAATTTACCAAAACAATCACATAAATCTTTACTCATACATTTATGTCCGTATCACACAAAATCTGTTTCCAAGCCAATAAAGATGCTATAGTGCGACAAAACAGTATACTTAAGCAAAAAAATCCCCAAAACACAAAGAAGATCAGAAAATTCCCCAAACCAAGGCATCTAGCCAAAACAGATGCAGTGGATTCACCATCTTTCAAGCCTCACCAACAATGATGAAATGAGCTCGATTTACTATTATTTTCCAAATTGTCGAAAAGAAAACAAAGAAAAATCTAAAAATTGTGGACCAAAAAAATGAGATCAGCTCAGTTTACCATTACTTTTGCCTTGTAAACACGTGGTTGAAATTTAACCCTAGGTAAAATGATTCCACTGTCAACGTACTTTAGCAGATCCACACCCCGCCACCACCAAATAACTCGATTATTGCTAAAGTGCGTTGGGTAGTTCAAAAGAAGCTCTCAAACCACCCTCTATTGTTTTTAGGGGACTTTCTTTTTAAGTACCCAAACAAAGTCTGAATTTAGAAGAGAAATTCAAATTGGAAGTGAAGAGAGAGAGAAAGAGAGAGAGAGTTCATACATATATAAAAAAAAACAGAGCACACGATTCATGGTTAGATATAGAGAGAGAAACGAGAGATAGAGAGCATACTGGGGTTGAAGAAAGGTCATTTTGGTTTTATGTGTAGTTTAGAAGTCGTAGATTTTTGAGATTCGTATAGAGGGTGTTCCTTTGTGTTAGTATATTATATTAGTGCTTGTAATGATGTTAATAGTGTATAGCTGTTAGTAGTGTATATTTCCTTTACTTTTACATTACTTTATTAGTGTCACTTTCAGCCACTTTAGGCTCCCACTTTTGACTCCTCTCCTATATAACCGAGCTCAATTGAACCTTTGTAATAGAACATTGAATATATCAATCATAATACATAATTCATTCTCTCTCTTCCTTTATCAATTTGTCTTACATGGTATCAGAGCTATAGGTTAAAGATCTTGGTGTTCTTCGCCTTCCGGCGGGCGGCAACCTTGCCTTGACCGCCCGCCGGACCTCAACCAATTGAAACCTCCAACACATACCTTGTCTTGACTGCCCACCAGACCTCAACCTATCCCGCTGCTGCGTCCTTTCTCGCCACTCCACTACATCTTCTAATCTCTCTCAAAATCCAGAAGATTCTGAAATTGAATCTTGAATTTTCTCGAGAATCTCCAAGAAAATCTTCATTTCAGATCTCTACTCACTGACCCCAGAACAGAGTTTGAGATTTCCTTTCAAATTTTTCTGAGTTTTTCTTTCAATGGCCCCAACACCTTCAGCCAAATCAACTCAAATGGCTCATACATCTTTTTCCAAAATCAAAGCAAACCCGTTGGGTTCGGATCCGCTTGTTGTTGTTGTTAAAGACAACCCAATCGGGTTCGGATCCTGATCCGTTACAGTACTGGTGCTACCACTGCGACAAACGGGTCTCCATCGAAACCCTCCCCGACGTGGTCGGTCACAAGTGCAAGAACGACTTCGTCGAGTGTTCTGTCCCCCTTCTCGCTCCGATCCTTCTCAACGGGTTGTCGCCGGCATCGATCTCACCCACGCTGACATCGCCAGCTACCTCTCACCGGAGCTTAGTCTCCTCACCGACCTCTCCCTCTTGTGCTTTTCAACATCCTCCATTAGATGCACATACTGAGGTGTCATCTGAATCTGCTCCTTCACAAAATCAGTGCACTGCACCTGTGAACAAGATACTGCACAACACCATTCACACACACGGTTTAGAGAAAGAGAGCATTACACCCAACACACCATTCACACACACACACACGGTTTAAAGAGAGAGAGCAAACACACAACACACACACACGGTTTAGAGAGAGAAAGGACACACACTTCACACCACCAACTTCATCTTCTCACACACGGCTATCACAGAGTTAAACAAACCCAGCTTTCTCACTCTCTTTCCAATTAAAAACCCACTGAAGTTACACACATATTAGATATATAATATATATACAAAATCGTGGGCCACTCTTTTTGGTTTTTCAAAACCAATCAAAAAAAAAAAAAAAAAGTTACCCACGTGATCCCACTAACCAATGCACTTTAATCTCTCTCGGGTCTATGTATGAAGGTTGCACAATCTCTCTCTCTGGTCCCTTTTTTTCTCTACTTTAATCATATCCATCGTTTCCTTTAATTTTATTCCACCCACTCTCCCTATGGTCCATTCTTCCCCATTATTACATTTTTATTATTATTATTATTAAAAACAAAAAAACAAAACAAAACAAAAACAAAAAAAAAAAACAAACAAACAAAAAAAAAAAAAAAAAACACACAACACAAATATTCCAAACACCATTCCTGGATTTAACAAAACCGTGGACCCCGAAACCACGTGAACCACTTTCCTTCTTTCCCCACTCTTTCGTTTTGATTTCACATTTTTTTTTTAACCTCTCCACTTTGTGTTGAGCCGTTTTGCTCCACTTTCTCAATCCCTTTGTTTCAACCTCAAATAGGTTTTTATCTTCACACCTATTTGAGTTTGAGGGGGGTTATACATATATCATGGTAAGCATGGTTATACACCATAGGAACCACCCAAGCCACCCCATGGCGCACTCCCTAAGTCGGCCCCTTGGTGCACCACCAATCTTCTACAACGGTCCGGCATGACCCCGTAAACTGTCCTGACATCGGTCCGGCATGACCCCGTAAACTGTCCCGACATTGGTTCCGGTCAGCTTCTACAATCGGTCCGGCATGACCCCCTAAACTGTCCCGACATTGATTCCGGTTAGCTCCTACAACAGTCTGACACAACCATACAGTGTCTTCACCAACGGTTCGACACGACCATACAGTGTCTTCTATCCTATTTTCCTGTTTTGTTACTCTCTCCAAACTCAAGTTGGCTAGTACCTATCCTCCTTGAGTTTGAGGGGGGCTGTTAGTATATTATATTAGTGCTTGTAATGATGTTAGTAGTGTATAGCTGTTAGTAGTGTATATTTCCTTTACTTTTACATTACTTTATTAGTGTCACTTTCGGCCACTTTAGGCTCCCACTTTTGACTCCTCTCCTATATAACCGAGCTCAATTGAACCTTTGTAATAGAACATTGAATATATCAATCATAATACATAATTCATTCTCTCTCTTCCTCTATCAATTTATCTTACACTTTGATTCACAGAAAATATATTTCGTACTTGGCACTAGGGGTGTGCGCGGTGCGGGTCGGTGCGGTTTGAAAGAAAAATAGAAACCGTATGGCGGGTGGCAGATTGATAAAAGTGTCACTAGAATTTGCCATTTTCCTTATCAAAAACCGGCGGTTCAGTTGGCAAATAATAGCGGATTTGCCTTGGCGGTTCGGGCGGATTGGCGGTTTATAAAAAATATAATTCAAATTACAAAACTTAAATCAAAGAGTAAAAAAAAGACGAGAGATACCGTGATGTTAAGCTTCTTGCGAAGCTTTCTTCTGATGCAGCAAGTGTAGCAACAACATGATAATATCAACGACTATGCCATCAATTCATTACAAGCATCTGTGGAAGCTACAATGATAAAATACAATACATAAAATTAATATTATTCAGGGTTTACAATATATTGAAAATGTTTACTATTGAAAAGTATTTAGATTGAAAAGTGAACTGATGCAAGTTTGCAACATGGCCAGAAAAAAAAGATTGAAAAGTGAATTGGAATCTAACTTTATTTTGGATTACTGACATCTTGAATTTCCCCCGAGCAGTAATGTAATACTATATTCTAAGGTATAGAACAACAAGCAAACTTAAGTAAAAAAAATTTTTTAGAATCTTATAAAACATGATTTAATAGCGGTGCGGGTCGGTGCGGGTCGGAAGAAAAATAGAAACCGGCGGATTGATAAAAGTGTCACTAGAATTTGCCATTTTTCTTACCAAAAACCGGCGGTTCGATTGGCAAATAATAACGAATTTGCCTTGGCGGTGCGGTTCGATGCGGTTTTGGCGGTTTCAGCGGTTTCGACGGTATTATGCACACCCCTACTTGGCACACACAAGAGAAGAAGAGCATACCTGCAGTTGGGGCGATCGTCGAAGGAAGAACTGCTTTTCCGTTGGCCTTCGCCAACTCTCATTGTCGCTTGCTTCGTCTTTCTTTTCAGATCCGAGCTTCTACTATTTTGTGGCCTTGAATGAAGGGGCCTCTTCATCTTGTTTGTTTGATGTAGCTGAATAACTATACATAGGGCTGGTTTGGGGTGTCCTAAAAAAGTGCAGTTTTTGTCTTTTTGGACTAAAAAAGTTGAGAAAAAAATATGGAGGTTTGGGTTAACTTTTTGACTTTTTATAGAAAAATGTGTATTAAAAAATTGTATAAAAAAAGCGTGTAAGAGATGATTAGAGAGGGGTGGGCCCCAGCCGTACAACCGGCTGGAGTGAATTGGGGTTGGAAATTATTGGCTAATTTTTGTACAAAGCACTGGACGGTTTTGTTTGGCCCGTGGGGGTCATCACGGGTCCCATTTTAATAATCTGAATCGTTCAATGTGTGTAACTCGTCGAACACTATGTACCTATAAAACATCACGTTAATCGGATATCGATAGCTATCTGATCAGATTTATTTATTTTTCAATCATTAATTATAACACCATCCATTTGTTGTACATAACTGATTTGATCATATAGTTATCGATATCTGATCAATTTGATTTTTTGCAGACATATAGTACTTAACGATTTCTACACATTGAACGGTTCAGATTATCAACACGGGACCCGTGATGACCCCCACGGGACGAACAACGGTGTGTGTAAAAACCACACCCAATCATTTCTTTTTCCTCCACTGCCGCACACAGCAATTCGGTGAATAGTGATTTTGAAGAAAATTGATTTTTTATTTGATCATATAGTTATCGATATCCGATCAATTTGATTTTTTGCAGACATATAGTACTTGACGATTTCTACACATTGAACGGTTCAGATTATCAACACGGGACCCGTGATGACCCCCATGGGACGAACAACGGTGTGTGTAAAAACCACACCCAATCATTTCTTTTTCCTCCACTGCCGCACACAGCAATTCGGTGAATAGTGATTTTGAAGAAAATTGATTTTTTTTTTTTTGGTGAATAGTGATATCTTTTTGAATTTTGAAGTAACTTTTTGGCTTTTTAAGCCAAACCAGCCCATAGTATACCCTCTCTGATGGCTCTGATAATATTCTCATCAATGCTTGACATAAAAGAGGGGTAAAAACGAAATAAAGACACATTAATGAGGGGCAAAAGGTCTTTTTACACTGAATTTGGTTGGCATCACGTGAAGGCACCGTGTATAGTTTATAGGGTAAAAACTGTAGACTTTTTAATTTTATTTAGTGATTTTTTGGCTAAAATGATCACTTGCCAAACGAGGCCTAAATTGTTGAGAAAATCTTCTATTTCACTTTATTATTTAGCAGCTCTTATATATGAAATTGGTTCAATAATAATAAATAGTTTTAGTTACCATAAAAGGCAATTCTCTACAACTTTTATATTTTATGCAACTTGAGACAACAATATTAGACTTTTTATCTAATATTGTTCATGATCTAAGACTTTAATTAGTTAATGAGGATTAACAATCTCACCTCTAGAACTTATTAAAGGTCCATCATGAGTTAATTTTGATTCTTCAACCTTTTTTAAATACCAAATCTGATATGACTGATAAAATTTTTCTCTTTCATGCCATCCAATGGTGCTAGCAATATATAAAGTGAAATATTTGTTCCATTTGTAATTTTTCATTACTTTTACAAGCATTGTCTTGATCATTTCGACAAAATCTTTCCATTGTATAAGATGAAAATTTTTCCACAGTCAATTTATTCAAAGATCCTCCAATCATTATCCTCATAGAACCATTATTAGGAATATTGTAATTTTTGAATTGATCTTATTAATTGATTTAAGAAGAATTTGTTTAATTTTTTCATAATGATCTTCTACTTTATCTTTTATGATTTTAAAATTTTCATAGAGAAGAATTGTTGTTACTTTTTTAAAAAGACAAATTGTTCTAAATGTTTCAAAAGAAGGATTTGAATATTCATGGTTTATGAATTCAGAAATTTGAAGAAAGTATTTATTTTTTCAAATCTAAAATCTTGATCCCAATTTGTTTGTTTAATGAGCCGAAAACAAAGTTTTTGTAACTCTTTTATTTTAGTGGTTTGTTCTACTAATTGAAATGATAAATTAGACATATGTGATCGAAAACTTTTTTTTTTTATTTTCCGAAATGTGGGTTTTCCCCACAACATTTAATTCGTCATAAATTTTTCTAGAAATATAAGGATTAAAAAGTCTTTAATTTCATATTCATCTGGTTTAGATTTCTAAAATTCAAAATGAATTTGATTAGTTCACTGCTACTAAAAAATAGACATTGGTGGACTACCGTAGAAAGCTTTTTTAGCTTTCGCCAAATTCTCATATGCTTGATAGCATATTCCAGAGAATTCCACAACTTGTGTGTTGCAATTTTTTCAAGTTGTATAAATTTCAGGTTATCTTCTTGAAAAAACAATATGAACCTTTTCTGATTTGGCGTTTTCTTTTTTAGTATTGTCACTCATTCTTTATCAAAATCAGCGAGAGGTGTATCCTTATTCATGGCTGAAAAGTGAAAACAACACCGATTTAGTGATTTCTGCTTAAAAATCAGCAAGAAAATTATTAATTTATGTGTGGTTGATTTTTCGAACACACTGCCCGCTTAGTACTTAGCTGGAGTGGCACCGGCAGAATAGATGGCACCTGGCTAACCTGAAACAGAAAGAGAAGTCTCCGGCGGTGGTTCGTCCACCCGAGGGCACTCCGACAATCAAGTCAGTATATCTCTCAAAGATAATCAATAAATGCTAAACTCAATGCTCAAAGTATAAATTGTGTACCGTAAACCCACGGGGGTGCCTCTCTTTTATAGTTAACTCAATCTTTGTCCCAACAGGAGCCTAGCTCTAATGGACTTGGGATTACTAGCAATCTTAGACTCCTAGTGGGATTGGGATAAACTCCCTTAGAGTCTTATCATTTTCCAACTGTAGTCTTCCCCTTTTCTTGGACTCTTGTGCCTTATCCGCTTATCTCGGGTTTCAATATCTTCGGAGATAACCTCGACTTGACCGAGATCACCTCGGCGTCATGACCTGGACACGTGGCACCTCGGCTGACACGTCGGCGTCACCTTGCCACGTGTTGGTACTCAAAAATATATCCCCACAATTTATATCAAATGTTCAATTTCAAAAGTATATGTACCAATTTCATTATACCATCGAAGTCGTCAACCTTCTTTAATATTCTTCTTGTTAACTAAAAATTCTTTTACTGCTTGATTGTCTATTCTAATAGTAAAGAATTTAGAAGCAAGATATATGCTAAATCTTTCTAAAACAAGTTTTATTACTAAAAGTTCTTTTTCAAAAATATTGTCTTGTTTCAACAAGTTTAAATTTATTAGAATTATATCCACAAATTAATTTTATTTTTTGAGTTTTTATGGAAATAGATTTTTTCCTATGTTTAATTCCATAACTATTTACTTCTTCGGATTTGGTCCAGAATTTAGTAGGTATTGCTTTTAATACACATCCCCAACATAATTTGAGGCATCCGTTTCAAAACAAAGCTTATCTCCGTTTTTAGGTAAATAAACTGTAGGCATAACTATAATACTTTTTTTAATTTGTTTAATTAAATTAGTATCTTCTTTTGACCAACAAAATTATACATCTTTCTTTAATTTTGCTAATAAAGGAAGTTCTAATTTTGCTAGATCTTTAACATAATTTTTTCCATAGTTAAGAATTCCTAAAAAACTTTGAAGTTGTTTTACTTCAGTTAATTCATCTAAAAATTCTTTAACTTTTGAAATAATATGTTCTTGTAATCTTAATCCTATTGATGTTAGGATTAAACCTAAGAGCACCCAGACCAGTCTCTTTAAATTTTTAGTCAAATTATAACTTAAAAAGTCATTTTTTTCTATTTTAACTAATCACATCACTACATCAAACTCTCTATTCTAATTTAATCCTATTATAATATTTATTTTTTATTTATTTTTATTAAATTCATGAGCTGCCAGCCAAACAATTCTTATGTTTTTTTGTAAAGGTAAAACTGGAAGAAATCTATTAAAAAAAAAATTTTCCATTGACCAGTTGATCGACCGAACATCCAATAACACACAAATAGCGATGAACAGTACCTCGCTTGCTATAGCAAGATACTGTAGCAATCACAAATTTTGACGAGCTGTAAGCGAGACTGATGGACGTCGTTTTTTGAAGTTTATATCGCTAATTTAGCTAAGAAACGATTTTAACGATACTGATACTGATACTGATGCTGATGCTCTAATAACTCTATTTCTTCATTCTCTACTTCTATCTTTTTAGGAGAGAATATTCCATGATTTTGAAATTTATTGCATAATTGCCTAAGATGATTCTTGTGTTCTTCCATTGATTTGGAAAAAATAAGAATGCCATCTATATATACTACATAAAATATTTAAGGTCATTAATAGAATCCATCCAGCTTTGAAAGATTTGTGGTACAGTATTTAATACAAATGGAATTATATTTTGTTGGTAACGTCCACTTGACATACTAAAAGTCGCCAATGATTTTGACTTTTCTATTGATTATAATTGCTAACATCTTAACTCACAATCAAATTTACTAAAGATTTTTTATTCTTAGGTTAGGTTTTATCAAAATATCTTTTCGTGAGATATAGTACCCATCAAATTCTATATATTTATTAAGTTTTTTATAATTAATTACCATTTTGGCTTTTTCTTCTTTAATTTCTACATAATTTTTAACCGTAAATGTAAGACGTGAATGAGGACCCATGGTTACTTCAATGAAGCTTTTCTCAAGAAGTGAATTTGACCTAAAATGGTGATTTGCGAAACGGTTACTAGGGCTCATTTGGAAGTGTGATTTTAGTTGAATTTTTAATTTTTTACGAAAATATATGAGAGAGAGAGAAAAAAAAAAAAAAAAAGAGTAAATTATTGAAAAGTCCAAGTTAAAGAGAGTATAAAATATTAAGGGATTGTTTGAAATGTCCTAAATAAGTGTACTTTTTAACTTTTTAAATTAAAAAGTAGAGAAAAAAAATATAATTGTTTGGGATAACTTTTTGTTTTTTTACAAAAAAATGTGTATTAAAATATTGTATAAAATAACAAAATTACGTTTTTACCCCCTACATTCCAAACTCATCAGTGACAGCACTGCAGAAGGGCCGTACAGAATGGTTGAAATGGTGAGAAGAATCTAAACCATATGCATATATAGCATGAGGCTTTATGAGTACTATTGGGTCCATGGGGGCCTACCATAGATCCTGTTTCGATAATCCAAATCGTTAAATGTGTAGAACTCATTAAATACTATATGTCTTAAAAAATCACTTTGATCAGATATTGGTAGCTATGTAATCAAAACAGTTTTGTATGAGGAAAATGGACGGTGAAAATAAACAGCTGGAAAAAAAAATCTGATTTGATCACATAGCTATCCCTATCCGATCAATGTGAATTTTTTTAAGCATAAAATACTCGACAAGTTATACACATTGAATGGTCCGGATTATTGAAACAGGATCCGTGATAGATCCCTACGGACCTAACAAGACCTTCCAACTTAATGAATGTATGTATCTTTTTTTTTTTTATACCATTACTGCATAAATTTCCTATTACTTCAGTACTATCACTGTGTAACTTTTTGGATTATACTAATATTATTAAAATTAATTTTTTGTATATTTTTAATTTGTGAATAATAATAATTTTTTACTTTTTAAGTAATTTTTTTACTTTTTGACATTTTCTCAACATGCCAAAACCAACCTTAAGTTCAATAGATATTTTTTGTTAATAAGAAATCCATCGTTTATAAAATAATTCGATGAGAAATTTTTTAATTATTTTAAAAGACATTTTCTTTCCAATTTTATCCCTCAATTTATCTGTTAATATTTTGATCTGTTGAGTTTCATTAACTATCTGTTTAAATTTTTTCTTATATGCAAAATTTTTTTCCCTATCTGTTATTTTTTTACTCTATCTGTTTAATTCTTTTCCTATCTGTTCAAGTTCTATGGATTTTTCTCTATCTATTCAAATTCTATGAGCTTCTCTCTATAATTTTTCCTATCTGCTAAAATTCTTGCGCTAATCTTTTCTAGTCTTTTAATAACTATTTTTTTATCAAATCATTTTTTTTGAATGAAGAGATCATTGGTATCCTAACCCTAGTCAATTTTTATTACCGGTTAAATTTTTGCACTTGTTTAAATCTATCTTTTCAAATATTTTATCCCTTTAATTTTTTATTTGTTCAAAAAAATTATCTACTCAAAATTTTCTTTCTGCCAAGAATTGAATTTGTTTTTTGTTTTTTGTTTTTTTTTACCTGTTTGTTCTATCTATTCAACAAAAAAAAAATAAAAAAATAATTGTAACAGATAAAGAAAAAAAAAATAACAACAAAGAAAAAAAAATCACATCCGGAGGGATGATCTGTTGAACAATAAAAACAAAGAAAAAAAAAATATTTCTCTTCCCTCTTCTTTTTCTCTGTGTCCTCTTTTCTACCCCACTGTTGCCACTTCTTGTTTCAGTATCATCATCATTATAAGCATGGGAAATTCTATTAAAAGAAGAGAAAAGAAGATCAGATCTGACTATCATTGCAAGTACTTCGTTAAAGAGGTAAATACGTTTGAAGAGAACAAAATCACATAGATATCAAATAGATCTAAAAACTTGTAGATCTGAATTCATACCAAATGCATCACAATCCACTATTCATTCCAAACATTAACTTCAACCCACATCATACACATCCACACACACATATATACAAACAGATAATACTCAATTGGTGTTTGATCAAGCAAAAACTTTTGAAACTCAATTTTCTAATTTTCTTTTTTTTTTGAGATTTGTTTTTTTTAATCCACCTAACTCAAAAAGTCAAATATTTTTGATAAAAAAATACTTTAAAAAATTAGTACATTTCTTCTTTTTTTTAAATAAAAAATTTCAGATTTCTTCACAAATGTGTATCTAGATTACGTAGGTTTAAAAAAACATAAAACAAAAAATGTCTAAACCACACACAGACCTTGTAGCAAATAACAGTTTGAAAGCATCGAAGCTCTTGGGGAAGAGACCTAAGGGGTCGATTTTGGGGGCAAGTGAACTCGCTACTTCAACTTCGCCTGTCGACGACCTGTGACTTGGGCTCTCTCTCTCTCACTCCTCCACTAGCCATGGCAGAGTAGCTCCCACATCCGAGGTGTTGAAGATGATGGTGTTGGTGGTGATGAATCTAGAAACCGTGTTTGCCTCTCCCTCGCTGCTGGTTGTTCGAGGAGACAGCAAATGCCGTGGATGATCGGTCGAAGCCATGGATTCTCTCTCTAAAAGTCTACTCTGATTTAGATCTAAATCTCATAGTCAGCGGTGGCGGAGACGACGGATCTGGATCCGAAGATGAAAGCCGCGAATGACGGACGTGAGGGTCATGGAGGGCCAACGGTGGAGGAGGCGGTTTTCGACGCTTGGATGGCCGCAGAACCACCGGGATCGAAAACCCTAAACTAGCTGTAGAGAGAGAGAGAGAGAGAGAGAGATGGAGGTGCGTGCGACGGAGGGAGGGCGGTTCTGAAGAAGATGAGAAGAAAGAGAGAGAGAGAGAGAGAAGGAGAGGGGAGAGAGGGTAGGGCAATGCTACATCCCCTAAAAATATCCCCTAATCCCCCTAATTTCCATATCAAGTTAAAAAAAAAAAAAAGAAACAGTTGCCCAAAATAAAAATTATGGGGATTAGGGGTATTTTTAGGGCTCCAAATCATTTTTCGAGAGGGTATAGGATATATAGCGGGTGTATGGAAAGTGAGTTTTTTTTTTTTTTTTTTAGGTTTTTTTAGTTGTAGGATATTATTAGAGAATTTTTTTTTTGTGTTTGGAAAGATAGTTGATTTTTTTGTAGTTAGATGTGATGTTTGTGAGAGAAAAAGTGAAATAATTATGGGATTTGATGTGATATTTTGTTTGGATTTTTTTTTTTTGTGATTTTGTAAAACATTTGTCTTGTAGTAAAAAAAAAAAAACCCAAAAATTAATGTTGCCTTTGGTAGAGTTTTGTAAATATAATTTGAGAGTATGAGCTGTATTTTGAGTTTGTAAGTTGTGAAATTATGATTTTAGTGCAGAAAATTTGTTTGGTTATGATTTTTGAATAGAGTGTTGAATTGAGTGTGGAATTGAGTTTTGAAAGTTTGATTTGACATGTGAAGTAAAAAAATTTGTTTAGTTATGAGTTTTGGAAAGAGTTTTCAAAACTTAATTCAAATTGTTATAACTCATAACAAAACACATTACTTTCATACTATTGAAAATTCTTATCAACACTCATAACCAAACTTTTTTTAAAATTCAATTAAAAAAATTTATTATTAACAAAAAATAAAATTAATTAATTTTTTAATTGAAAATACTACAAAGGAAATAATTTTTTTTAAAATAAATATACAAAAAATTTAAATCATAAATATTTAAATAATTTAAATAATCTAAAAAATTAAAATAAATATTCAAAAAATTTAAATCGTAAAAATTTAAATAATTTAAATATTCAAAAAATTTAAATAATTTAAAATGTTAATATTTTAAATTTAAAAATAACTCCACACTCAAATTGTAACCAAACACATAAAAACATAAAACAAAAGTCAATTATGAAATTATTTTTAAAACGCATAACCAAACGCATAACTCGAAACTCCATACGACTTTCACAACTCTACACCTAAATCGTAACCAAATACATAACAAAAAAATTAAAATACTTAAAAATATTTCTATAAAATAGAGTTTGAATTTATTTTAATAAAATATTTTAAAATTTAAAAACTGAGAATCGTAATATTTTGAAATTAAAATATTTAAAAATATTCAAAAAATTTTAAAAATGCATAACATATTTAAATATTAAAATATTCAAAATCTTAACAAAATTAAAATATTTTTAAAATATTTAAAATATTTAAAAAATTAAAATATTGATTTGAATTGAATTTTGAATTATGTGTTTAGTTATGAGTTTTAAAAAGTAATAATTATGTTTTGAATTGAGTTTTGAAAAATGGGTATAAAATTATGATTTGAAAGCTCAAAACAAACAATACACTCAAATCAATGGGTGAAACAAGTAATGATTATGTTTTGAATTGAGTTTTGAGAAATGGGTGTAGAATTATGATTTGGAAGTTCAAAGCAAATAATACACTCAAATCAATAGGTAGAATTATAATTCGAAACTCTTATCAAACGGAGCCCAAGTTTCCAAACACCCCTATATTTGTTCAAATTCTTGTTGTAATTATTTTTATCGGTTGAAATCTATTTTTATCTAGGAAAATGTTTGGGACCTTACAAAGAAAACTTCCATGACTTCAACTGATGTATTGGGCATTGATGTGTTTGAATTTTTTTAGGAGTTGTGTCTAACAGTGACATGGATGATTCAAATCATTTTGAAAATTGTAGGAGTTGTATTTTGTAGGGGTCTTTATCATTACTGTTTTATCTATTCAATTTTTTCAATGAAAAGATTGTTGATATAAACTAACCCTATTTAATTTTTATTATCTGTTTAATTTTTTTTACTTATTTGTTTAAATCTATCTGTTTAATTTTTTTATTTGTGTCAAAAAAATTATATGTTCAAATTTGTCTATCTGTTGAACCTACTCTATCTGTCAAAAATTGAATATTTTTTTTACCTATTTGTTTTATCTGTTCAACCAAATTTTTTTTTTTGAAATTTGCAACATATAGAGAAGAGGGATAATCTGTTGGACAGCAGCAACAACAACAACAACAACAACAACAAAGAAAAAGAAGAAGAAAGAAAAAAAAATACATCTAGAGGGATGATCTGTTGAACAACAACAAAGAAAAAAAAATTCCATCTCTTTTTTTCTTTTTTTTTTTTCTCCATCATTCTCTTTTCTATCCTACTGTTGCCACTTCTTGTTCCAACATCATCATCATCATCATCATCATCATAAGCATAGGAAATTTTAGAAGGAAAGAAAAAAGAGTAATGCTAGGGACCCACAATGGGTCTCACATCCATGTGAGAAATTTGATAAAAACTTTTATAAAATTTTTGGGATCTCTAACATTTTTGAAGAAAAAAATGATCAAATTTGACGATCATTGCAAGTGCTTCATTAAATGGGTAAATAAGTGTAAAGAGAACAAAAATCACATAGATATCATTGGATTTTTTTTAAAATTGGCCATCGAACTTGAGAGAGTATTGAGGTTTGGTGGTATATGAGGGGGTTTAAGAATGTTGTTAGAAAATTCGAAGATCTTCGAAAATCTTTGAAGAAAATTCGAATAGATTCTTCAACAGTCACAAACTAAGAAAATAAAAGAAAAGAGATGATGGAGATAAGAGAATAGGTGAAGAAGAAGGCAAAGTATTTAGAGAGAAGATAATGGCAAGGCTCTCCCATGGATCTCTCACTTTCACTCTCAAGGTTAATAATGGAGAAGAGAAATTAGTTCTTTCCCAAGATTTATCTCTCCAAAATCCATCCCTTGTAAGGTTATGGTAGGATGAAGCCTATATGCATGGCACATGGGAAATATTCTCTCTAACTACCTTATCCGATAATGTGACCTCTCTGAGAATGATGAAAACCCCAAAGAGGAGATCAACTTTTTGGTGAACTCTTCTTCTTAACCACACGTAACCAATGATCCCTAATCATCTCAAAGGGCTGAGGTAGTCCTAGAGGACCCCCCGCTGCTAATATTGCTGAGTCTCATGGAACCCCCCGGGGTCGTGCCACCTCGACCCGGGTATAGGCTAAATTAAACTGATAAGTAAATTCATCCATGTTCTCGTCCTCGGGATTCGGGGCCCTTTGTTCGGGCTCTAACCTCATTCATGATTCTGGTGGGTTGATCTCGGAATGCTCCAAGTCCGCAAATGTTCTGGGACTCACTAATGGAGCGGCTTCTAGATTGCGATCGAATTTGTTTGAAGCCCGAATGCCTCAGATCTTTAGGCTTGCTCAATACATTTTCGTGTCCGAGCCCGAATAAGTCTCTAAGTTCGTGGATCTAAACCCTTTCAAGGCTTAGAGTGATTTGGTCTGTTTGATGGCGATAAATCTGGGCCCACCAATCTTAGACCTACAATAAATCTGGACCTACCAGTCTTGGACTTTCTAATTGGGCCCAATTAATTTTAATGGACTCGACTTGACTCATTCTTACATTTTGCCCCTTACATGTATGAGAATTTTTAGTTTTTTCGAACATGCACTGCCTTTCCTCCGTGGCTATGTTTCGCTTCACCTTCTCGGGCGCGTCTTGTCTTGACATGGCCTATGGATCAGATTGATAGCTCACCGTAATTTATGGATAAAATTGAGGATCAATAAGAAGGAATTTTTTTTTATTTTATTTTTACTCTTTTTTTTTTCCACTGACTTTCTTTTTTTAGAACATCGGAAAATATTTTTTCACTCCAAGCAAAAAAAAACTGATAAACCCGTTCTCATACTCTTGAAAAGGTAAAACTCACATTTTTTTAATAATAATACAGAAAGGCCCACTATATGTATATATACACACTTAGAATATTTGAGAGAATATTCAAAAACTCGTACCTCTTTTTTTTTCTATTTAAGGAAAATGACAAAAACCCTAATCCATAGCTCTTTTCTTTTTTTTTACAGTTCCTTCGGCTCTCTCTCTCTACTGAGACCACCAAGCCTTCTTCTTCTTTCACAAACCAGAGCATATACCCTTCTTTGAAGCCACCGCCGTTTGCATGGTGGCCATCGTTGCAGCTCCAAGCAACATCACCAACTTGTCCCATAGCTCCGATTGGACGTTGCGGCCTAGTTACCAACCTGTCCCAATGTTGCGACCCAAGCTGCTGCTCACCATCGGTGCTTCACCTCAGTTTATCGACACAGCTCCTCAGAGACCCAGACACACCGGAGCTCAGCTCTACTGACTAGTGCCGACGCCGACTCCTCGGCGACGTCACTGCTATTATCGGCCTCAACTGCCTAGCGCCGATCACTGTTGACTTCTTTCTGCTGCAACTTTGCCGCCACCCTCGGTTATCCAATGCCACCCACACACGTAGTTGCTTCTGGCCTTGACTGTCCAGTATCGACCACATACACTACCCATTCAACGCGACATGCGTGGACTCGCCAAGCACCGTTCAGCTTGTTGTTGGCATTCCATCTCAACTAAGCAACACTTATCAGAGCTCCGAACTCACAAATCTCGACCCTACTTTCGTACCTACTGAAACCCATCACCACTGGTTCTGGCCGTGATTAATCAACGCCAACTACATTTTTGACTCAGCGCGGTGTTGGTTTGCCTAGCTGCTCACTGTTTCGTGCACCATTCTCGGCCTACGTTGCTTTTGGTCTTCATTCTTCTCATTGCTTCTGTAAGTGTGTGGGTAAAAAAAAAAATTTCAGAATCTCTACATCTTTACTATAAAATGATTCTCGATATTATGAAATTCCTACTCTAAACATTTCGAATTTGTGAACTCCAGTTTGTAATTTTAATTTCAATTTTGAACTAGTGCTCTTTGTCAAATCTGGTCTTATGCCCGTCTGATTGGTTTTGAGGATATATATATTGAGACCCTTGCTTGAGATTTGTGCCTCACAAAATTTTCTAATAGTGCTTGAAATTTGTGCCTCTCGAAATTTCTGATAGTGCGGTTCATGAATCTTTGTTGACGACCGTTTCATGAAACAAAACGTAGTTGCTAACCTCATATAAGTTGAGCCATTCATGTTTGGGATTGTTATGTGAACATTATATCCCTTGAATTTGACGTTCATAAAAGATGAGACCTATGCTAAATCTTGCTAATTCTATTGAAGAAATTTGGGTTTTGTTATCTTGAAATCCATGTTATTGAATCTTGAACTCATAATTCGAACTTCGTAGCTTTTGTTGTTGATGATTTTTTTATCGCTCCATGTTGATAGTATTGAAAAGAGTAGAACAAACAAAGATGTTGTTGTTGTTGATGACCGAGGGAGTGATTTTAGTGATAAAACTCATAATGTTGAACACAAATTTTGTTGCCGAGCATTTGATCATTGTAGTTTTGAGGAAGATAATGCTATACTCAAACCATATATATTTGACGAATCATACTCCGACACTTTGAACCTTGTAAACACTTTACTTGAGGAAATCAAAAGGCATAGTATAGAATTGGGCTATATATTGTTGTTTGTTGATCTTGTGAATACCCGAGAAAATGAATTATTAATGCCGAAATTTCATTTGAATTCCTAATGAATTATTGATGCCAAAATTTTATTTGAATTCCTAAATGAATTTGTGTTGCTTTAATTTCGATAGTCTGAATTTGATACGGTTAACTCCTCGCTGTTATGCCTATTATTTCAGCTATATGTCTTCTCGAAAGAAATCTGTCATCCCGGGGTCATCAAAGCCGGCTCTTATGAAAGAGAGGGATGTGCCTCCGGTGTCTAAGTGGAGGAAATCTCCTTATTTTGGCCGGAAAGACCCGTTCTGGTGTACGGTTACCTCCATCGCTTCTGTTCCATCTCCGAGGGGGACTCCATTGTGTCTTTCTAAGAATACTGATTCCAAACATGGGGCCCTCATTTTCCCTTCTTTGGTGCTACACTTTAGGGTTGAGCGAGGGGATTTTCCCTACTATTATCCCCAATTCAAGGCTTTCTCCAACCCTTCCTTTGGTTGGCAGGAATGGGTCGATGATGTCCTCTCGAACATGGGCTTCTATCAAAGGCTTCAAGAGGCCCGGCTATTGATTCCAGCAAAGATATCTCGATCTTTATCCATTCGCTGCAACAATGCTAGCCTTGAAGCCACGGCTCTCCTGTAGAGCACGGAGACGCACACTTTCATACTTGGCTAGCATGAGATGGAGCCCACTTTCGAGGATGTGTTCATGTTGCTGTGCCTAGAAGTGAGTGGCCCTAAGGCCTTCTTCCTTGAGTGGATACCCCCTAAGGATGATTCTCCAATCCAATCCCTAAAACAAAATCTTCAAGCTTGTGGTTGGTGGAGCTCTATATTTGATGGTTCAACGAGGAGGACCAAACAAGTGAGGACAGATCATGCCTCCTACACCACATGGATCCGCCACTTCTTCAGAGATCTTCAGCCCCTAGCTAGAGATGCTGACCCTGGTTCTCAGGAGTACAAAGTCGGACCGATGTATGGTTCCAGGCTTTATTTTTTTAGGATTTCTGGCTTGCTTCCTTTTCTTTTTCATTCTTTCGAGCACACCTCTAAATTCTCTCAATTATTTTATCTTCCCACTGACAGTTAGATTCTTCAAATGGGATCGGATCCCCTTAGCCCCACTATTTCTTAAGAACCGGTATTACTGATTGGATTTGCTACATCAAGACATGGTACGTTCTGTGGGTCGATATGAGCATGTCTCTTTCGTCCACAGTCAGTTCTTACTCTACTTCTTTTTTGAGAGGTTTCCAAAGTTTGCCCCTACTCTGATTATATTTGAGGCAGAAGTTCTTCAGGAGAAAATGAATAAAGAGGGTATCCCTGTGCTTGGTAATGACGAGTCTCGCATATTTGAGAATGTCAAGACTTGCCAGCCGTTGATCACACGCTGGCCATATGTCATTTTCACCCCATCCCTGAATAATTTGATGGATGATCCTAGCGCTTTGTGGCACGCCCCTATGTATGCCCACCAGTGGGTGTGGCGACGCCACTTATCTATCATGGTTTCTCCCGACCAGTGTCTTTTCTCTTACTAAAGGGCATTTATGCATATCTTGTTTATATGTTGACAATGGTTCATCCTAGTTCGTTACCAGTATGGCATGAGGAAGGTGTTGATAGCACCGTCTATAGACCTGACAAAGTAGTATGCTAATTTGGATTTGACCAGTGTGCCCCGGGGTAGCACATTCTTTATTATCTTTTTCGGAAAGCTATGGGTGCTTTACTCGTGGACTTGTACATGTCATGCTTCCTGCATCTGGCTCTTTGACAATGCCGGGTTTCAGCTAGGTAGGAGGTTTCACCCCCTCTTTCAGGAGATATTGGCGAAAGAATATTGATGCATTTATTGAGTTTGTCCAGAGTAAACTGCCTATATGTCTGCCTCCATTGATTTGTAAGGACTCCTCTCTTTGGCTGCCTGAGAGTTAGAAATCTGAACATATATATGAGAGCTTCTTTACTTCATCCGCTCCGACTGACACCCCAGCTCAGACATTTACTTCTAGGTTGGCAATTGCTGTCCTAGAACCAATCCATTTGAATAAGACTTCTGGTCCTCGGACGACCCGCTTCAAGAAGATGGCTCATAAGAGGGCTTCCGATACCAGTCCTTCTACTCCTCACCTTTCTAAAAGGCTTCATCAAGTACCAGATAGACATCTTAGTTCTTTTGCTGATTTGGAGTTACTTTCCTTCTTGCGACTATATCTTCTTAAATGAACACTCTTTACTTTCCCTGCTGTACAGGACCTTACTCTGTCTTTCAATCCTGCGGTTGCTGACATTCTCGATACTATAATTGTTGATGTTCTTGGTACCGTGGATATTGACCATGTTGCCCCTACCGGGCCTAACTCAAACCTGGATGACACTCTTCCTTTGTCTGCAAGGCTCGTGAAGCTGCGCACCCCTCCTATAGCAGCTATAGATGATAATGATAAGGCTAAGTCTTTCGATCATTTTTGTGACGTTGTCCCGTGTGTGCGTCGTCATCGGCCTATTGCAACTAAGGATACCTCTCCATCTACCAGACATTCCCCTCATCGCTCAGTTGTAGAAGAGCGCCGTCTTGACGACGAGGTTGTCAGGGATCACTATTCTGATGTTGAGATTATTGAGAAACACGGCTCTAGTGCTGAGATTGTTGAAGGGACTGATGTTGCAGGGACTGATGTCGCCTGACATGCTTCTGGAGGCAGTGTAGAGATGAGGTGTGCTTCTAAGGGACATGTTTCTGGAGGTAGTGCAGAGATGAGGGGTGCTTCTGGTGGTGCCGAGGGACACACTTCCAAAGGCGATGTAGAAATGAGGTGCGCCTCTAGGAGTAGTGTGGAGGTGGATGTGCTAAAAGTTTCTGAGACTCGCTCAGGTACTTATGGTGATTCTCATCCTCCGGCTTTCCTTCTTTCCTCGAGGGATGAATGCTACTATTCTGGCTTCGTTAGATGTTAAGATCGATTAGGTGCCCACCGTATAGCCGAGTGACTTTGCTAATGTTAGGAGCCCCCTAGTTGCCCCAGCTTTACGTAATGATTCTCTTTTAGGTAATCCTGCTTTTTGAAGTTTGTCATGTACTTCTATCTATGATAACTTTTTGCTCAAATGGCTTTACTACTCCATGCCCCTAATAAGACTTCCTTCTCTTTTCTTCAGTGTTAGCTACTACTGGGGTCTTGCATTCACCTGCTTCGGACTCTACTTCGACTCTCTTTGTGACTCCTCATGGCTCTCATTCTCAAGGGGACACACCTGCCTTTGAGACGATGGCTAAAGGCTCTTCATTGCAAGTGATTTCAAATGTTTTAGATCTAAATTGCAGTGATTTCCACTTTGATAGTGATGTTTTTGGTCTTTCCCCTTATCGGACCGTATTCTCAGGCTCGGGACTTCTCCCGGAAGTTACCCCTCCGGGTAGTTCATTTAACCCGATATAAATTGGAGAGGTTCCTGAGACTAATATCTTTTCGGCCCCAATTCCCTCACCGGCTTCTGGAAAAGTACCATTTCTCTACTATTGGGTAGCTCCTGAGTTTGCATCGGTTCTACAGCTTATGCATTCGAGTTACCCTGAGACCTTTGTTTCTTTTGCTTGCTAATGTCCACTTATTCAGACTGCTCTTTTCGAGTCTTTTGCCACTATCCTATACAGCTTGGATAGGCAACGGTTGTGTGACCTCAACAGGAAAGTAGTCGAGATAACATATCAGGGGATCTCTAACATAGAGTGTCATTAAGTGGATCTATCTTGGCTTTGGAAGTGCCTGGATATAGCCTTAAACGCCAGTCGACGAGTAAAAGTTTTGTCTGTGCTCGCCTCTTATCGGGCCTCTATAGATGAGGCAAAGGCAACTTTTCGTGAACTTGAGTCGGGCCATGCTCGGGCCTCTGAGGCTTTAGAGGGACACTCTACTGCTTGTCCTCAGGATGTAGATGTGACAGGCAACTTCTTTAAGGGTGTTTTTAGAAGAGACTGAGTTGTTATTTTTGTATTACTTTCTGGCCCTTTTCGATAAAAATGTTTCATCTAGGACAATGCAATAAAATGACAAAGGTTTTTTTTTGTTTGTGGAGATTTTCTCATTCTTTTTTGATAAAACATTTATCTCGAATGATACAATGGAAATAACAACTACATGCACATGTTCATAAAAGCTGAAATATTCTCATTAATTCTTCAACTTTCTTGACAAAGTATAAAATATTCATCACAAGTAATGGAACAGACATATACATCATAAAAGGAAATAGTTTTTTCATAACATAAGGGAAATACAACTTTTAGATAAAGCAAGAAAATGAAAATGAGATTCAACATAGATGAGTATATTTATGGATAGTAACACTTGATAAACTTTGCATTGAGTGGGCCTGCTCGGAAGCCATCTTCAACTCTTACGAGCCTGTAGTACCCACTTGAACTCACTTGGATTACCCTGTAGGGCCCTTCCCATTTCAGTGAAAACTTGGGCAGGGGTTGTCCTCGCATGCTTGGGTCTACAATCTTCCATACTAGATCACCTTCTTCAAACTTCCTTGGCACCACAGTTTGATTATAGGCTCGGGCGATGGACTCATGATACCTTTCCATGACTTTTGCGACCTTGTCTTGCTTTTCCTCTAATGCCTCCAGTCTAGTGGTTCGAGGCTCAAGTATCATTCCCGAGGCAATAGCCATCCGAGCAGATTGTGTCTCCAACTCTATAGGTAACACTACCTCAGACCCATACACAAGGCAGTAAGGAGTTGCTTGAGTTGGCTTTCTCTTCCAGGTGCGATATGCCCATAGGGCTATGTAACAAGGCCGCAGGGGACCTCGCTACAGCTCGGACTCGATTTTGTCACGGTTCTAAGTCTGAACCAAAGAGTCCAAATCCGGCAAATCGTTTTGAGAAAACAGATTTTTGAAAGAAGTGCCAAACATGGACTGCTTTGCCAGATACAGAGTCGCCACCTAAATATTTTAAAATGGGGGAATTTAGGAAACCCTGACTCGGTGCCAAAAGGCCACGCGTCCGTCATCACCAAAGTTGCCTCGGCTCGGGAACTTGGGTACGATTGGGAAAGGTCACTTCATGAGCACCCCCGCTCGCCCGATCAAAGATCAGCCACCCAACAAAAAAAAGGGAAAAAAAGGGGGGAAAGGAAAAGAAATGGTTTTGGGCAATTTTTTTTTTGCATGTGGTTTTGCATTAGCCATCTTCTTGTATACTCTAAAGCAACCTTCATCGGCACGATTTTCTAATGAGCCTTTCTCTGTTTTGCTTGGCAGCCTAACTCGGTGAGTTTTTAGTGCTTAGCATCCTTGCACTGCCGTGTGACGTGACACTGCCATACCTAGCAATACTTTGCCATGCAGGCTATTTGCTTATGTGATATACTCTGCCTGAATGGCCCTGCTGCGGTGAAGGTTGGGCTTACTTTGGATTCGGAACACAACTCCAATCATCTGACGTGAGCTTTTAAGCCCACCCACTAGCGATAGTGGCAACAACATCTTTCTCCTAAGCCCACCTGCGGCGTGGCAGAACAATCTGCAATTTTAAGCCTACTTCGCGAGTAGCAAACGATCCCTTTCAAATAAAACAAGGCACTGAATCGCATTTTGTTCCCCGAATTCGGGCGACCAGTTATACTTTATGCCGTGTGCATCCATAGTACCTAGGCTAATCAACGAATAAGAAACTCACAAGTTTTCAAAAATCGATATCATGGTTTAGTAGCAGGCC
>NW_021025335.1:626414-672167 GCF_004153795.1 Camellia sinensis
TGCAGTCTCTTCTTTATTCCATCCAAAATTACTTTGTTGGATGCTTCTGCTTGCCCATTACTTTGGGGAAAACTTGGTGTTGAAAAGTAATTCTTTACAGATGGTTAAGCGATCCCGAATCGAGGCACACGGCCAACGGTCCCGAAAAATCGGAAACCGGACTCCGAAATGGGCAAAATGGCCTGCGGCCACAAAATGTAGCCCACGGCCACTGAGAGATGGTCTACTGGACCTCTCCCTTCCCTCAGGAAAAGAAACCGAGAAAACCGAGTCTGGTTCGCAAACCGAGGCAGGGCACAGAAGAGGGTTCGGAAATCCGGAGGCAGGGCTCATGGCCGCGACTCTGAGATTTCTGAACGAGCACGATATGCAACGTCACCGAGCGCTCAATCGGTGATGTCTGAGTCTTAAGGTTGGTCAAAAATGGGGTGTCTACAGGCTACTATCAACTATTCTGACCAAGTCCTACCGAATTCATCTATCATCTTACTCAGAATCTTTATCAGGGTCTTATTCGTGGCCTTTACTTGCCCGTTCCTTGTTGGGTAATAGGGCGTGGATTTGTGATGTTTCACTTAGTAAGTCACCAGGAGGCTCTTCACATGCTTATTTATAAAGGGTGTGCCATTGTCCGAAAGGATGGTGTTTGGTACTCTGAACCTGCAGATGATATTTTCCTTAATAAAGTTTGTGACTGCGGACCCAGTAATATTCTTCAAAGGGATTGCCTCGACCCATTTTGTGTTCAACTCCGTAGCTGCAAGGATCCATTTATACCATTTGGATGGTGAAAAGATAGGCCCTATAAGGTCAAAAGCCCAGGTATGAAATAGCCATGGTGTTCGGATGCTATGTTGATCTACAACCGGCGCATGGATCAAGTTTCCGTGTTTTTGACAAGTCTGGCACCTTTTCACATGATGGGAGGCATCTGACTCCATGGTCAGCTAATAATACCCAAGGTGTATCAATTGCTCGAACAGCCGAGCCCCTCATTGATGTTCAATTTCATGGGCTTTTCCATGGACTAGTTCTGACTCCTCATTGAAAAAGACATCTCAGGGGAGTGCCCTCAATGCTTCTTCTGCAAAGCTTGTTCTGATCAAGAAAGTACCGCCTCACTTTCCTCTTGAGATGTACAATATCCCTCGGGTTCTAAGGTAATGTCTCTTCCTTGAGATAGTCAATGTAGACTTGTCTCTAGTCAGGGGTATCAATTTTGAAGCAACTCTTATCCTCCCAGACGTATGACTGACATTTGGGCCATTCTTTCTGTAGTTGGTTTGAGGCCTTCTCCATCTTGAGCCAATAATAGCCCTATCTTTGGATCTTTCTGTATAGACTAATATCCCTATCCCCACAAGATTTTTCATGAATCTGTTGTAGTCGGAAGCTTGCTTCTTGTTGGCCAACACATTGGGCTAGAAATTTGGTATTTCCTTAGAAGTACAGTTCACCTTGGATGATTAGGAATTGTGCAAGCTTGGCCATAGTCAATTTTCCGACTTTACTTCTAAGTTGTTCGAGGATTTCTTCTCTTCAATCCTTCGGAAGGTCTTTGTTCTCGGGTATTATTGAAGGCTCTGTTCTTTTCTTGATAACAATTGTCACCTCCTCCTCTGGAATGTCAACTCTTGTCCCTAGCGTTGCGAGGGCTTCTGAAAACTTGTTGTCAGAGCGAGGCACATGCTCTATTTCGACCTTCTGAAATTTGTCAAGAAGCCTTTGGACTATCGTGTGATATGTGGCCAATGTAGGCTTTTTTAAGGCGAACTGTCGAAAGTCTACACATACTCTGTCTCTTCAAAATATGAATTCAACACCGCTATAGTGAAGCAAATTCCACGAGCAGTAGTCCACACATATTGTGCTTCTCAGCTGCTATCAAGCCTAAAATAAGAGCCTCATACTCGCATTCATTATTCGAACAATGGAAGTCTAGTTTATAAGACAAAAATAACTTTTTCCTACTTTTGCTTGTAAGGACTATCTCGGTTCCACCTTTCCCTCCGGCTGATGCTCCGTCACAGCTCAATGTCCAAAAGTTTTCCTCGAAGACCATAGCTGTATACACTTCTCCTTTTAATTCTTCATTCGTTGGTTCATAGTTGCCACTTGGAAATTGGGCAAGGAGATCGACTAAGGCTTGACTTTTGATTGCCTTGGGAGTTATACATGTGATCTTGAATTCACCCAATGCTAACAACCATCTTGCTACTTTTCCAGTTAGAGCAGGCCTGCTAAGGAGGTATCGAATTGGATCACTTCTGGTAACAATCTGAATCTGATGTGCTAAGAAGTAATGTTTGAGCTTGTAGGCGGTGAATACCAAGGCTAAATAATGTCTCTCCACTAGAGTTTATCAAACTTCTGCTCCTCGAATCTTTCGATTGATGTAATACACCAGGTGTTCTACTCCATTTACATCTTGGACCAATAATGCCCTTATGGACTTAAGGGTTGAAGGTAGGTACAACATTAGAGGCATCCCGGGCAACGAGGCTGTCATGGTGTGAGGCAAGGTCAAGGTCGCCTTGATTCTCTCGAAGGCCTTTTGGTGCTCTCGGTTCCATTCGAACTTGGCGTCTCCCTTTAACAAAGAGCTGAAGGGGGCAGAGATCTCTGCAAATGCTAGAATAAACCTCTGAATATAAGACACCTTCTCGAGGAACTTCTTTAACTCCTTCTGAGAATGTAGGGAAGGCATTGTTTTGATGGATTTGACCTTGTCTTCATCTGCCTCGATACCATGTCTATGTACAAGAAACCCGAGAAACTTTCCGGCTGTCACTCCAAAAGCACATTTATGAGGATTCACCCTCATTTTGAATTTCTAGCACCTTTTGAATACTTTCTCAAGGTCTCAGAGATGGTCTTCTTATTTTTTAGACTTTACCACTAGATCATCAACATAATCACCTTGTGATGGATCATGTCATGAAAGATTGCAGTCATAGCCCTTTGGTAGGTTGCTCCGGCATTCTTGAGACCGAAAGGCATGACTGTATAGAAGAAGTTTCCGAGAGGTGTTCTAAAAACAGTCTTTTTTGTATCCTCCTTGGCCATCTTAATCTGATTGTATCCGTTGAATCTATCTATGAATGAGAACATCTAGTGCCTTGAGGTGGAATCCACAAGAGTGTCGATGTGAGGTAGAGGAAAATTATCATTTGGGTAAGATTTGTTCAGATCTCGAAAGTCTACACATACTCTGATTTGACCATTTTTCTTTTTCGCTAGCACTATGTTCGCCAACCACGTGGGGTACTGTATTGACCGGACAAAACTTGCCTATTGAAGTTTTTTAATCTTCTCTTTAATTTTCTCTTTAAGATTTGGGTGATATTTTCGAACAGCTTGCTTGATTGGCTTAGAGTTTGGGAACACATCAAAATAATGGGAGACTAAGTCAGGATCTAGTCCGGACATTTCCTTATATGACCAAGCAAATACGTCCGAGTACTGGCCTATCAACTTTAACAACTGCTCTCGTTTGTCTAGGCTAAGGCTCGAACTTATGAATATCGACCTTGCAACATCTTGTCCATCACTCAGATATACTTCAATAAGATGTTCAGGCTAAGGCTAAGGCCTGTCTTGCATGCATTTTAGATCCACTTCAGGCTTTATTACTATGTCATTATCAGGAGGCTTTTCTTTTGACTCAGAATCGGTGGCTAAAGAAACAGACTCTTCGCACCTTTGCAAATAGTACACCATCTTGGCTCATTCTCGGACTTTCATCATCTTCCGAGAAATAGGTGAACTTTTTGGTCGAGGTGTCGTCTGCTTACTTGATTCTGCCTTTGGCTCCTTATCATCTTTGATATTCTTCCAACGAGGAATGTTGACCCCCCGAGGCTTAGAGGTGGTGGAACTTTCTTTGATAGACAATTCGGTGAAGTAGATGGCATCAAAATAATGGGCTTCATGAGTTTCGAAAGGCCTTTTTGTAGCCTGAATTGTCACGTCTTCTTTCCCCATTTAGCCTTAACACACTGATGATAACTCGACGGTACAGCCCCATATCTATGCATCCAGGTCCTCTCTAGAATGATGTGATAGTTTGCCTCAGAGTAGATAATATGGAACTTGGCGGCCAAGGGAATCTCTCTGACAGCTAAATCAACTGTTACGCATCCTATAGTAACTCTCCTTTCTCTATCGAAGCCAATGATGACTATTGGCTGCTTCACAATGCACTCTTCAGAGATGTTGGCCTTCTCTAGAGTAGTGCGGGTCATAATGTTGATAGAGGCCCCACTGTCTAGAAAGGCCCTTTTGAATTCAACACCGCTAATATAAGTAGTTATATAAAGCGGCGGTTGTGAGAAAAAGGATACTTTCGGTCAGTCTTGGAGAAAGTAATGGCACTAGATTGCTTTTTTGCCTTCCTCAGGATGGATTCCTTAGTTGACATGCATTCTTCATGGTGTGCCTCGGCTATATTGATGATGACCTTGGTGATTTCTATTCTCGCCTCATTAGAAAGTCCAAGTTGATCGAAGAATTTCTTGAACTTTACATAGTCTTGTAGGGTTTTGGCGTAGTGATCTGGATCTTTCTCCACTCTTAGAGGCTCGTAGTTAACCATCTCCCCGATCTCTTCAAAATATGATGCCACATAAACATGGTGTTTTCATCTTTTGTAGTATTCTTCTTCTCCTTCTAGATCGAAGGGACCTTTGACATGAGCCATAAAGGCTCTGCCCTCTGGATCGAGTGCATTTCCATAATAAACTTGTTCACACTCTGGCTCGAAGGTGTCGTCTAGATAACAATCATCGTCATTGAGATTGGCGATAGCCTCAATCATCGGGTCTTCATATGCTATCATAGCAACATTCTTGCCATTGTCTCGGTGCTGAGGATATGGTTATTCCCGGATGTCTTGAGTTCCTTGCTTTTTGAACCTTAATTTGTCTGCCTCGACTTTATCTCTGAAAATTTTCCTGAGAGTCCAACATTTCTTTGTCAGATGTTTCAATGTGCGATGATAGACGCATAAGTCAGGGCTCTCACGGTCCTTCTTTGATAGGACTTTCTCGACATAAGGTAATTTTAGCTCTTCGTCGGCCACCCATTCCTTAACTAGAGCTTTTACCTCTTCAATTCCACATGGATAAGAAACATTGCCCTTTTTATCACTATATTGTTTCCTCTTCTGGCCTCTATGACCCCCTCATTGTGACTCCCGGGTATTGGGGGCGGAGGTAGCAGCAATGATAGGTCCACAAGATGATTTGAAGCTAGTTTTGTAACTGGCTTTAAATTTAGACTCCTGAGCCTGAGGAGTGCTAATGTTCCAAGCTACTTCGATCAGTGCTGAGAAGGTGGGTAGCTTGTGATTAACTAGAAACAGTTTGTATCTGTTCAATGCCCCCTCTAGACAGATTTGAACTAGATAACTCTCATCCACAGCTTTATGGCAATCCACAGCCTTGTCCTAAAACCTTTTGACGTAGTCAAGGATGTTCTCACTTTCTCATTGCTTCTTTTTACACAATGTAAGTGTGGTTACTTTCTTAGCCACTTGAAAGAACTTGGCATGTTGATCATTTCCTCCCAACTTCGGATAGAATTTGGGGCCAAGTTAATATACTAACTATATGCTCGGTCAGTGAGGGACTTAGAGAATTCTCTCAGCCGAAAGACGTGGTTTGAACCATGAATACCCAAAGTCTTGATGAACCGCACAACATGTTCTCGAGCATTTCCTTGTTTGCCATCGAATTTGATGAACTTTGGCACTGTATACCCCTCAGGGTATGGATAGCTTAGCATCTCAATAGGTTATGATGGCTTGACATCCGAGTCGGGTAAAGAGGGTAAAGTCCTCTTGCTTCATTCGAGATCAAACATAGCTTGCACATCGGTAAGAGTGAGAATTATTGAGGGAAAGAATTTGATGGTGGCATTCCCAGAACTTGGCTTATGGACTCAAAGACTAAGCTAGGAGCGGCGTGGCCATTCTAGTGTCGAGAATTCATTATTGGTGAAGACACATGACGATACTGGCCATCAGCACCTATGGACAAGCCAGTTGGTGATGGGACATTGAATTGAGATCCATAAAGTCCACTGCACGTCACGGCTATACCGAGTTGGGCTTGTAAATTTGTTGTCGACACCAAAGAAGGCCTGCTCAGTATGTGAGTAACGTTTACTGGTGGTGGAACGAGATTAGGTATTGACAGAGCTCCTTTTTGTGCAATCGTGCCCTTTATATTTGTTTGGATACCAACAGTCGCCGGAGCGCCATTCATTACACCGGGACCTCCCTTAGTCATCATTGGATCTTGGTTTGGCACACTATGGAGCCAGGGTGGGGCAAACTGTTGCCGCTTACTGTGGTCTAAGTATGTGTTGTTGCTATTGTGTTACCATGAGCCACAGGCTAACTTCTCATTGGGTTTGATTCTGTACTCCGACGGGGATAATTCCACCTCCAGTTTGATTTTCATTTGGCACTGGTGCAAAATTAGAACTCATCACCAACATGGTGTGAGTGAGATTCCAAAGAGTGGTAAGAATCTCTTGCTGAGTATTTTGAAGTCCTTGAATGGCTTCAAGCAAAAGTGGTTGATCTGGAGCCATGGTCCTGTCATTACCACCATTAGAGGATCCTTATTAATGAACTTCATATTCTTCCGCCATCATTGCTAGAGTTGTGTGGGTTCTAGATCTCGTTGAGACCATTAACCAATCTGTCTCCCCAGCAGAGTTCCTAAATGTATGAGAGGGTTCAAGAATGTCGTTGGAAAATTCGAAGATCTTCAAAGATCTTTGAAGAAAATTTGAATTCTCTAGAAATAATGAGAGACTTAGATTCTTCAATAGTCACAACTAAGAACACAAAAGCAAAGAGATGATATAAATAAGAGATTGCGTGAAGAACAAGGCAAAGTAATTAGAGAGAGGATAATGGCAAGGCTCTTCCATGGATCTCCCACTTCACTCTCAAGGTTGATAATGGAGAAGGGAAATTAGTCCTTTTCCAAGAGTTGTCTCTCCAAAATCCATCCTTTGTAAAGCTATGGGTGGGTGCTATTTATAAGCACCTCATGATGTAGGATGGAGCCCATGTGCAAGGCACATGGGGAATATTCTCTCTAACCACCTTGTCCGAGGAGGTGACCTCTCCGAGTATGAGGAAAACCCCGAAGAGGAGATCAACTTCTCGGCGAACCCTTCTTCTTAGCCACATCTAACCAATGATCCCCAATCATCCCAAAGGGCTGGGGTAGTTCTAGAGGACCCCCCGTCGCTAATATTTCCGAGTCTCATGGACCCTCCCAGGGTCGTGCCACTTCGACCTAGGTATAGGCTAAATTAATAGATGAGTGAATTCATCCCCACCTCTCGTCCTCGGGATTCGGGCCCTTTGTTCGGCTCTAACCTCACTCATGATTCTGGTGGGTTGATCCCGGAATGCCTAAAGTCCGCAAATGTTCTAGGACTCACCAATGGAGCGGCTTCTAGATTGCGATTGAATTTGTTCGAAGCCCGAGTGCCTCAGATCTTTAGGCTTGCTCAATAACCTTTCGAGTCCGGGCCTGAGCAAGTCTCCAAGTTCGTGTATCCGAACCCTTTTGAGGCTTAGAGTGATTTGGCCTGTTTGATGACGATAAATTCGAGCCCACCAATCTTGGACTTGCGATAAATTTGGGCCCACCAATCTTGGACTTTCTAATTGGGCCTAATTAATTTTAATGGGCTCGACTTGACCCCCTCCTACAGGTGGACTCATTTTGGAACCAATTTCGGTGATCCGAATTGTTCACTTTTTAGGAATTGTTGAGTAGAATATTAATGCAAAAACTTATGTTGATCAGATATCAATAGTTACATAACATTTGTATTTGAAAATAAATAAAATATAATTTCAAAAATAACCATTTATTTTTAGTAATATAAAAAAAATCAAATATATAGTTATTTATATCCAATCATCTTGATTTTTTTCCATGAATATTCTTCTCATTAAATCACAAAAAAAATAAAATAAATATGAATGGTTTGGATAATTGAAATTGGCCTCAAAATGAGTCTACCAAACCAAAACTCTTGGACAGGACAGTTGAATTAGTGGTCCATGTGACCCTTGTAACAGTGAGAAAGTCAAAAGTTTAGAATTTGAGTTAATGGAACTACTGCGACTTTTTTATTGTAATCTAATTTATTAGCTTCCTAACATCCCTATTGTATGACACCCTCTCCCCCCCCCCAAAAAAAAAAAAAAGACTAAAACTAAAATAATTAAAAACTCTCTCAAATTGAGATAACTAATTCGATAGAATTTAAATCCAAGTTTTTTTCCCAATTTTTAATTTTTTCAGAAATTATGGCACGTGTAACAGAAATGTCAGAGGTTTAAAATTGGCATGGCCACATAGATTAGAGTGTATGCATGCAATGTCGTGTGTAACTTGTATTTCACGAGTTCATAGCTAGGGCTGCAAATGAACCGAGTTGTTCATGAACAAACTCGAGCTTGGCTCGTTAAGGCTCGTTCGAACTCGATTCACTTACTAAATAAACAAGCTCGAGCTTAAATTTTAAGCTCGTACAATATACGAGCCGAGCTCGAGCTTAATAATGCTTGAATTGATATATATATATATATTTATATTATATTGCTTGTGCCTAGGCTTGTCTTCAGAAATTATGCTGCCAATGCCATTGCCAAAAACTCCATTTTATAAGCAGTGAGCCTTTAGCATACTTCTTCCTTGAGCGATGTGGGACTTTTGGTGCAATTGACGAAACGACGTCGTTTGATAAGTAATGTTTCAAACAATTTGGAGTCCCACGTCGTTTACACAATGTATTTCAAAGATAGAGAGATCTCTATTTAAGTGTAGTAGGTGCTAGCCTTTGGTGGGTTTCGCTTGGCTAACGAGCCATAATGAGCCAAGCCCGAGTTAGATAAATTTTAGGCGAGCCGAGCTTGAGCTCACATATTTGGGCTCGCTTCGAGCTCGAGCCGAGCTCGAACACCTTCAAAATAAATCGAGCCGAGCTCGAACATAGTGAAACTCGGCTCGGCTCGACTCGATTGCAACCCTATTTATAGCCCGTGTTCTCGTGTTTTATTTTATATTATTTTAATTTTAAAAATACAATTCATAAATTTAAATCTCAATTTTATTTGGTTACAAATCTAAGATGCTAAAATACTTCATTCATTCATAAGGACATCATTGTATGGATATAATTAAACCAAAATATTCTATAAAACCATCTCTCTCTTCCATACTCTCTCTCCTCCAAAGCCAAATTCTAGGGGTGCGTTTGCTTTTGATAGATTGAATAAAGAGGAATTGTAATCCATCAGATTATTAGTTCTGAGATATATTATTATGAACTATGTAGTTGGATTAAATTTGTATTTTATATTTGTTTAGTTATGAGATTAGATGTTTAGATTAGACTATTCTATTAAATTTGATATGTATTCTATTTTATTTAATTTTTTTACAAGAACTTTTAAAAAATTAAATAAATAAAACATCAATAAAAATTATATAAATTTATTTTAATTTTTAGTTGAGATTTTTTAATTTTATTTTAATTTGAACTTTTAAATAAATTGAACTTTTAATTTTCTTCTTAATTAAATAAATTGAATAAATGATTTTAATTTTATTTTTAATTGAATAAATTGAACTTTTAAAGAAAAATTATAATTCATTGGACTGTTAATTTAATTTAATTTCCAGTTGAGATTTTTAAATTTTATTTTATTTTATTGGGAAGAGGATCAAATTGAAACACTTTGTACACCTTAAATACTCAATTGCCATGATTTATATATTAAGAATTAAAATAACATAAATATCTTATTTTAAGAATTAAAATAGTGAAATTTTAATTGAATTTCTATATTTACCCTTAAATTTAATGGTATCTACAAATTATTTGGTTGGAGAACGAAATCAAAATAATTTTAATACATTGAAAACTAAACAGATACAATTTTACAATTTTAACAGAAAACCAAAATTACACAAACTCTATACATTAGAAACTAAAATAGTAACCATCTTAACCTTGGGCACTTGGCCTCGTTTGGGAAGGCACTGTTTTAGCCAAAAAGTCAAAAAGTTATTAAATTAGCCAAAAAGCCAACAACTCATACAAAAAAGTCAAAGATTCTCTTTTTTTCTACTTTTTGCACATCTTTTCGTAATTAGCCAAAAAATCATCCCAAACATGCTAATTTTTTTTAGCTCATATTTTAGCCAAATAGCCAAAAAATTACTAAATTAGCCTGTTCCCAACGAGTCCTTACTGAATCTAAATTATTATTAATTCAACTTATATTTTTTGAACGTAGAAAGCACGTATAGTCGTATCCCATACTCTAATCTCCCAAACAAACACCACCCAAACATCCATCTCTCCTCCACTCTTTCTCTCTCCCTTCATCTCTGAAACCACCACCTCCGTCGTACCGGTGGTGATGGTGTTTCTGGTGATCCGTTTCCCTCTTTCCTCCAGCGTCTAGGAGTACGCCGGATCGTTTTGATGTCGCCGTCTTCGTCGATGACAGTTCGATGAAGGATGTGAAGGAGTTGGTCATCGTCTTCGTCGATTTCCACCTATTAAGAACAAAAAACGGGAACTCGTCTTCAGATCTGAGGCATTGGATGAACGAAATCGATTTTAAGACCGGCAGCTTTTTTGAGGAAGCTCTGGTCGTCTTCTCCAATCTGAACTCGTCGGAACCCTCTCGACAGCATTCGCAATAGATCTGAGTTCAGGCACTCCTGCCGCTGCTCGACCTCTCAGTTTCTGGATCTGGATGTGTTCGTAGATCTAGCTTCTTCCTTCTTCGATCCGACCATCCATGCCGTCGTCGACAGTCCGACATCGACTTCGATCTCGCAGAAACCTCCGCTCAGCACTTGAGTCCAATCTAAATGAACGTTGCAAAAACATTATTTTCTCTCTCTCTCTCTCTCTCTCTCTCTCTCTCTCTCTCTATATATATATATTTGTGTTGTTTGTATCAATGTATAATTTATGTATTTGCATATATTGGTTGATCGGTTTCAAATTTCCCTATATATTCCTTATTTAATTTTTCCCCCTCAATCTCCGAAACTCTTGCAATGGAGATTGGAAGCTTTTTGTTGTTTTGGTTTTCAGAAGTACTATAATTTTTATTCATTGTTCATGGCTATGTACAGGCTCAATTCATAGGCTTTTCTCTTGGTGGTTTAACTCTAGGCTTAAGAATCTCAGCAAAATGATTTGGAATGTGATTTTGTTTGCAGTTGTTTGGTCTCTTGGCTTGCCAGGAACAATGCCACTTTCAATAATATTGAAATTTTGACTGGAAAAGGGGTTATGAACTTGCATAGCACTTAGATTAAAGCAATGGTTTCTAACAGATAGATCATTTGTATAACAGATGGAAGAAACTTACAAATTTCAAAAAGAGAGGGAGAAAAACCCACAGACAGATTTTAAATAGAGAAGGAAACCACAGATTTTATACAGATAGGGAAAAAAATTTCAACAAATATATATAAATTTGAATAGATAGTAAAAAAAATTTAAACAAATAAAAAATAATTTGAACAAATGGTCAACCTATTTCATAAAGGGGGAAATTATAGACCTCTTATCATCAATATATAGCCTCCGTTTGGGAAGTGGGTTGTCTTTTTGGCTTTTTGGCTTTTTTGACTATTTTAGTCTGGGCTAAAAAGCTTGGTTTGTGAAGGACTTTTTGACTTTTTGGCTTTTTTGACTTTTTTTGTGAGAGAAGAGTGTAATGATTATGGGTTGGATGTGATGTTTTGTTTGTTATGTTTAAGAGCATTGATTGGCACCCCCAGTACGGGGCACCCCCAGCACCCCCACCTCCACGTGGGGGGCTGTTATCCTTTAATTTATGAATTTCAAATAGAAAGATAAAAAAAAAAAAAAAAAATTTCAGCCAATCACATGCTGCCACATCACTGGGGGTCACTGGGGGTCCTTCAAAATTGGGGTTCCAAAGCATTTTTGTATGGCTAAAATAGCCTATTTTGTTTTGTGTGGCTAAAATAGCCAAAAAAGCCCAACCAACTCCTCCCAAACGGTGCCATAATATATATATATATATATATATATATATATATTATATATTATTGACTTAATGCCTTATATTCTCTTTATCACTAATTTTTCTTTATTTTTAAGAGTATTTTTTATTTATTATTTTTTGGAAGAGTTGTCCACTTTTCTTTGATTGTGTTGAGATTCTCTTTACTAAAAGGAAACTGATAACAAAAAAAAAAAAAAAACATTTAAAATAATGTCATAATAATATTTTTTAAATTTGAAGTCAAAATTATGGGATGTTTTGATACGAGATGAACGGAGCATAAACAAACAGTCATATTATTTTTTATAAAAAATTTATGCCATAATTTCATTTGTATATCATTAATCTATTAAAATGTTGCAGCAAGTTGTAAAAGGAAAATTGCGTTGTAGCAACTCCACTCGTAAAAAAAATAATAAAATGTTGAAAATGCTAGGTAATTTGAAAAACATATTTAGAAAGTAATGTGTAATGTAAATTTAAATTTATGAAGTATGGACACTAAAAATAAATCGTTGGGCAACTTTACATGTAAGAAATGGTTTGGGAAAAAATAGATTTTTTTTTTAAACTTTGGTCTAATTTTTTGATGAGACCCATTCATCAAAGTTGGTGGGTCTAAGTGGTAACACGTTTTATGATGCATTGTGATTCACGTAGTATATTTGGTTGCTTAAAACCATTATCTGGTAAATGAGAAATTGATGCCAAAATAGGCTTCATGAAAATGGTGTGTTTGGTGGAATTTCTATAAATGTTTGAGTTAAGGTTTGTCCCATGTTGGTTTGGTGGGCAAACTTTGTGTGGGTTTGTAAGGCTTTGGTTTGCAACTTGGGGAGGGTCCCAAGGAGTACCCAAGTTTTGTGAAAGGATGAGATTATGGGTAAAGTGCGCTAGATCCATTAGACCCAAAACAAACACAGGCGCGTGTCGCCGCCGTCTGTCTAAGTGGGCTGGCTGGCGGACGGGCGGGCTGGGCTGGGCTGGGCCGGGCCTTGGTTTGGGCGCGGATGCGTAGTGTGAGGTTGGGTTGGGCTTGTCCAACCTAATACTTATCTTTTTTGGCCAAAAACATTTTGAATTTTATTTTTCTAAAATTAAATTCTTACCTTTTTTGGAATTTAAATTTTGAAATTAATTTCGAAATGGTGTCCAGTTTATTTCTCTACCCGAATAGGTTCATATCTGTCTAATTTAAACCGAACAGATTCAGTATATGTTCAAATTTAAACCAAATAGGTTCCTTACTTGTTCAAACAGTACCGAACAGGTACTATACCTGTTGAATTCAAATCTGAAAAGCCACCATTACACCTATAAATATACAAGTCTCTCATTTGGATTTTCACTCAATTTCCGTCCTTGATTCTGTCATTACTCTCTGCATTTTGCTATATTTAATTTTCTTTGAGAAAGTGTATAACATAAAGTGTGTTCGTTGTTCGAATAGTTTGTAGTGCTGCTACTATTCATTGTAGATCATTTAATCATGGGAGATAGACGTCCATATTCTGTGAGCACCCTAGAGAGAACGAATCTGTCTTAAGGAGACAGTGTTAAACACTAGACTTGATCACTCTAAGAAAATATTTTCTGTAAGTATTTGCTGTTTTATTTTATTTTCTTTTCTCCTTTTCTATTTCCATTTTCTGTTTGATTTATGGAATTAAATAGATTTTGGAAACTCTTTCTATTAATTTATTTCTTGTGTGTTCTGTTTGTTGTTGAGTACACAAACAAAATTTATTTTTTTACAGTAAAGATTGTCTAACATTGCATACAAGAGTGAGCTGTCAATTGACCTTACTAAATTTTAAAAGACTATTGAAAAAAAAATTATATTTATTTTTGTTAATTTAATTTTTTATCGAAAAATTTATTCCCCACATGAATAAAATTGAAAGTGAACATGTAACAACATGCAGACACTAAGAGTACAAAATTGAAAATATCCTAGAACGGATATGTAGCTTTTGGCTTTGAACCTTCCCTTGTGAAAGATTATCGGGTTTACTGGATGATTAGTGAACATGATGTCTTGAACTATTCTGCCATTGGTGTAAATCGAGACAATAGCCTGTCACATAGTTTTATTTCCATACACAATCTGGTTCTATCGGTTGTGCCCATTTTGATCTTGGACAATTCCTGGTTTTCCTGGAACCAGCCCAGTTCACACTCATATAGGTGATTCTCATTAAGAGTATTCTACTATGCCCCACTTGGATTTCCAAGATATGAAAATCATTAAAAGCAAAGCTTAACCTGATTAACGCTGCAGACATCACTAAGTCATCATAGGAAATGGTGAAAAATTTCCCTTAGTGATACTGATGAGGCACACATAATTCGGTTGTCCCTTTGAACCTAGATCTTGGGATCTCCAGTCAGCTAGGTTAGGTTGCCATTAAGACGACTCTTTAGTTAGTAGGCTTTAATCTCATTCCCTTCGATAATCTTAACTGTTGCTCTTTGGTCAAACCTATGGTTAATGGATCCGCGATATTATCTTTTGACCTTATGTGCTCAATGGAGATAATTCCATTTGAGAGTAGTTGCCTAATAGTATTGTGTTTGCGTCGAATATGACGAGACTTACCGTTATACATGTTATTCTGTGCTCTTGCCACTGCTGCTTGACTGTTGCAATGAATGCAAATGGCTGGCATAGGTTTTGGCCATATTGGGATGTCCTCTAGAAAATGACGAAGTTACTCTGCTTCTTTACCTGCTTTATCTAATGCGATAAACTCAGACTCCATTATGAATCTTGCAATGCATGTCTGTTTGGATGATTTCCACGAGACTGTTGCACCCCCTAGGGTAAAGACATAACCACTAGTAGACTTGGAGTCTTTAGTGTCTGAGATCCAATTAGCATCACCATAACCCTCTAACACTGCTGGATATCTCATATAGTTTAGCCTATAGTTCCAAGTATACTTTAGATATCTAAGTACCCTAACTATTGTTGTCCAGTGATCTGTTCCTGGATTGCTTGTGTACCTACTTAATCTGCTAACTACATATGCTAAATCTGGACGTATGCAGTTCATAAGGTACATTAAGCTTCCGATGATCCGAGAGTATTCTATTTCTGATACACCTTCACACATATTCTTCATCAAATAAAGATTAGCATCTATAAGGTCTTAGCATGACGATCGTCATGCTTGTTAAATTTCTCAAGTATTTTATCAACATAATGTCCTTGAAACAAGGTATATCCTTCAGATGTCTTTGTAATTTTTACTCCAAGTATAACATCTGCTACTCTCATATCTTCCATGTCAAACTTAGAGTTCAACATTTTCTTGGTAGCTTTGATCATTTCATTATTACTACCAAGGATGAGCATATCATCTACATATAGGCAAACTATGACATATCCATTTTCTGTGTTTTTCACATAAACACATTTATCACATTCATTAATTTTAAATCCATTGGATATCATTACATTGTCAAATTTTTCATGCCATTATTTGGGTGCTTGTTTTAGACCGTAAAGGGACTTCACAAGTGTGCACACTTTTTTCCCTTGCCCTGGAACCACGAACCCTTTTGGTTGTTCCATGTAAATTTCCTCATTCAAATCGTCATTCAAGAATACAGTCTTAACATCCATTTGATGGATCTCAAGATTATACAAAGCTGCAATAGCTATTAACATTTGAATGGACGTTATTCTTGTTACAGGTGAGTAAGTATCAAGATCATCTACTCCTTCAGTTTGCTTGTAACCTTTAACTACAAGTCTCGCCTTGTATTTGTCAATTGAACCATCTGGCTTCATCTTCCATTTAAAAATCCACTTGTAACCAAGAGGCTTACAGCCTGGTGGACGATCCACCAATTCCCATGTATGATTTTGCAGGATTGATTCAATTTCACTATTGATAGCTTCTTTCCAGGAAGGAGCTTCAGGAGTGGACATTGCTTCTTTGAAAGTTCAAGGCTCCTCTTCCAGCAAGTATGTTAAGAAATCAAAACCGAAAGTTTTTTTTGTCTTAGGCCTTTTACTACATCTGGGTTCCTCCTTGACTTTTTCCTCTAGATTTTCCTCAACATGTCCTTGATCCTCAACCTGTCCTTGATCATTGTCAAAAGCAGTATCATAGGTCTTTTTAGGCTCTTGTGTCAATTTACAAGGAAACACATTTTCAAAAAATGATGCATTCCTTGACTCGATAATTGTATTGACATGAATCTCTGTGTTCTCACTTTTATGCACTAAAAACCGATAGGCACTGCTGTTGTTTGCATAACCTATGAAAATATAATCAACAGTCTTGGATCCAATTTTAATCATTTTCGGTTCTGGTATTGCCACCTTAGCCAAATGCCCCCACACTTTCAAGTATTTGTACGAAGGCTTTCGACCTTTCCACAATTCATAGGGTGTTTTATTAGACTTCTTATGAGGAATTTTGTTAAGAATATAATTAGCGGAAAGTATTGCTTCCCCCCACAAGTTCTGAGGTAACCTCGAACTTATTATCATGGCATTCATCATTTCTTTCAAAGTTCGATTTTTCTGCTCAGCAATTCCATTTTGCTGAGGTGTATTAGGCACGGTGGTTTGACGTATTATTCCTAATTGTAAACATAAGTCACCAAATGGTGCTTCATATTCACCACCTCTGTCACTCCTTATAGCCTTTATTTTCTTGCCAAGTTGATTCTCAACCTCAGCCTTAAATTCAATGAATTTTTCTAAGGCTTCATTCTTGCTTCGCAGCAAGTATACATAGCAATACCGAGTGCTATCATCAATAAAGGTTATGAAGTACTCTTTTCCTCCTCGTGTTTGAACAAATTTCAAATCACATATATCACTAGAGATTAGATCCAAAGGTTTAGTATTTCTTTCAATTGACTTAAAATATGCCTTGGTCAATTTTGATTCAATACATACTTCACACTTATGATTTGTATCAATATGAAACTTAAGTAGAAATTCTAAGTTAATTAATCTACGTAAAGCACCATAATTAATATATCCTAATCTACCATGCCACATATATAAAGACTCAACAAAGTAAGCAGAAGATGTGTTGTTTTTATTAAAAGTAAGAACCACTATCATTACATTTAGTTTAAAGAGCCCATCGCTCAAGTACCCTTTCCCCACATACATCCCATTTTTAATGAGTACAAATTTGTTAGACTCAAACACAAAGCGAAACCCATTCTTGCTCAGCAATGATCCAAATACCAGGTTTTTCCGAATTTCTGGTACATGCAGCACCTCTTTCAAAGTAAGCTCTTTGCCTGATGTCATCTTGAGTACTACCTGTCCATTGCTTTCAATCTTGGAGGTAGAAGAATTGCCCATATAAAGTTGTTCTTCATTATCTACCATTTGATATGTGGAGAACATCTTTTTCTCAGAGCAAATGTGACGTGTAGCACCTGTGTCCACCCACCATGTTTTGGGGTTGTTCACCAAATTCACTTCAGACACCATTCCGGACATATGTAAACCCGAAATCATTGCACAAAGATTTTCCTCCTCTGTTATGTTGGCTTGAGCAGGTTTCTTCTTCATGGTTCGTTGAGCCCGACGCTTGTGACAATCTTTGGCACGATGTCCTTGCTTGTTACACACATAGCATTTGCCTGTGAAGTTTTGAATATCTCTAGTCTTCGAGCCAGAGCCTTGTTTTGAACTTTCACCAGGATACTTTCTTTTCTTGCTATTGTGCTTAGGCTTCTGTTCCACCACATTAGCCTTGGCCTCCACGAGATGACGCCTATTTTTCTTTTCAGACCCACGGTTGTCTTCTTCAATCTTCAATCGAACAATCAAGTCTTCCAGTGACATCTCTTTGCGCTTGTGTTTTAAATAATTCTTGAAATCCTTCCAAGATAGCAGTAATTTTTCAATTATAGATGCTACCTAAAAAGAATGGCTCAAAGACATACCTTCTGCATGAATTTCATGTAGGATAAGCTGAAGATCTTGGACTTGACTGATCACCGTCTTGGAATCCACCATCTTATAATCTAGGAAGTGGCCAACAACAAATTTCTTTGTTCCTGCATCTTCCGTCTTATATTTGCGATCCAAGGAATCCTACAGCGTTTTTACTGACTTGATTGGACTATACACATTGTGTAGCGTGTTATCTAATCCATTGAGGATATAGTTCCTGCGGAGAAAGTCTGCATGTTTCCATGCATCTACTGCAGCGACAACTTGCGCATCACTCTCATCCTTCTTCAGAGTTGGTGCTTCTTCTCATAAAAACCTCGCCAAATTCAGGGTAGTTAAATAAAATAACATTTTTTATTGCCATCTTTTAAAATCAATACCACTGAATTTTTTAGGTTTTTCCCCATGGTTCACTGGAACATGTCCATGACTCGGGCCATGAGCTAGAGTAGGAGTAACAACCGGAATAGAAACCACCGGTGAAGGCACAATGAGATTAGGAGTAATAACAGTACTCTCAGTTGCCATTTTCTGATTAATAAAATAAAATAAATTAAATTAAAAATATTTTACAGTAGAATAAATAAAACTAGTAATTAAAACTAACAATATTCTGGAACAAAATATTCTACTGGAAAAATAAATAAATAAATAAAATATGAGGACACCAAGATTTTATCTTTATTAGAATTAAAATCAGGTTATATCGTATGAACCAAATTAAACAAATAATCTGACCAAGTTAATCAAACAAAAGAAATTAGATAATTTGACCAAATAAATTATCTGACCAAATAAATCAAATAAAATGACCAAAATAAATATGACCAATAAAATCAATTAAACTGATCAAAAGAATAATAAACTAATTAGATCACCAATGGCAGATTCACGCTGTGTATGAAACAATACAATTTTATTTAAACCAGAATTGAAAAATATAGAATTCTTATGAAATGTGCCAACAAGTAAACCAATAATCAAAGATACCCAATTTTGTATTAAATAAAATTCCTGTATACAACACTACTCGTGCACCAATTACAAATGATCAAAAGAAATATATATTGCCCATGAAAATTTGTACACAGTGCACTTGTGAAAGAAAGAATGATATCATATTCACATACGTTATTATTCACCAGGCAAAATAATAACAAACTTGAATATAAATACACACACAGACAACCTAACTTTCTGTAAGTTAATTAATTATTATTTTTTTAAATTGAAAAAAACAGAAACTGGATTACAGAAGTAAAATAGTAAACAAAAGAATTTTTTGTCTTAAACTGTTGGATATATTTTTTGATAAAAAATTAAATTAACAGAAGAATTAAATACAATAAATAATTAAACACAGAACTAGAGTTAACTTACAACTTCCTGTAGAATTAAACTTAGAACAAATTTGTGATTGAGGCCAGTGTTTGAACATTGTGTCTTTAAGACAGAAGTTCGTCATCTCCTAAGGTGCTTGAGAATAATGGACGTCCTACCTCCAGGATACAACAATCACCCCAAACAGATGCAGCACAACGTATTGTTTGTACAATGAACCAGGCTGTGTTTTCAAACTCTCAGTATTTAGACCCAGAATGCAAGATAAAGAATGAAGAAAGCAGCGAAGAGAGAAGATGGAAGGAAAGGAAAAAATGATTAATTTTGGAATGGAGGGTTGCTATATATATAGGCCGTGAAGTGCCTTTTTCGAAACAGAAGAGAGATGTGATGAATAGTAGGGGTGAGCAGCGGATATACCGATCCGCCAAAACCGACCGAACCGAACCGAACCGCCGCATTTTGGACGGATGCGTGATGACGAGCGGACGGTTGCGGATTGATTTTCTCCAATCCGCCAATTTGGCGGACGGATGGCGGATTTGAGATTCTTTTGGCCGCAACCGAACCGCCAAACCGCGAGCACCCCTAATAATTTATAAGACTTTATGTTTTCAATTTATTTAAATATTTTGTTTGTGTTTTCACTTAAAAAAGAGTTTAAATATTCGGTTGAAAAAAAGTTTTCAACTTGAATATATTTTTTGAATTGAAAAAAATAAACGTATTTTTTTGATTTTTAAATTTAACTCTAAAAATAATAAATAGAAAATATGATATATGATGGTTGGTTTTTGTTTTCAAAAACATATATAGATGTAACAATACAAAGACATACAATCTCTACTACTGCCTTATTCATGGTTTGGTGGTTTGAATTGTTATTATATTTTAAGAACCACAATTGTAATACTTTATGTGGATGAATCATAATATGTGGATGAGCCATGCAGTGATTGTGATATTTTAAAGTTTCAAACTTTCTTTTTTTGGATGAGATATACAGTGATTATAATAATTTTTTAAGTCATTGACTGTAATACTTTCTTTTTTTGAGGAAGTGCACAAGTTGAATTATGTTGAAAATTTATAAAATCTTAAACCGCCAAACCGATTCGCATCCATCCGCCAAACCGCCAATCCGCTCAATCCACATCCGCCGGATTGGCGGACGGATGCGGATTGATTTTCTCCAATCCGCCAATTTGGCGGACGGATGGCGGATTGAAGGTTTTGTGGCCGCAACCGACCCGCGCCCACCCCTAATGAATAGTCGTCGGACTGGTCGGAGATGAAGAAAAGTTGTAACCGAAAATTTTGAATTCACAATTTCGGAATTTGAATTTTTCCCGCAAAAAATTATTCGAAATATTCAAATAATTTTGGAGAAAAAAATAAGGACAGGTTTGACCCACACTCGTCCCAATGGACGGCGGCGCGCACGCGTGGTGGTGGTTTTGGGTTTGTCCATAACTCCTCCTCCTACAAAACTTGGATACCCCTTGGGGTCCAACCCAAGGTCTCTAACTTAGAGCATATATACTTTTAGAAACTCTTCCATGTTTCCTATGTGGGACAAGGTTTAGGTACCAACTCATGGGAACCACACTAAACATATTCATGTTCATGAGGCTCACTTCGGTATCAACTTCTCATTCACTCGAAAATGGTTTTGACTACCCATATATATATTCTTGTTCACCACACGACAAGGAACGCGTTGCCACTCAGACCCACCAAACCCGCGGTGTGGGTCCTACATTAATTATAGCTCAAAGTTTCCGGAAATTAATGGTGATAAACCATTTTCTCTAACAATTTTTAGTTAAAACTAGTCATCTACAAATGTTTGAGAATTAATTTAAGTTGAAGACCATTAAACTAATAATGGTGTATCCTTATACAAGAAAGATTATATTTTTGAATTTTATTAAGATGCGTTCTTACGGTATATATTAAGCAAGTTTTAGAATATTATATTTTTTTATTACAATTTTTTTCATATAACATGCTCTCTTCAATATAAAAGGGATAAGCAAACAATTGTCAATATATTTATTTATTTATTTTGACTAACCTAATCATCGCTCAGTAGTTCTCAACTTATAGTAAAATTGAAGACTTAAGTGAATTGTTGCGAGGTTTGGTAGGTCGATCATAGAAGCGGGTTAAATATTCAAAAGATTTTGGTTTCAGTTCAAATAAGGTGAAAAATTATCAGTTATGATGATGTATGTAAAAAAATATTAAAATCATTAAATATAAATGATAAGTTTAATATATGGTAATAACTTTTATTAATGACACAATTCATAAAATGGTCACTAATATGATTTTTTATGAAATTCAACTTTTAACTTTTTCTCCAAACAATTTGATTCAACTAACAAATTAAATTCACTATTTTATTTTAAAGAGAAACCAACTTTTCAACTCATATCCAAACAATTTGAAGAAATATTGAGACATCAGGAAATGGAGCTTCTAGTTAAATTTTTATGTATATATATATATATGAGAAATAACAAATTAAAAAAAAACAAAGCTTGGTATATAATTGAGATAAAATTCTAAATAGTTTTGTGACTATGATCACAATTATTGTAAAAATTAACAAATTTTAAATTTTAGTACAAATGTTTGCTATGGTTATTAAATTCTATTTATAAATATTTTTTTGATAATGTCATGACCCGAACCCGCCCCTATAGATTAAGGTCATAACCGGCCAGTAATCGTGAGATTACCTACGGCCTCAAATCGGATTAGAATATACTCCATCAGAGTTAAGGGGCCAAACAGAAGCAGACTTAAAAATTTTGTCCAACGAGCTATGCTCACATGGCATATCAAAACATTTCACATGTACTTAATAATAACTCACACCACATATCAGTAGTTAACATCTTGTATACCCGGGATCATTCAAACATATAGTCAGCTAAACCAAAAGCTTATACACATGAATGGTCTATCACAACCAATAGAAATAGCAAAAGGAATATAAAAGTTCATAACCAAAGCCTCTTGCGTGAGGCACTTAGGCTGACTTCACAAAACTCGAGTTCCTTTCTTAAACTCCACTAAGGCTGGGGTTGAACGTCCCTTTGCTCACCTACATACATAAAAATGAGAGTGAGCTAACGCCCAGTGAATAATATCAAAATAAAGAGGTTAATGAATGAGATTCGTTCATAAATAAATCATACTTATAATGTACATATTTGAATCACTATTCCCATTCACACCAGATTTACAAATCTCAACAAAGCAAAACGACCTTAGGTCCAACACATCATGTCCATATGCAAAACGACCTCAGGTCCAAATCTTATAGAAGACAAGACGACCTTGGGTCCATCTATACAAACGACCTTCGGTCCAACCAACTCTTTATTCAAAACGACCTTGGGTCCAATTCAAACATGTCAAACGGCCTTGGGCCCAATTCAAATATATCAGGCATATCAAACGGCCTCGGGCCCATTCCCCTTACATTCATATCTATTCGTATTTCATAATCATGATCACGATCTCTTTTCATTCAAACGGCCTTGGGCCCATTATGCTTATGTTCAAACGGCCTTGGGCCCATCACGGTATTCAAACAACCTTTGGCCCATCCTTGCATTCATGTCTAACGGCCTTTGGCCCAATCGTTCGTATCCCACGGCCTTTGGCCCAATTATTCATGTCCGATGGCCTTTGGCCCAATCGTTCATATCCAACGGCCTTTGGCCCAATCATTCATGTCCGACGGCCTTTGGCCTAATCATCCTCATATCTATACGGCCTCTGGCCCATCTTTATTTTTTTTTTGACATACCAAATGGCAAACGGCAAATAGCAAACGGCAAACAACAATTGGCAAGCGGCAAACGGCCTTAGGCCCAATTCAATTTTATCAAACGTATCAAACGACCTTATACAAATTAGGCATATAGAATACTCATTCATATTTCAAATCAACAAACGGCCTTATACAAATTAGGCGTATAGAATACTCATTCATATTTCAAATCAACAAACGGCCTTATACAAATTAGGCGTATAGAATACTCATTCATATTTCAAATCAACAAACGGCCTTATACAAATTAGGCGTATAGAATACTCATTCATATTTCAAATCAACAAACGGCCTTATACAAATTAGGCGTATAGAATACTCATTCATATTTCAAATCAACAAACGGCCTTATACAAATTAGGCGTATAGAATACTCATTCATATTTCAAATCAACAAACGGCCTTATACAAATTAGGCGTATAGAGAGAGAGAGAGAGAGAGAGACGGAGAACGGTTTGGTTTGGGAAAATATATATATATACACATAGGTAGTTTGGTCATTTTGTAGGAGCTTATCCTTATGGACAAAGTATTTTAGAGTGTGGATCTTTAGGCAAAGAAAATTCAAAATTAGATTTATGGACCGAATGCCCTTCCTAAAATCCTATTTAATTAGTCAATTAATAGTGATGAAATTAATGATTCATGAAAACATTGTAAGATTAGTTATTCAGCTAGATTAGTGAGATAAATAATTTTTTTTTATTTATATTTATTTTGCATTATTAATTGTAGTATTAAAAAATTCATCAATTTTGTTGGATAGAATATTCATCAAAATTTAATTCAAATAACAAAAATTACAACCAAATTGTCACAACCCAAACCTGATACCCAGAGGTTCGGTGTCGCAACAAGACAATAACTAAAGTCATAACAAATTAATAGTGTAGCGGAGTAAAATAAAAAAGTACCCAAATTTTAATTTAATTATAACAAAAACATATATATTGGAGCTTATATTCATTTACATTGTCATAGCTGAACTATGACTACAAAGTGTCTTGTGCTTACCCCACGCATTGGTCCTGACACGCCACCTGAACGTGGTTAACAACTATAAGCACATGGCAGAGTAAGAAATATTATACTGAGAGCATAATGGTATAAAATTCAACATGGATAATTATTTGAGCTAAACAGAGATTTGTTTGATACCAAAAATACATAAATTATTATAAATAATAGAAGCATAACGCAGTAATCAGATAAACAAATAATCATAACCAAGATACAGAACATAACAGATGTATGAATTCAAGAGGTGGCTCGTATGAATTCTAGAGGTGACTTCCATAATAGTGTAGCACTTAACTCCGCACAGCACTGTACTCCACACCAAAAATCAAATGGTCAGTGGATCCATGACAAACAAAGGGTCACTTAAAGTGACAATACAGAGGGCCAATGGTTATTTAAGTCCCCCAAAGCATGGGACTTCCATGGTGATACTTACAAAATAATTGTTCAAAAACACATTTAATAAACAGCTTTATCCATGAGTTTCCTTTTATAAGCAAATAGGGTTTATTTAACAAATAATATACTTTAAAACTAATATAATTTGCAAAACAGATTTTACATAAAATAGTTTATGATAGTTCAAAATATAATACAACTCACCTCAAAATTGATTATGTACTCTTACTTCTGACTTCGACTTACTCTCTCAAATTCCCCTCATTTGTTATTCTTGTAATTTCATTACTATACAACTCACCTATTTATAAATGAGAAGACCCTTACTATGTTGTACTATGCAGCAACCTCGTCGTACCACATGGCACCATGCTTCCCAGGAGGTTTCTATACAAGTTCCTTATATTCTACTATGACCCAAAAAATATTATAATTACATTTTTGTTTTTAAAGATTAAATAAATATATTTTAGAGTGTCACACAAATAATAGAATATGAATTCCATAAATTAATAATTTCAATCTTATATTATAATACTTCTAATATGAATTCCATAAATTAATAATTTCAATCTTATATTATAATACTTCTAACCAAATACGCCCTAACAGTTTTATGATTGGTTGATGGTCTGACAAATTAACAATAATATCCTATGATGGCCCCACCATCGGAGGCTAACCAATGGGAATGATGTAGGTGCACCCCATGATGCCTTGTAGATTTGAGTCCATACCAAATGCATCACAATCCACTATTCACTCCAAACATTCAGTTCAACACACATCACACACGATGCACATTTATACAAATAGATAATACTCAATTGGTGTTCGATCAAGCAAAAACTTTTGAAACTCAATTTTTTTATTTTTTTATTTTTTTGAGTTTTTTGTTTTTTTAATCCACCTAACTCAAGAAGTAAAATATTTTTTATAAAAAAATACTTTAAAAAATTAATACATTTATTTTTTTTCTTTTTTAAATAAAAAATTTCAAATTTCTTCACAAATATACATCTAGATTATGCAGGTTTTAAAAAAAATAAAAGTAAATAAACCACACACAGACCTGGTAGGAAATAACAGTTTGAAAGCATCGAAGCTCTTGGGGAAGACACCTAAGGGGTCGATAATGGAGGCGAGTGAACTCACTGGTCTTGTTTTAGAATAGACTATTTTGGTAATTTTTTGTCTTTTTTCTTAAAATATGATGTAAAAAAAATTAGTATATTTAGAATGACTTTTTATTTTTTATTAAAAAATGTGCAAAAAAAAGAAAGAAAAGAAAATATTTAACTTTTTGATATATGTTATAGACTTTTTGATTTTTTTAGTAACTTTTTGACTTTTAGACTAAAATACTCGCATGCCAAACGAGGCCTCAAGGTGTTGAAGATGATGATGATGGTGGTGATGAATCTAGAAATTGTGCTTGCCTCTCCCTTATTGCTTGTTGTTCGAGGAGTTGGGAAGTCGGCGGACGTCGTAGATGATCGGTCAAATTCATGGATTTTCTCTCTAAAACTCTATTCTGATTTGGATCTAGATCTCATAGTTGGCAGTGGTAGAGATAACGGATATGGATTTGGATCCAAAGATGAAAGCCGCGAAAGAGGATCATGAAGGCCATGTAGGACCGGCGATGGAAGAGGTGGTTTTCCAGTGCTTGGATGGCTGTAGAACCATCGAGATCGAAAACCCTAAACCAACTAGAGAGAGAGATAGAGATGGGTGCGACGAAAGGAATGAGAGAGACCGATATGCGTGACGAAGAGAGAGCGACTCTGAGAAAGATGAGAAAGAGAGTAAGAAAGAAAGGTTATGGTTAGACGAGAGAGAGAGAGAGAAAAAGAGAGAGAGAGAGAGAGCAGACATTTTGATATAACCGGACATATGATATATATATATATATATATATAGGGGTAGTTTGGACATTTTGAGCTAGTATGCTTATATGGAAAAAGTTTTTTTTTCACCTAAATCTTTGGAGAAAGAAAGTTTGATTTTGGATTTTTAGATCTAAAATCCAAAAAAAATAATGTGATTAGGTGTTTTGATTTTTTTGGATATTGTAGCTAAAAAAAACTTCACCCCAAAGTGGCCCTAGACAATAAAATTGGAGGCCATAAAAAAATAATAATTAAACATTCAAAATTTGATAATGTATAATAAAATAAAATTCTAATTTATTAATTTTAATTTAAATCATTAATCTATTTTTTTTAAAATAAAATTGATAAAAAAAAATATTTTAATTATTAAACTCAATATAAAATATATATATATTTTAATTTATTTTAATAATTAACACATTATTTTTTCTGGATTAATTTATTTAACGAAAATAAATAAATAATTTAGATTAAAAATACCAAAATAGCTGATTTCAATAATCGATCCTGTTCGTCAGTTCAAGTTGACTGTAGACTTTCCCAACCCCCTCCACACACACTCCGTCGATCGATCGATTGTACTTTCCATTGGTTGCCCTAGACTGTGATTTTACTCTGCAATTCCATCTCTGTAGTATACATACTCATGCAATTCAATTAGATTAAATTCTTCCGATTACACAAAAATTAAAGATATACTACTAGGCCAGAGAAGAGAAGAGAAGAGTAGAGTAGAGTATGATGATGATGAGCCAGAGCCACCCGTCGGTGCACCCATTGGAGCTATTGGAGGGTCCTCCGGTGACAGCCGGCAACCCTGCTGGGCCTCGGGTGAGGATGAAGGATATCCAAGGCATGCCTGGAACTCCCGCCGGCCTCGCCTTGCGTCTCTCTCAATTCGTCTTCGCTGTTCTTTCCCTTTGCGTCATGTCCACCACTTCCGACTTCCCCTCCGTCACTGCCTTCCGGTATGTATAATGTATTCTATTATTCATCATCATCATTCTCTTTTTATGTCTTGTCTTGTCTTTGTCTTGTCTCTGCATGTATAATATAAACTCACTCTATCATTGTTTGATGATTTATCTATCAATTGCTTTATGCTTGCATTTGCTTCTCCACATTGCTAATCCTATTAATGGATCCTGTTTAGATGTTGCTGTCTGCATTTTTATTTTTTATTTTTTATTTTTTTGTGGTGCCCTTTTAGATTTGTCCCATTAGTAAAGAAGCATCACATATGGTATCCTTTGGAATTCATTGCAATGGTTGCTAAAATTTAACAACGGACAGGCATAATTGTACTGAGTTCGGTGTCAGAAACTTCATGCAACTGATGCTTTGGACTGAAATCATTTTCTTAGGGCTGTTTGTGACTGCCATGGATTTGGGTAGTGAAAGAAATATGTAAGGGAAATGTGAATGAAGTTAAATTTTTCTTTTCATTTCATCTCCCTCACCTTTCCATTTCATTTTGCAAATCACTACCTAAATCAGTGATCAAAATACAGCTTAAAGGTCTTCAATTCGTCAAGAGTTTGTGACACTTGAAGCTATGGAGATTGGGAAGTCTCAATCATTCATAAGTACCCGGATCACCAATAGAACATAATGATATCGTACTCCCACACATAGTTGTCAAATCGAGATTTGTATCGTGAATCAAAATGCTCTCGTACCGAATCACGAATCGAATCATGGATCGTAAAGATTCGGTCACTTTTTCTAAATTACTTAAAAATATATACCTACACATTTAGATTTAGATATTAAATATATTTTATGAATATGAAATATTTATACTTAAATCATTGAAAATGTTATTTTGAATAATAATCATGTTGTTTAATAGATAAGAAGTTAACAAAAATTCCTATGTAAGATCACCATTTTACCTTTTTTCTTTTTTCTTTTTTAGATATTTTTTATCAACCATTCTTAATAAAGGTAATAACCAAATACACAAACTATTAATTTCTAAAATAACAATAATTAACAACAATATTAATATTTAAACAATAAGCATACATACTTTTTTAAGTAACAGTGCGCAAATAATAAGAAAGAATTATTTAGAATCTTTTATTTTAAAACCCAAAACATTTAAAAAAGTATAACTGACCTCACACATGTAATATTCAATTATATTCAATTTAATAAAATAGTAACAGATAATTCATAGTGTAACTTTAATCTTAAATATCTTTATAAGATATATTATGATTTTTTAAAAAGAAAAAAAATGGGAAGAAAGGTGAAAAATATTGGGTCTAACTGAATCTGATTGAATCCTATTAAAACTCATTGATCACTAAAATAACAACAAATCATGTATATATGTTGGTTATTTTGGTATTAAACATTATTAGAAGTTGTATTATATCATTTTCACTAAAAAGATGGGGGGAAAAAGTCGAAAATATGTCGGACACAATAATTTTAAAAATTGCATAAATCATAAAAAGTGAATCGAATCGTAAATCGATTGTGAATCGTGCGATTCACTAGAGATTCATTTTCGAAATAGATTCACCTATAGACTTATATTGATTTTGCAAAAAATGTTAATCAAATTGTGAATCGTAAGATTCTGATGCTAACAGAGTCCCACACCAATAAAACTGGTAGTTGCAGAATGATGGAGTTGATTTGATCTACTTTGGTTAATGAGGTGCGGGACAAGGTTAACCCCATCCTGTTGGAAAAATTAATCAGCATTTATTGTCAGAATAAAAATATCAACCTATTAATTGACCGAAAACAACAATAAAAAATATTATTAGAAAAAAGGTTTAGAAAAGCATGTATGGTGGTTGAGGCACGTAAACTGCGTTCTCTTTAGAATGATACACAATCTTTTGCACTGAGTTGAACAATGTTCCTCCCTCAAGATACAACAACCTTCAAAATCACTTGTGTGCAGCTAAGTAAATTTCACGAACCATAAATTGTCCATCACTTGGTTAGAAAATCAATATAATGAACATACAGAAGGAACAATGTAGAAGGAGAGGTGAAGAAAGACTGAATATTGATCTTTGTCAATAAATGATAAAGTCATAAATATACACAAAATAATATAACAAAAATCAGATAGTGTAGGAAATATTATTGATAATGTGGGATATTATCCAAAAGATTAGGAAGCCAATTTTAACGTTACATCCATCCCCCCATTTGCACAACCTCATTACTCAGGAGCACCGCCATGGCATAAGCACATGCCATGGTAATGCCTTGGGGGTACTGAATAATTTTCAAGTATTGTGTGAAATTTGTTGAATTGTTGCTTGTTTTGTTTTCACTACACTGTTGGGGTACGCCTTTTGTTTCAGCTCTTTGGTGGCCACAACTTATGGATTTGTTGGTCTCCTATCTAACTGATTCCTATTATTTTATATACCTTTCTTTTTTTTTTTCCTTTATTTTCTGCCATGTTATATTTTCTTGTTACCTTCAATCCCTTCCAAACCTGCATGATGGTGTTGCAAGATTTATGTTGGTGGTTTTGGACCATATTGGGGATTCTTTGATTAGATATTACAATTATGTAAGTTGATTGTTATTTTAATTGATGATAGTTTCTTCATATAGGTTTGATGTCTTTGGACCATGTTAGTTAATTGTAAGAAATATATCAAGATGAAATAATTGGAAGTTAACTGTTAAACCTCATTTCCAAATCTATTTAGAGTAGGTTCATACGTGGCTTTATGTTAGCATTGACAAGGAACAGACTTACATGCCATAAATAAGAGAGGAAATGTTGGTGTACAATAGGTACTGTGTGTTGTATGTAGAATAGTATTTCTAGTGTAAACTGAATATGGTTAGATTAGTTTTAGTGACTAGTTAGTTGAGTTAGATATATATATAAATATCATCTACTGTGTAACCTCATTCCTTTAATCAAGAATATACTTCTACATTTCTTCAAGCATATCTGGGTAATCCGAGAAATGTCACTTTTCAGGGACGTAATGTGCACAAAATGAACCATAAAGTACAGCTATTGTTTTATTATCCATTTTGTAGAATAGATTCATGTCTGTTGAGAGTACAAATTGTATGACTTTCGGTGACAATGCAGTTTTATGCCTGTGTTGAAGAGAATTAGCAGATGTAGGTTGAATTCAAACAAGAATGATAAATTTTGCTGCCTTTTATACTTGAATGGGGATGACAACAGCCCTTTCCATTAAGCTGACCTGATCGGAGGGAACCTCACCCTGATTTAGAATATGCTCAAAGCATCAAACCTAATCTGATTTAGCTTCAAAATTGCTTGTCTAGACCTCATTTTAGTATTTTTCAACTTGTTTCTGTAGGACCTTGGAAGGAGCCCTGATTAACCTGTGCCATAGCCATTGCTGAACATGAAATCAGATTGTTGTCAAGACTTGAGCATCAGAACTGAAAATATATTTATTGTTACGATGAGAGTTACTTAACATTCTGTCTGTGAATTGCTAGGTTGGTTTCTTAGAGAGAACTTATTGTAGACATTATCTGTGAACTTTACTGTCCTTTGGCACCATTACTTTGTAGAATTGAATGTCTAGTTCTGTATGGTTCTCATTTAAAAAGCTTGGTGAGGCAATGGGATGTATTTATAATAATTGAATGTGGTAAATTGTAAAAGATTGTTGCAAATAATATATTTTTTTGTGTCAGCTACCTTGTTGCAGCTGTGGGCCTGCAAAGCTTGTGGAGTCTCTCGCTTACCATTGTTGATATACATGCACTCTTGGTGAAGCGGTGCCTGCGAAATTCCAAAGTTGTCAGCTTGTTTACTATTGGAGATGGGGTAAGGAAGTGTTTGTTGCAGAATTTTTAACATTATTGAGGAGTCCAAGCAAAATTGTGAGCATATCTTGGTGGGTACCATGTCAATTCTTGCAAGCCCTTGGAGATTATTGTTAGGTTATCCTGGCCATTTTCTTTATTTATGAGATAATTGACACTTTATTCATGAGTAATGATTCTAGTTCTGGGGTTGATATGGCATCCAACTGGAGGCTGTTTTGACATATTATAAATTCACTTGATTTTGTTAGTAATATTGTGTACTTGCAATTAGTATAGAGAAAGGTAATGAGTCAAGTGAGAAATTGGGGGCCTTCTTGCTATGATTCTAACGCGGGGCTCACATTGAGTGCCAAAAACGATTCTTTAAGTTGCCTTGGACCTCCACTTGATTTTAGGGCAAGTAGAAAAAAGAGTAGTTAGGTCACATGGTACGGAACCCAATTGTTCAAATAATTCAAAGGAAGGGGAAAGCAACTTGGTGTTTATGCCGATAAACCCAACGGTTGAAAGAGGGTAGAGTGTTAAGAAAGACCATAGGAAGAAGGGCTTGTTCTGGTGTTCTAAGTCAAATGTGAGAGAGCTTCAAACTTGTACAGGTCAATTAACTTTGAGAGGCGAAGCAAGAGGGGAAATGTGTTCTTCGTACAGTAGGGGAAAGGATATCTGGAAGGTCATTGAATGATGCTGATAATCCTAGAAGAGCACATATTCTGTTGATTTACTGGCTTAGTTTCTGTTTTGGGGCTGTTAGGTTTTAAGGAGGTGCTCTTGTTTGGGTTAGTGAGATGCTTTCATGGCTGGTTTTGCTGCTTTCAGGTTTTCTCTTTTAGGACGCCTTGTGGTGGTAGGGAGTCCGATGGGTTCATTTAAAAAAAATAAATTATATATTTTTTTCATCTTTTTTTGGCATGTGTACATGAGTTGTGCCTCCTGGAGCTTTTAGTGTATTGCTTTTACATCTCAAGAACGAACGGTAATGGGTTGGGGACACATTAGTGTAACCAACAGTTTAGGCTAGAGAAAGACTCAAAATCCTTTTTTAAAGTTGTAGGGTTCTCCCATGACTAGACAATTTGCTAGTCAATGTTTTAGCATTCTCACAAGAGACTGTTCTCTCCCTCAACATGTGTCTGTATGCATGCGTGTTTGTTTGTGTTGGTGAGAGAGAGGTAGAGGCAGTCAACATTAATGGCCCTTTTATGCTTGTACTGAAACATAGTTTGTGCTTGGTACTTTTTTTGTGGGATATTTCATGGTTAATCTACAAGCAGATTTGATTCTCCTTACCTTGGGAATTGTTTAAGGTGAATGTTTTTCTTGTACTAGGACTGTGTATTATGAACAAAAAATGATCCTTAATAGAAGTTCTACTTCCAATTTCCAAGTAGTTGTTCCATAGCTACTACCTCTGCATGAGTTGATTTAACTGAATCAGTCCACTAGTATTCAGCTCTGTGGATTTTTTTATCTGGAAGTGTGAAGCAAGGGAGAAATGGGAAATGTGAAAGCTAATGTGATGACACATAGATCATGTAGAAACATGTGCTTGCACATTGAAGTCTTTGTCCATACATGAAGTCGGAAATGAATGGTGTATTACTCACGCGACTTACAACTGTTCTTGCAATAAGAAATCGAAAAAAAAGTCAATGGTAGGTAAGCTGAACATTTTATCGGAGACTGGCAAGCAGGGTGGAGGTTAGTGGTTTGGAATGCAATAAACGAAGATGGAGTTCAACCTACACGGGAAACTTGAACCTAGTTCAGGGGTATGATATCCAACAAAGTTTATCCCTAGAAATAATGGCATTGTTGGAGTTTAAGTATTTTGAAGCAACCCCGAGTTCAATTTGTGCCATGCATGATTTGTAGACACTTTTTTCAAATAAACAAGTTGAACTAGTGGAACTGTGGCAGGATTGCTTGCATTATGTACTCCTTAGTTTTGTTGGCATTGGCAAGGATGGAGAAGGATTATCACTATAACCATCAATTTAAGGATTGCAAGTGTGAATGGCAGTGGCACTCAAACTAGGAACCTGTTCAAAAGGTTTTGAACTCAAAATAGGATTAATTTACAGTTCTGTAATTTTTCAGCCAGTGGATCATGAATCATGATTGTCCAATGCTATTCACTAGACAGAGTGTTGAATACGTGTATTTTAAGTTATTTATTTATTATATATTTATTATTATTATTATTCCATATATAGCTTTTCTAGTAGTGGGGAAACAATCAAAGCAAGTTGATTTGCTGATTGTTTGATTCTATATAGCATCTCTAAACAATAAGCAAGACTAATTTCATATTCTTTTACCTCCCTTTTCATGAAAACTAGTCCTGTTCATTTATGTTTGCTGATTTCATGCACAAAGGAGCATTGCTTTGTGTAATGGTAAAATGTCTGGCTGCAAAGCATAAGTATGTTGGATTTGAATCATTGAGCAGTCAGTTTTTTTGCAAATAATGCAAAGGTTAGGTCCATATGCAGGTAATGCTCACTGATTTATCGAGGATGAATTCCATCATCTCCATTAGAATGAAATGCACTTCTTTATATTTGCGGAATTAAAATAATGGGCTTCTTTCTTTGCATCTGCAGATCACATCAACGCTTACTTTTGCTGCAGCATCTGCAGCTGCTGGTATAACAGTCCTTGTTAGCAATGATTTCAACAATTGTGAAGAAAATCATTGTACTAGGTTTGAGACAGCTACAGCCATGGCCTTCATGAGCTGGTTTGCCATTTCACCATCCTTTCTCTTGAATTTCTGGTCTCTGGCTTCAATGCGATAGATTCAAAATGACATTTGAAGCGGGTTTTTGGTACGTGATTAATCTTTTTCCCCCCCTCACTTGACATCCTGTTTTATGCCCCCACCCTAGTCAACTTCATTGATAGGGTGCAGAACTTCGATATCGTGTAATATTTATCGTGCTTATTGTCCATGGTTTGTAATGAGAGCCTGAAGAATGACTATATGGCTTACAATCTAGTTCCAAGCCTGATTACATATCCCTCCCTCTGAGCCCTGTTTGGTGTAATCTCTCTCTCTCTCTCTCTCTCTCTCTCTCTCTCATGTGTATTTATGACTTTTTTGATGCACAGATTTAATTGAGGTCTCTGCTTCGTTGAACATGTCCGGAAAATAGGAAAACTCTAGTTTATTTCTCAGGGTATCAAAAAATTCTAATTTGAATAAAGAAAGTTGTTTATAACTATTCAAAATAAAACAAATCTGAGTCGTCTGAAAGTTGTAGTGTGCATTACACTAACAGCCCCTTAATTTGGGATTTGCTTTACTTTTGTATCAAATTTTTTAATTGTGATACATTTGACCTTAAATTTTAAATTTTGTTTTAAACAAGGACAATCAAAAATGTTTCTTTTGCAAACGGTCAATTTTAAGGGCAAAATTGTCATATAATTTATTTTGTATTAATTAACTTGTATGTTGTTTGAAATGTAATGATCTTATTTTTAATAAATAATACTGGTACTTTTTATTATAAAGTTCTGTTTGATTTGGTTTTTAAAATTTATTTTTAGAAAAAAATTCTAAGAAACTAAAAATTAAATTGGTGAAAAAAATTAAAAACATTATTTTTATATAATTTTATTTTTTGATAGGGTAGAAATAATTTTTTTAAATAATTTTTTTTTTAAAATTAGTTTTCATTTTTTCAAGTCAAATCTGACGATAAATTTGATATCATTATTAAATTGATCTATTAAATCAAAAAATTCAAAACTAAAAATATTTCATATATCAAACATATCAATTATACATTAAAAACTTAATAATCATCCCAAAATATCTATTAACAAAAATAACCATCTATTACATAATAATTATCCAAAAACATCAACAAAAACACCACTTATTACATGCTCATCGTCTAAACACACTAAAAATTAAATTAGTAAAAAAATAAAAATATAAAAAATGTAAAAGATTTATCGTTTTTATATAATTTTATCTTTGGTGGGTAAAAATAAAAATAACTTTTTGACATTTATTTTTGTCAAACAAGTTTATATTTTATTAAATTGACGATTTTACCCTTAAAATAAAGCATTTTTTTATTTTTTTGAGAATGAAATTGTGTCTTCAATTGTTCTTAATTGAAACAATATTCAAAATTTAAAATCAAATATATCACAATTAAAATGTCAAAAATCAAAGTGACACAAGTCTTAAAGTCCAGAGTCTACTAATATAATTCATCCGAAGTTTTATGTGCCACTGTTGGGCTTAGAATTAGATCTAGAATTTTTAAAGACAAAGGAAATTAGTGATGCATATTTATTTTTTCTGTGTTTTAAAAAAAAAAAATCATTTTCTTCTTTTTTTCCTCAGCCTTGCTTTTGGCAGCCAAGGCAGCCTTGTTCTGGCCGAGCAAGCTTCGGATATGAGCCTCGACCTGGTTTAGTGAAGTTTTCCCTCATCTTTTTCTCATTTTTGTTAATCTTTAAATAACAATCACAAAACACTTTTTGAAGACTCACTCATTTACACAACGTAAGTTAAGAGTGACTTGATTTATCACTGATAGATCTGCTCAATGGAAGTTAGTTTTTAATGTAATCTTAAATAAATTTTGAATTTTACAAATTTGTTACTTAAATATTCCAACATAAGAAATTCAATAACGAAAAATTTAATTCTGTTATTTTAATTTTTAAAAGCATTCATGATTTTTTTTTCAAGGAAACAATTTCCATTCCAATACACATCACAAAAACTAATCATGTGGCACACTACACAACATGATAATACAACTTGAATCGTACATGAAATTAGCAGTTTGGAGTTGAGCATTTTTCGACACGTACACGTATACTGGCACTACTTTAATGCCCATATAAGATCAATCCTTCCACAATTTCCAACTATTAAAGGAAAACAAGTTTGTTTTGCTACACTTGATTGCAGAAGAAGACAAACCATAAAGAAGGAAACTTAGAGATCTTACAACAGGTTCAACTCTTATTGACTATTTAAGACTCCTAAATGTTCTTAATTCAACAGAAATCTCAGAATTTGGGAGTCATGCCTTAGGATCATTAGCAGCCCTCAAAGAGTGTTGAGGAGAGTTGATTGCAAACTCACAGCTTGTGTCGGTAGTAGCTGGAGATTCCTGCATCAAAAATCATGGTCAGCAGATTAAACAAAAATGTGATAAAGCCTAAGGAATAATTTCATGAGGAACTGATTCCAATCAAGGGTGCATTAATCTCTCTAAAAATACAAAATGCGTCGTTGTCTTGCATTTCGTCTGAAATTGATTCACAAGATTATGCAGTTGGTGTGAATAAAGCATGAGTTCAATTTCTTTTTCCTAAAAAAGCACTTTGAAAAAAGCCACTAAAATATCAACACTGAACAATTTCCTCCTGCAAAAGAAGGGAAAGGGGTGAGAACAGTACAAAAATTCAAGTCATACAGCTAATTTTTCAACAATAAAGAGCATATAAACTCAGAATGCTGTTGTACAACAAGAATGATGGCCAACATTAAATAGAAATGGAAAAGAATTATGAAGCTTACTTGGAATCAACTCATCAAAATAAAATGATGTAGGAATAGAAAGACTTAGTAGTAAGAAATGCATCTATGAGATGTAAAAACTGGTGCCAATCGAGAACAAAATAAGAAAATGTTGTCTGAAATGGTTTATTTCAGTTATGATCATTGGAGATGAACAAAAAGGAAGAGTGATTTCATTCAAATTTAAGGCACCAAGGGCAAGAGGAAAGAAGATTGACGACAAGGTAATGCAAAACATGACGATCAAGAAGTGGAAGAGAATATCCCTCCATATATAGCTACATGTAAAATAGGATACATGTAACCCCAAGTAATTGGGATTTGCTTTCTCAAGTTGACATCAGAGGAAAAAAAAGTTCAAAAAAATTCTCCATATCTCCAAATCAAATTTGCTTTAGGAGTTACAGCTTGAGCATACAGACCATGCCAACTCTCAAAAGGCATGCATATATTTAACTCACTTTTCTAAAATATTGTACTATTTCATAGTACAATTTGGAAAGAAGGGGTGTCATATAATAGAAGCAACCAACACTAACATATTCTTGATTTTCATCTCAAAACCTAGCTGAAGAAAATTCATTTTGTGCCATTACTTTGCAAATGTGCAAGATCAGTGATTAACAAAGTTGTTAAAAATCAAGCAAACATATGTTAAATTCAACGAATGGATCAGTTTCCCAATTATAATTGCTTATTGCAATTAAACCATTTCTCTTAGATGAAAATATATATGTGAAACACTCAAGTTGTATTCTGTATTAAACAGAATTTTTCCTTTTCAAAAGATATAGAAGATTTTTATTAATTAAGCCCAAAATTCTCAGTATAAAAAAAGAAAAAGAAAAAAGGCACCATAAAAATGTCCTTCTCAAACTTTGACAAAAAGAAAATATATGAAATCCTAATCAAAGTGCATTAACCATGCTAGTATTATCACATCACATGATGACCAAAAAAAAAAAATTATCACATCACACGATGACAATTGAATTCACAAAAAGTGTGAACAGCGTGTATGATGCCAGCTTATTACTTTGGGATTTTATTCAAACATGGATATTAGGATGTGAATCACAATGTTTTATCTCTATGACTTCGTAATCAAACTAAACATGTTAACTTCGAACAAATTGTGTCTTCATAAATTATTAAAGAAAGGTAATTCCTACACCTTCAAAAAAATTCTGACTTTAAACTATCCAACATATCTTACTTTAAGGTATTTCTTGCATCTCAATTGACAGATTAGTCAAGCAATGGAACTACTCCAAATGACTACTAGCACCAATATATATATAGAATATTGATAAAAATGAACTTAAAATTATGGCGATTCAATCATGCTTACTAAGTTGTCTAGCATCTATTAACCCATGCATGTATGTGTCCATAAGGGATGGTCCATAAATCCATGTATGTGGATATTTTATGATTTTATCTCATGCTGCAGCTATGAGGTGGCAGACAATAATATGAACATGCCATGATCCACAAAAGCACAAAAAAAGAAAAAAGAGAAAAAAAGAGTTGTATTGGAAGTGTCATTTCCCCAAATCAGGCAGCTCTTATTTTATAATTTTAATTGCATAAAAAAATAAAAACTAAATCAATTCCATAAAGGTATTTGGAAAAAATATTTTAGGAAACAACACACAAAAAATTTGTTAACATATATATTATTTTAGATGCCTATGGAAGTATGATATCTATAAAGGTTTCCCAGTCAGTTTATATGCTAATACTCTCAAAAAGTAAAAGTTGATGAATTGGACAAAAATAAACAATAATATGGTTTAGTAGATCAAATAGGAATCTGAGTAATATTCAAAACCATTAAATCCTGGGGAAAAACAAAAATGAAAAGGAAATGAAAGCATTAACAATAAATTACCCAAAATATCAATAGTCGATGCATGCAAGGATTTGAACATACATTTTTCAGTTGCTGCCACATGTATTCATTCTCGTATACCAGATGCGAAACCTGTTTCTGAAGGCAATCATTCTCTTCCTTCAAGAGCCTGTTTGCTGCAGTCAACTTCTTGTTCACTAACTGAATGTTGGTAGCCTCTTTCTTCTGCTTCTCAAGGCACCTTAAAGGAAGGAAAGAAAAGAAAAATTAGTCTTTCTTTCAATTGCACTACTAGTCTTTAAATGCTGACAAGACAAACCGTGAATGGAACTCTCAAAATCAAAGTACCAGATTAAAGAAAACAATGGTAAGCAGAACTTGCTCAGTATGAGGATTGTCTGCAAGGATGGACTTAATGAGCCAATATCCATGCTCAAGTGGTTGGCTCTCAGATAACCAAAAATCCAACACCCCAAATTATAATATTTAAATAATAGTGTGGGAAGAATTTTTTCAGAGTTGGTACTCTATTGTTGAGTGCCTTGGACAAATTCAGAATCCATGGAAAAGAACCAGCAAATGTGCCTTTGTATGAATGAAACAAGAATGAACATCTTTAAAAACCATTGTTGAATTTTACAAACCAGGTTTTCAATTGACATTAATTGCACATATAAACCATGAATCCATTACTTCTCTTTCCTGAAAGTATGAAAGAATTTAAAAGTTGCAGCAAATGAAGTAGACAAAGATTTATAAATCAACACATTCACAACAATATCAAGCATTTATATATATATATATATATATTAATTAAAAAAAGAACTGATAAATTGTTTCTCACAAAAGTTTTTTGCATGTAAAAGGCTAGTAAACCAACATGTGGGAATCAACTTCAATAACACAAAAGCAACAAAAACAGAGCTAATCACCATATCCAACTAAAATACTACACCTGTGGTTCTGAAACCAGACTTTGATCTGCTTAGGTTCAATGTTGGAAAGAATTGGATGGTCTCGGATCATTTCCCACTGGTGCGAGAAGGTTGGGTTTGGACACTCTGCAAACACTTTTTCAAGAACTTCAACCTGCTCAGTCGTGTACTGCATATACTTTCCACATTTTTCCTGCGGATCACCACTCACATCGCATCTCCTGCTGCTACACCCCCCATGGGAAGCCCCCATTCTTTCCATTTCAGCCACTGAAACTTTAATCAGGGGCAGCCTAGGATGTGAAACAGAATGGTTGAAGGCTTGAACTAGTGTTTGCTTATAAACAGGCTGTTTCAGTATGAGATTAGCTTAGTAGACTCCGCCCAAGGTAAAAGGCAAAGTGTAATGGTAAGAGCATCATCAGCTTGAGAACAAAAACTATTTGAAACACTGTAGCTGGGTAACACACAAATTTTTCTTGGTCGTTTCTGGGATTTACGATAGAGCTCAAAATTAACTAGTTTATGCTCTGAACCACGATAAAAAAACAAGTCAAGTAAGACAAGCAATATTCAATGTCTTCCAGTCTGGTATTTTAACATCTGTCAGAATCTTAAATTTACTCATTAATGGTCACCAATTTAGTTATAACAAACCTCCTTTTTGGTCAAGTACGAGAAAATTACTGTAATAAATTCATCAATGACACAATCAAAGTGATTGTAATAATCTTCTCCATTTCAAAACAATATCACTAAAGGGAGTGGGCAAAGATAAGGACAGCCTGCGTTGCCAAAAAACACCAATACTCTAGTGATTTACGTTTTGAAACGCATGTTCCAAAATGCTGTACACTTTTGTTCCAATACGGTGAATTTGGCAATCCCAAGCCATCCCAAAAATATTTTCCAATATAAACCTTAAAAGTTACCTTAGCAGAAAAACAAATCAAATTATAATAAACTAAAATCTAAGGAGAGTAGAGTAGAGTTTTGGTATGACAAAACGTAAAAAAATGGATCATAATGCTCACATGATTTGAAAAGAAAATGCAACATTTATTGGATGTCTAATTTTTCAAAAAAAATTACTCTGCAAGTACCTTAAATTCTAAGAGTGTAATCTAAACAAGTCTACCCTTATCAAACTACATTTTAGATAATGTAGCGTACCACATTCCTGTTCCCATTCTATGTACCGAAACAATCCATGTTCTAAGTAACATAGTGTTTTCTCAATTATAGCTTCACCTCTATAGAAGCAAGCCGTGCTAAATTGGTACTCTCTGTTTCACAGTGAAGTTAAATTTCTGGGCAAAGTTTATGCATTTGACAACATATCAATATGCATATATGTGAGGTAAAGGATTACTTAAATATACTTCCAATTTAAGAAAGGCAAGCTTAACTGAAAAGGTCCCCCTCTTTTCACAGCAGATTTTCTTAGAAGATACGAGTAACATACCTGTGTATACAATGAATGTTGCGTGTGTGTGGCAGAGGGAGAGAGAGGGTTGTTTTACAGCATCCGTGCAACAATTTGGAGAATGTACATATTTTCAGCTACAGTCCTCAAGACTTTACAGAATTGCAAAATACCAACAATTTTCTGAGTTTTCTCCGCAAGAACATCTCTGCTCAGAGTAGCTGACTCCCAATAGACATGTAATGAATAAAAGAAGTCAAAACACCGTTTACGCTATTTCCCGGTGAAGCATCAGTGGAATGGATGGAAAGAGCAGGGAAGATTGTGTTCAACCATTTTAGGGGGAAACATGGAGGAAACAATGCAGCAGCTCTAAGCATAATAGTAAATACATAATCCATATTTGATACCAATTCTTCAATTTAAAACAATTACGTTCTACCTAATTTACTTATATATTATTTTATAATTTTTCAAAAAATAAATTCTTGTTTGTTTCTCGGGTCTTAAAGACAGATACTGCAGCAGACCCGTAAATTTTCAAAAAATGAAAAAATAGACACATGCAAAACATATAATTTTATATACTTGTTATATATATTTATTCTCATCAAATTCATCAACTTGGGTATGCTAATCTCGTGAAGAAAAAAAAAAAAAGCCAACTTTGAAATTTCTTCCGGTCTTGTTTGAAATTTTGTTGAACATCTCAAATGAACTCATTAAATCACACCATTTTGGTTAAAAACAAAACCACATAGTTGCCCAAGCATGAGAAAATTATAGTAATCGATTCTTCTAATAGCCACAATCCCACCAGCAATTACATTAATCAGTTGTGTTTCAAAACCTAATGCTCAAAATGAGCTTACAACATACATACACACACGTATATATATACATATATATATTAGAGAGAGAGAGAGAGAGAGAGAGAGAGAGAGAGAGTTGTTTTACTCCATTTGTGCAACGATTTGAAGTCTGTAAGTGTTCTTCTGAATCTTCAGTTTAGAAGTTGTGAGGGTTTCAAGGTTGTTCAGAACTTGATCGAATCGCAAAGTGGCCAAAAATCAGCTAATTTGAAACCGTGAAAACATCTGCGATAGGGATAGTGGAGTTGGGGAAGTGACAACAAACATGAAATTGGCAACATCATTCGCGGAACCACTGGCGAAGCAGTATAATTTGGCAGCGAAATCTCAACGTTAACCCTTGCTTGGTCAGTCTTCAACACTCTGGATGGATGGTTTTGATCCAATGTTTTGAAAATCCCACTGGGGAGTAATCGTAAAAGTTGTTTGGTTGGGCTGGTAAAATAAATTATAGATTATAACTTAATAATTTATAAGAATATTTTCAATGATATATTAATTTTTTTTATTAAATTTGAGTATAAATTTGAATAAAAGGTTTCTTTGATATTAAAGGATTGTTTGAGATGATCTAAATAAGTGTATTTTTTTTATCTTTTTATTAAAAGATGTGCAGAAAAGTAGAGAGGTGATGTGATAGAAAAAAGATAAAAAGATAAAAAGATGGATTATTCTTGAATTGCCAAACTTGGCCTAAGTGTTCTTAAGAAAGATTTTGGAGCTTTATCAGACCACCGGTCAATTATGAGGATGATTAAACAGATGTTCGGCCGGTTGATCGGTCAGTGTAAATGTTTCATTTTTTCTTTTTTTGCCTTAAGGTGGTCGACCAGCCAATATAATTTTTTTCACTTTTTTTTTTTTGTCTTGAGGTGGTATCCGAAAGGACATCCAGGGGATAGTGGGCAATGGTAATGAACAGTGATTTGATAAAAGAAAAGTTGGTCCTCAGTTTAATGAAAAAAATGTGAAATCCTTGATTTGATACTGATTTGATGAAATCGTTGGAGTTGAAAAAGGACCCCTTTTTTATCAAATTCAAATTTGATATTGAGTTTGATACATGGTTGGAGATGGTCTGAAGATTTTATTTATTAATTATATATTTTAGCTAAAAAGTTAAAAAGTATTGTCACATCACTTTCTCTATTTTATTTTTTATATATATTTTTTTGTAAAAAATCGAAAAGTTATTAAAATAACATATTCCCAAACAAGGCTAAATTATAGTTTTAGAATAAATTTAAGTTGTTGAGTAGTGTTTTATAAATAAGTTGTGAAATAATTTTTTAATGTGTAAATATCATTTTTATTATTGTTAATTGTAAATTAAATTAATCTTTGTTAGTTGTAAATTGAATTAATTTTTATTTTTTATTATTTACTATTAGTGCACATTTTTCATAAAAAATAAATAATTAATCCATAGTCTATTTGGATCTTTTTCTATTTTTTTTTTAAATACTAAGGGTATAATCGTAAATTAATATATCTATAGTAAAAACTGATAATTAAAAGTATGGGTGTACAGTTTCTTCGAATTAATTTTTTTGAGTTAAAATAAGTTACTAAAATTAAAAACTATTTAAAATAAATCTAACTAAACAGTCTAAAATAGATTTTCCAAAACTAGAATCTATAAGTTGGCCAAAATAATCTATACTAAATACCTCCAAAGTGACCGGGCGGATCAGTCACTTATTCATTGAAATTGAATCATAATGTCATAATTATATCATAAATATATTAAAATTTATAAATATAAAAAAAAATATAGATATTACAATTACAAAAATAATAAATAATAAACAATTATAAAAAAAATATTATTTTACATTTTTATATATTAATTTTTAGTAAAAATAATTAAGATAATATTAAGCCAAGTTTGGCTATCCTAAATAAGTACACACTTTTTATCTTTTTATCTTTTTTTCATCACATCATCTCTCTACTTTTCTGCACATCTTTTTATAAAAAGATAAAAAATACACTTATTTAAGTCATCCCAAACAATCCCTAAACCTATATCATGAATTATGGTTTATGTGAATTCCTACCTCCATCACCACTCATTCATCTTTCTCAAATCCCACTTTCAAAACTTACTCTCAAAATATTGAAAACCCTTTGGCAACCATATTTTGACGTTAACATGGCGACTTCCCAGAAGTTTGCATTTTTTCATGTTCGGAAATACAGGTCCGAACATTATTTATTTGTTCGGTAAGATGTTCCCGAACAAATAAGTAATGTTCGGGAGTACAGACCCGAACATAGAGATTTCTTAATATTTTCAACTGTCAAAATTGTTAAGGCTCCTAGAAGTTTGTATTTGTTCATATTCGAGAATACAAGCCCGAACATTACTTATTTGTTCGGTAACGTCTTCCGAACAAATAAGTAATGTTCGGGAGTACAGGCTCGAACAGGTGCTTAACATGGGCTCCAGTGTCGTAGATGCAACTGAGGTCTGTCTTTTTGGCTAAAAGAATAAACACGCCGGAGATCTATCTTTCTGGCCACAATCAGATGAGATGTGAGAGAGAGAGATAGAGATAGAGAGATAGAGTATACCAGAGTCAAAGTTACACTTCTCCTTCTTGTTCTTCTTGTTCGTGGGTTTGAAAATGTTAGGCTTTTTTTTTTAACAGAGTTTTTTTTGGGGGGGTGGTGGTGTGGGGGTGTCCATTTAATTGGGTGTAATGTTTAAGGATAATTTTGATATTATTTGAAGGGTGTAAAGACATTTTTAGGGTTTTAAAAATTATAAATGCGGGTCAAAGAAATAGGGTATCCAAATTAATTCTTGGGGTGCTAATAGCACCACTCTTTATTTTGGCTCTTTAAATTTACTTTTTCCCATTTTGACCTATCATATTTTAAATTTTTTTCACTTTACTCCTAAAGTTAATTTCTAATAAAAATTAGACAAAAAATGGCACATTGACAGTTACATGACATAAAAATATTTTATTATATATAACTCACACTTCTAACATGAACTTAAATTCTAATATAATAATATATTTTTTATATTATGTGACAGTTTTTGAACAAAAGTTAGTTTTAGGGTTAAAATGAAAAAAACTTAAAACATTAAACAAACTTGTAAAAGTCAAAATGAGAAACGACCAAATTTAAAACAAACAAAATGTAATTTACCCTTATTAAATGACGACGTTGCCTTCTTAAATAGTGATAATGAGATTTAGTTTTAGGACCACAGTAGCTTGTTTTCCTTTGCCACAATATCATTCAAAGTCATCATCTTCCATCAACACAAATATGGACAACCATATGTTCACATTCTACTTTGAATTCTCAAAAGAAAGTGAAAGATATATTTGGGGTAGTAAGATAGGTTTAGGACCACATTGGCTTTGTTTGCGTATGTGATCGACACTGATATATCTCTATAAACATGCGTACGGTAAAAAAAAAGGAATACAGGAATCTTGCTTTAGGAAATCTGTTTTTCATTTTTAAAATTTGTTTTATGACAAACTCTACACATTAATTTGGTAAAAAAATAATTAAAATTTTAAAAACAGTCGTTCTTTTCTTTTCTATTCCTTTTTTGTATAAAAATAATTTTTGAAATTTTAAAAACATTTTTGATATTTATTTTTATGAAACTAATTTTTAAAAATAAAATTTTGATAACGAAATTAAATTGAGCAAAGTAATAACTGTGCTTGCTTTCACTCTAGATTCAATTTTTTGAAAATTAAGTATTTTGTTTTTCATTTTTTTTT
>NW_021025335.1:680200-835259 GCF_004153795.1 Camellia sinensis
ATTTATTTATTTTTTTAAAAATATATTTAATTGTGTAAAAAAATAAAATAAAATAAATTTTTATTTAATCTAGCTAAAAATAGTTAAAATATTAAAAATATGTTTAATATTGCTATTACTTAATAAATAATTGAAAATGATAATATAGTCATTTGAGTATTTATCCTTCTCCATAATATGCCAAACAAACATAGAATTCATATCATATTCAATCAAATAGTTATTTCTTGACATCTAATCTTATGAGTAAACAAACATAAGATATATATCCTATCCAACCAAATAGTCCCAGAACTATGAATCTCAGGATTACAATCTGGTGGATTCTAATCTCCCATTATCCAGTGCGTCTAATAAACATGCTGTTAGGATTTAATAGATTCAATCAATAGTTTAGGAACTAAACATATTTTAATTTATGTATTTTAAGAACTAATAGTAGATCCAATCGAGAGTTTAAGAATTAAATAAATAATTTAAGAATAAAAAATGTAATAAACCCAAATTCATTTGCTTGAATTCTTCGACCCGAATTTTCTTTGCAATGCCACGTTAATCACATACCCCCCTATGCTGAGCCTGGCAAAAAAGAAAAGTTCATTATTTTCAAATCATATGCCTAGTCCACTATCTTCTTGTTATTCTTTTTTACTATTTTTTTTAATTAACAAAAAGAAATTTTATTGATAAAATGTATAGTACAAAATACAAACAAAAATGCCACAGGCTCCAAAAATTCTACCAAAAGCTTTACCAAATGTCTCACATAGGTGTGGGACCCACATGGGACCCACATAATGTGGGTCCCACACCCATGTGAGACATTTGGTAAAACTTTTGATAGAATATTTAAAATCTCTAGCATTACTCAAATACAAATACAAATACATCAACATCAATAAAGGGTGATGAGTGCAAAGAATATTACATTATATAAGATTATTATTATTACTATTAATAATAAATAGGATTATTTTTATACAATTTTTTTATTATTATTATAATAAATAGGATTCGAACTAACTGCTCTCTTACTATTATTATTATTTATTTATTTCTAAAAAAACAAGCTTGGGTAAGTGCTTATATAGGAATTTGATGATAATATAAAGAGAAATACCTATCCATCCCCCCATTTCATTACTCCCAATTACACCCCTAATAAGGAGGTAAATAATAATAACAATCAATTCTTTTCAAAGTGTGGGACTGCTTCATATGGGAGTGAACTATGTCATTAGGGTGCAAAATTAGAGGAATGTAACACTACTCTATAAAGAGTTATCCATATAATTTATGAAGCACACTATATTTTTTGGTCAAAACCTAAGACAGTTCAACATCATCCATTCTTTTTTTAAGTATACTTATTGTACGGGGAGCAAATATTCGGTGATGCCCGTACTCCTTTCGTCCAAGCTCCTCGTCTGTCCGATCGACCTACGAACACAACGGCGGTGAGCTACCCGGCGATGTGTGGCCAAAAAGCCCCTCCGACGGTCAAGTTAGCACACACTCAGTGATATAGAGAGAGAAGAGAGAGTTGAGTGTTTAGGTTGTTCTCACCAAATGATGTTCCATCCCAGCATGGGGGACGCAGTCATGCTTATATACTTTCTGCGCTCAAATCTGCTCCCATTAACCTCTTGACACGTGGAGCTGCTCTCCCATCTGTCAACACAAATCCAGCAATCACCACCTAACCAAACCGGCAGACTACAATAGTGGGAGCTCGGCAACCCGGCGGCATCACCTCGGCCTCACACAACCGTGCTGCATAACGAGTCCGAGTGCTCCACTCGTCGAGCTCCATAACGACCGTGCTCGGTTACATTCCGGCATAACCGAGCTCAAGACAAGTCGAGCTGGTAAACCTAAGCCCTTCTTACCGAGCTAAATGCGCGAACCGTGGAATCCCGAATAGCAGGGATCATCTCGGCCGAGTAGCTCAAGTAGCTCGGTCCCCACATGGACAAGCCTAAGTAGCTCGGTCCTAACATGGCCTTGGGCCTCAACCGAGCTGAACCATCTCCGGACAGGCCCAAGCTATCACGGCCCAAACGCGCTCCGCCCAGAATTTGCCCGGCCTTTACCATGGCCCATTTCGGCTCATAAATCTTCCTCTCAATTGCCCCTTAATTCCGTCCGCGCAAAAGCGTGACTGGGATTACGTGACCTAACCGGGGTATATTCCCCGCCGGTCTTTCCTCCACAAGTTGTAAACCGCGCTAGTCGACATGCTCGATTTCTAGACTTGCCCGGTCGATGCCTCAACTCGCCTGCCTGTCTCTTCAATACCGACGCCGCCGTCAATAGGGACACGCGTCGATCATTTATTGGCCTCAAGAAGCCAACCCCAACGTCTTTTCATATTCGAATTATGGCGGCCTTTTTCGCCTATAAGTATGCCACTTCACCCTTTCATTCTCTTCTTACTGCCTCTCTTTCGTTCCAGACGATCTAGCACCATCGTTGCCCTCGACTCCCAAGCTCCATTCTTACCTCCTACTGTGTTCGTGCTCCAGATTTGACTTTTGCCTCATTCTAGTAAGTTCTCCCAATTTCTTTATTGCTTTTTCCTTTGGTATTTCGCATTCCTGGGCACAAAAACCATAGGTTTTAGGATATAACCCCCCCAAAAACCTCTTCTGCCCCTACTCTCTTTGTTATTCTTCAACTCCAGTGATGAACATATGAAGATCTGGGACGGACCGGGCTCCAGGTCTTCTTTTGATCCCAAAAAACATCTAAACCGAGCAAATTGAGAGTCTGCAAAAAAAACTACTATAGGAACCGAGGTAGGCAGAGGGATTGACCGCTCGACCGGGCTAACATCTGGTCCGCTTGAGTGACCGAGCTTCTGAATTTACCTTCGTGACCGAGGTGGTCTGGCACTCCATCTGACCGAGCTAAACTCAAGCTCGTTTTGCGCAACAGCGCTCCCACTTACACTCACCCTCCTTTTCCTACAGAGTCCAAGGGGACCACACACCAACACTGAGGCTCTTAACGACCGAGCAGCCATCAAACAAGAGTCTATGATAAACTAACACAGCCGCGCTAAAACCAACCAGCTACACATGGGGTGCTACCGCTTCTTGGTCGACACGCCGGTTGCTCTAGCTGCGTTTCGGGAAGAATATGGTATCCCGAACGACGTTCATCTAGAGCTCAGTGACGAGGACACAACCCCCCTGGAGCAGATTAGACCAGTGCGCCCTTTCACCGTGCTTTCCATTATGGAAGGAGGCCTCCGCTTCCCGGTTAACCCCTTATTGTGCGAATTCTTGCGGCGCACCGGGCTAGCACCAACCCAAGTCTCAACCAACACTTACCGCATAATAAACGGAATCGCCGAGCTGAACAACCGGCTAGGAACCAACTTAGGTCTAGCCGAGATACTTCGCCAGTATACCCTCGGGCATACAGGCGATGGCCTTGCCTATTATTTAAAGATCAGACCGGGCAAGGAGAAGATAGTGACCGGTACCGCAGACAAAGACTTGCACGACGACGAGTTTTTTTGGGTGTCTGGTAATTATGAAATAGCCGACGTGTCGGGCTGGTATATCAGCAAAAATTTCGATGAAACATGTAAGCTGTGCTAACTGCTCGGTCAAATTTCTTTCCTTCATCGTTTTGTACTTATATCTTTTCTTCTTCTCCTTTTTGCAGCAATTAAAGCTTTGCAAGCCAACTACCATTATCCCAACGAAGCACCATTAGAACCGTGCTCTAGTACCATAGCCGGGATTGCCACGAACTTCTCAGCTACGTACTGACCTACAGATACTCCGCTCCCCGCCGGAGTAGAGTGACAGATTTCCTTCAAGCGCCGTCGCCACCTCCTGACCCCACACTCCCGGACGTGCCCCTTATCTGGTTGACCGAGGTAGAAGAGATGGCCAAAAGAAGTCGCATCAAGAATCTGATCACCGCTACATCCACCGAGCTACTGAGCATGCCCTCCCGCACAGCCGCTACCGGTCAACCAAACGGGACCGTGGTTGCATTGGCATCACCTGCCGCAGTGCAGGCAAACAAAGAAAGCCGCCGAGCTGGGAAAATGCCTCGTATCGCCGATCCCTCAGCCGAGCTTGTTGCGGAGTTAAATACCGAGCAACCGATGGTTACAACTGACCCAACACCACCATGGAAGCCCCAACTGAAGCACCGGGGAAAAGAGATCCCGGCCAGTGCATTTGTCAAAGTGGACAAGGAACATCTACTCGCCTTTGACCTAACCAAAGCCTTGCTTCTGCCGAGCGATGTGGTCGGCAGCGACCACATGCCTGACACCCGGCTGGTGAAGTCCTCGGTCAAGTCTATGACTCGGGTAAGAATCTCGAACTTTTTATTCAATTTTTTTCAAGTGTTTGCACGGTTTCCCTTGTTTAATTAAAACTCTTCTTTGCAGGCCATCCAGAAACAACATCTGGTCATAAAGCGGATTCATAGACTCCGGCAGAAGGCAACCGATGCTGCCAACCAGGTTGAGCACCATCAAACCGAGCTAGGGCGATCAAGAGCTTCTTTGGAGATCACAAACTCTGACAACTCCAGATTGCTCGGCCAACTTGGAGCCACCGAGCAAGAGAATGACGCTTTTCGGGCCAAGCTGGAGGCGCTGAAAAATTCAAAGAAGGATAAGCTGGATGAAATGAACAACGTAGGTTTCAAGGAGGCCGAGGAGAACTACACGAAGCAAGTCCATGCCACCCAAGATATTTTCTTCAAGGCTGGCTGGAAGGCTGCTTGCGAACAGCTCGGCCAAGGATCTGGAACCGACGTGTTTGCCTCTCCCCCAGCTGCCTTCCTTCTAATATACATGGTGCCATGCGCCAACGACGTCTTCAGCGCATTGTAGGCTGAGACCGAGGAAGATGACGAAGAGGAAGCCAAGGAAAACGCTGAGTGAGGTAACTACCCAAAGCAGACCGGCCAAGTGGAGACCGAAGTCCAAGAAAAAACAACCACGGTCGACATGGAGGCTACTGCTACCGGCGATGAATTTGCTGACCTGTCCCCCTTAGTTTAGTTTTCTGTCTTTTTCTTTTTCGTTTTTAAGAATGTAACCGGGCTGCCAGCCCCACCGTATGTAATTATGTTCCTCATCAATGAAAAGTTCTGATTTCGTTAAGTGTTTGCACGCTGTTTAAACTAAACAACTTCAGCCGGGGTAAAGCACCTTGGCTTAGCAAATCATCAACTCGTCCTTGAGCAAATTATCAACTCATATAACCGAGATAAACCATCTCGGTTGATAAAACATCAACTCATTTAACCAGAGCAAAATCATCTCGGTCTAAATCACAGAGTTGAGCAAATCATCAACTCGCTTAACCGGAGTAAAACATCTTAGTTTAAATCACAGAGTTCAGCAAAGCATCAACTCAATTAACTGGAGTAAAACATCTCAGTTAAGATCATAGAGTTGAGCAAACCATCAACTCGCTTAACCGGAGTAAAACATCTCGGTTTAAGTTGAGTAAATCATCAACTCATTCAACTGGAATAAAACATCTCAGTTTAAATCACATAGTTGAGCAAATCAGCAACTTATTTAATCGGAATAAAACATCTCGGTTAAGATTATAGAGTTGAGCAAATCATCAACTCGCTTAACCGGAGTAAAACATCTCGATTTAAGCTGAGTAAATCATCAACTCGTTCAACCGGAGTAAAACATCTCGGTTTAAGCCACATAGTTGAGCAAATCATCAACTCATTTTACCGAAGTAGAACATCTCGGTTTAAATCTTAAAGTACGCATCGAAAACAACAGAATGCTGGCAAAGACAAGTCACTTCTATTGTATTTGACAAAAATCGTGTTACATTCAAAAGTGTAGGGAGAGCAAGTCTTTTCACAAAAAATTACATAAGAACGTAAAATGCTAAAAATAGTACAGTTTGAGATTGGCCGCATTCCATGGTCGGGGTATGCTTTTTCTTTCCAGATCTTCCAAGTGGTATGCCCCCTTGCCCGCCAGACCGGTTATCTTGTAAGACCCTTCCCAGTTTGCCCCTAGCTTGCCTTCCCCCGGCACCAGTGTGTTGCCCATCAGCTTTCTTAAAACCCAATCCCCAACTTTGAACGGTCTGGGGTGCACCGATTTGTTGTATTTTCTGGAAAGCTCTTGTTAGTATGCGGCCACATGGATTAGAGCCTTATCTCGGCGCTCTTCCACTAGGTCCAATTCCAGGGCGATGGCTTCAGCGTTCAGCTCGGGCTCAAAACTTTCACTGCGGAGGGTGGGCATGCCAACTTCCAATGAGATGATCGCCTCCATGCCATATGCCAAGGCAGAAGGAGTTTTCCCGGTAGATCGCCTCGGGCTCGTCCGATATGCCCAAAGGACACTTGGGAGTTCCTCGGCCCATTTTCCTTTGGGTTTCTCAAGTCTTTTCTTCAACCCATCAAGAATGGTCTTGTTTGATGCTTCGGCTTGGCCGTTGGACTGCGGGTAAGCCGGAGTGGAGTTGTAGAATTCGATCTTCAATTCTTCACAAAATCCTCTGAATAAGTGCCCGTCAAATTGGGTGCTGTTGTCAGAAATCAGAATCTTGCGGATGCCAAACCGCGTTACCACATTCTGCCAGACAAACCGTTTGACATCTTTCTCCTTGATTGTTCCTAAGGGCTCAGCTTCAACCCATTTGGTGAAGTAGTCCGTAGCCGCGATGAAGAACTTTCGGTTGCCTGGTGCCGTTGGGAGTGGTCCCACTATGTCCTGCCCCCACATCGCAAAAGGCCAAGGGCTTGTGAGGGGAAGAAGTTCTCTAGCTGGCTGGTGAATTTAGTGGGCAAACTTCTGGCACTTCTCACATTTGCGAACATATTTCTGAGCGTCCACTTGCATGCATGGCCACCAATACCCTTACGAAATAGCTCGGTAGGCCAAACATCTGCCCTCGATGTGACTGCCGCATATGCCTTCGTGAATTTCGTATAGGAAAGTTTCCACGCTGTTTGGGTGTACACACTTGAGATAAGGACCGGTGAATGACTTCTTGTACAAAGCGCCAGATGGAGAGAGCCAAAACTGCTCTGACGTCACCCGAACTTTATGTGCTTCCTTTTTATCAGCCGGAAGGGTCCGCTCTTTTAGGAAGAGGATAATAGGGTCCATCCAAGAAGGGCCAAGCTCGGTGCAAAGTACTTCTGTCTGCTCGGGTTCCTCAATACTAGGCCTTGGAAGAAACTCAATCAAGAGAGGATTTGGAGATGTTCTGTTGACCATGGAAGCCAAACCGACTAACTCATCTGCATGGCCGTTGTCTTCCCGCCCAATTTGTTGGACCCTTATCGCCTGAAATCGCTTGATGTGGTCTCTTACCAGAGGTTGGTACTTTGCCATTCTATCATCTTTAGCTTCGTAGGCCCCAGACACTTGGTTGACAACAAGTTGGGAATCGCTATAAACCATCGACTCGGATGCGTGCAACTGGAGCGCACTCTTAAGTCCGGCTAGCAGCGCCTCGTACTCAGCCTCATTGTTTGATGCAGGGAATCTGAGTGTGATGGAGTGTTCGATGGTCAGACCATCTGGGGAAATCAAAACTATGCCCAGCCCGGCACCGTGATGATTTGAGGCTCCATCTACAAAAAGTTTCCACATTTCACCGACAAAGAGCTTCCAACACTCTGAGAGGCCTTGGGAGGTTTGAAAGTAGATGGGATCATGGTCGCTCGGCTGTTCGGTTCTCGGTTTGCTGATGTTCGGTTCCATTTCATCCCTCATCGGCGATGTAGCGCCGGACCTAACAGGTTGATCTGCCGTGCCTAAGTTCGGAGTCGCATCGCCAAATTGCAGTACTATGCCGGCTGGAGATTTTATAGCGGGGCGCGCAAATTTCGCGTCACCAACATTGCCCTACTGTGCAATTTCTGGCGAGCCAGCATTCACCTCCTCGGCTGTCGTGGCAAGATCCACCGGACATACTGGATGCATTCCAGGTGAGAATTCAGCAACGATGTCGGCCAAGGTCTGTGCTTTTATGGCAGTTCTTGGCTGGAACTTGACGTCAAATTGTCCCAATTCGACTGCCCACTTGAGGATTCAACCGGAGAAATCGACCCGCTCAAACAAGGCTTTGAGGGGGAACTCGATCAAAACGATGATTGTGTGAGTATGAAAATAGTGCGCCAATTTCCTTGAGGCCATCATCAACGCCAAGGCAAGTTTTTCCAACGGCAAGTATCTCGACTCTGCCGGTAGCAAGGTTTTGCTGAAGTAAAAAATGGAGAAATGTTGGATGCCTTCTGACCGGACAAGCACCGCCCTAACTACATGCTGAGAGACGACCAGATAAAGGTAGAGTTCTTCGCGGGGCTTTGGTGTCACCAGTAATGGAGCAGAAGACAGATATGCCTTTAGCTCGGCCAAAGCCTTGTCGCATTCCTCGTCCCATGAAAACTTGGATTTTAAGGCTCGAAAGAAAGGACGGCAGCGATCTGATGACCGACTTATGAATCTGTTAAGCGCAGCTGCCATACCGGAAAGATGCTACACGTCCTTCACCTAGTTTGGCTGCTTTAACTCTTGTACAGCTCTAATTTGTGTGGGGTCTGCCTCGATGCCTCGGTTTGTGACTAGGAAGCTCAAGAATTTTCCAGATCCCACACCAAAGGCACACTTAGACGCATTTAGGCGTAGCTTATGCTGTTTGAGAATGGCAAACATCTCGGCTAGGTCGTACAAGTGGTCTACTTGATGCCGGCTTTTGACCACCATGTCATCGATATAAGCCTCTATCGTCTGGCCTAGCAGAGGAGCGAACATTTTGGTCACCATCCTTTGAAAAGTTGCCCCGGCGTTCTTCAAACCAAAAGGCATGACTCGGTAGCAGAAGAGTTCCCTTGGAGTAGTGAAGGAGGTTATTTCATGGTCGGGGCCATGCATAGCAATCTGATGATAACTGCGGTAGGCATTCAAGAAACTGAGCCTGTTATGTCCGGCCGTTAAATCCACCAGCTGGTCTATTCGGGGCAAGAGAAAGCTGTCTTTAGGGAAAGCTCGGTTGACGGTCTTGTAGTCGACGCAAACTCGCCACTTCTCATTCTTCTTGGGCACTACGACTGTGTTTGAAATCCACCGAGGATAGTGCACTTCCTGAATAGCCTGTGCCTCAAGCAAGTTCCTTACCTCCTCCGCGACTACCTCGGCGTGGTGCAGCGCCGATCTTCTCGTTCTCTGAATGACCGGCCATGTACCGGGGAAAACATTGAGGTGATGACAAATAAAGCTTGGATCGATGTTGGGAATGTCGTAATGCGACCATGCGAAGACTTCGATATTTGGCATCAAGAATTTTACCATCTCGGTCCTTTCTTGGGCGGTAAGGCTTGATCCGAGCAAAAAGAACTTGTTCTGACTTTTCGTGTCAATCTGCACTTCTACCAACTCTTTAACAGCTTTGTCCTCAGCCTTGGCGCCCACATCTTCAAGGACTCCCTGGTCCTCCGGTCCTTCGATCATTTGGACGAAGCCTTTGGCATCCCGGCTCCTGTTTACTGCCACGAAGCATTGTTTCGACATGACTTGATCGCCCCAAATTTCCTCAATTTCCCCCATAGCCGAGGAAAATCTCATAACTTGGTGGTAGGTCGACGCTACAGCTTGCATAGCGTGAAGCCATCCCCTACCGAGGATCAGATTGTACGTAGACGGCACCTGCAGTACCCAGAACTCCACCTGCTTGACCACGGTTCCGGCTTTGACCGGTAAAATTATCTTTCCCAAAGGCCATTCCGGTTGCGAGTTGAAACCTACCAGTGGCGAAGTCGCCAGAGCCAAGTCTATATCTCGGAGTTTGAGTTGCTCAAACGAATCGTAGTATATAATCTCAACCGAACTTCCCTGGTCAATTAAGGTGCGCTCGACATTGAACTCTGTGACGCGAAGGGTGACCACTAGGGCGTCGTTGTGTGGCATTTGAATGCGCTCCAGGTCCTTGGCGGAGAAACTAATCACGTCTTTTTGCTCGGTTTTCCCCCTTTTGATCGCGGGCTGGACTGACAAAACCTCCCTCATGTGTTCAGCCTTTTTGATCATTCCTCGGAGCTCGCATACACGCGTCAGCTCCACTATGCCGTGGACCACATTAACCACTCCTTAAGGGGGCGCCTCCAAGTCATCCGGTCCATGCGGATCAACCGGGGTGGGATGTGCGGCCGCAACACCCCCATCAATGTAAAGATCCAAGTGTCCAGCTATGACTAACTCCTCCAAGTGTTGCTTTAGAGGCAAACAGTCCTCTGTCTGGTGTCCTCGCTCCTAGTGATATGTACAACGGTACAGTGGATTGAAGCCCTTTTGCGCGTCGCCTAACTTAGTAGGAAACCGGATGTAATCCTCGTCACGGATTTCACTAAGTATGTGATAGATTGGAATTTTGAAGACCGTGGTGATGCCCGTTCGAGCTTTCAACCTTCTGTTCGCATCAACTACGTCATCGCGGGGGTATTCAGCTCGGTCATTCCGAAGGCCCCTTCTCCGATTCTGATGATTTGACCCACGGTCAGATTCCTTGGCGCGATCATTTGGACGGTTAGACTCCTGTCCGACCGTGTGTACCTTGCCAGCCGACCTCTTGTCTGTTACCACCGGAGTTGTCTTCGCGGTGGATGTCACCGCATCATCCTCTACCCGGATGTGCTCATTGATGCGCTGCATTAGTTGGCCCATGGATGTCGGCTGGTTTAGGGTAAGCGAGTCCCGCAACCTATGTTCGACCGGGAGACCGTGCTTATATTGGGTGATTGCCAAGTTGATCGGGCAATCTAAAATCTCGTTGAAGGTTTTCCACTATCTGGAGTTGTATGCCTTGAGTGTGTCGCTCGACTCCATTTTGACACTGAAAAGGTGGACCACCTCCTTCGACGTTTTAGTGTTGGTCTTGAAACGAGTTACAAAGGCTTCCGCCAACTGCTACCACCTTTCGATACTTCCCTCTGGCAGCCTCTCAAACCATTTCAAGCCCAGCTCGCCGAAACTCGATGGGAAGATAAGGCACATAAGAGCATCATTGCGCCTATGTCCGGCCATGACCTGCCGGAAGTGGCTTACATGCATGTATGGATCGGTCTTTCCGTCGTAGAGCGTAAACTTAGGCTGGTGAAAGCCCGCGGGGAGCGGTGTGGTTTCTATCTCAAAGGAGAAGGGGGTGGCGTTCAGCCTCGCCAAATCTGTGTTTAGAGGTAGAGGCACAGCTGGGTGGGGTGGTGGCATTATGACCTCTTCACTGGCGCATTCCCGTTAAGATAGCCGCTGGAGCGCCGGCAACCTTTGAGTCTCCCGCCAGCGAGCCCGCTGCTTCAAGATTGCCCGCAAGTCCTTTGAGCGAACGAAATAGCAATACCTCAACGTCATCGCCGGACGTGAGGGTTGATAGGTACTAGCTTGCGCGCTAGACTTCTCTACAGGCACGTCAGATTCTCTAACCCTGTGGCGCGTCGGATTCTCCAACCCTATAGCTTCTGGTGATAGAAAAGGAGGGAGTGTGCCATTGGCTCTGACTGCCTAAATGGCGTGGTTGGGTGCGCTCACTGTGGTCTCCCACTCCAACAACACCCTTCTCTTTGACATGCCGTTTGAGATCTTTCATCTCTGCCGCCATTCTCCGGATGACGGCATCTTGGTCCCTTAACTTGTGCTCCAGACGTCTAGCGTGCGATTCTCTTCGCCGCCGGTGCCCGTCTGGGCTTCGAGAGTTACCAAAACTTCTACCGCGCTTATCCCGAGCGTCTCTTGAATGTCTTCCTGGGGAAGTCTCTAGGCCCGCTATGTTTGAAACAGCGGGGAGTCCGTCCATCCGTCTGGATGACTCCGGGGTAACACCGTCGATGGCGGACAACGGTATCTCGTCGTTGTTCGCCATGGAAGGCGATTAGATGAGCTTGGAAGACAAGGTTTTGTCTATCAAACTTCCCACAGACGGCGCCAAGTGAACAACACAGGTTTCAAGGAAGGATGAGCAGGATGAATTGAACAACGCAGGTTTCAAGGAGGCCGAGGAGAACTACATGAAGCAAGTCCATGCCACCCAAGATATTTTCTTCAAGGCTGGCTGGAAGGCTGCTTGCGAACAGCTCGGTCAAGGATCTGGAACTGACGTGTTTGCCTCTCCCCCAGCTGCCTTCCTTCCCACAGATGACGCCAATTGTACGGGGAGCAAATATTCGGTGATGCCCGTATTTCTTTTGTCCAAGCTTCTCGTCTGTCCGATCGACCTACGAACACAACGGCGGTGAGCTACCTGGCGGTATGTGGCCAGAAAACCCCTCCGACGGTCAAGTTAGCACACACTCAGTGATATAGAGAGAGAAGAGAGAGTTGAGTGTTTAGGTTGTTCTCACCAAATAATGTTCCATCCAGCATAGGGGACGCAGTCATGCTTATATACTTTCTGCGCTCAAATATGCTCCCATTAGCCTCTTGACACGTGGAGCTGCTCTCCCATCCGTTAGCACAAACCCAGTAATCACCACCTAACCAAACCGGCAGACTACATTAGTGGGAGCTCGGTGACCCGGCGGCATCACCTCGGCCTCACACAACCGTGCTGCATAACGAGTCTGAGTGCTCCACTCGTCGAGCTTCGTAATGACCGTGCTCGGTTGCATTTCGGCATAACCGAGCTCAAGACAGGTCGAGCTGGTAAACCGAAGCCCTTCCTGCCAAGCTAAATGCACGAACCGTGGAATTCGGAATAGCAGGGACCATCTCGACCGAGTAGCTCAAGTAGCTCGGTCCTCACATGGACAAGCCCAAGTAGCTCGGTCCCACCATAGCCCTGGGCCTCAGCTGAGCTAAACCATCTCCGGACAGGCCCAAGCTATCACGGCCCAAACGCGCTCGGCCCTTAATTTGCCTGGCCTTTACCATGGCCATTCCGGATCATAAATCTCCCTCTCATTCCCAACTGGAATAATAATAATGTTGCCTTTTTTTCACTCCTCCCACCCATTTTGATAGTTCAACAAAGGCTCTTGTCCTTTTGCTATACTTCTGTAAATAAAACACTGCTGAGCTGCTGGTGTACTTACTAAAAAAAGATCTTCCATTGATATGAGTTCCTACCTCCTGTAATGCTTGCATTGCCCACCTTACTCCCCCAAAATCTATCTTCAATTAAAAGCTTTGCATTCAATTTCTTTCAATAATCTCCACTGTACTCCCTCTTGACTTCTCATTGATCTGAATAATAATATTAGATCACACACCTCATAACTATAGCCAGACCCATACGACCAGTGAGATGGTTGTAGGAAAATCATACACATAATATAATCATATATGTGTGGATATATAGCGGAATAAAATTTATACTAACCTCCTTCAGCCATTGTTGATCAAGTTGTATGATATGTGTATTTCTTCTAAACCTCTCAATATTATATCACTCACTTCACACTTTATGAATAAGTGTCTGCTAACCTATGCAGAACTTTAGTGCCTCATTAATAGAAAACCACAGGCTGATGGCCGGCAGGTATCATCAGTAGCAGGTAGGGGAAAGTGCATGGCCAGCAGTGCCAAACAATGGTCGACAGTGCCCCATGAGAAGAAAGCAGAAAGGACCAACACCTGGTCCAAAAATGGGGCAAAAAGGATACAGGGTTTGGAAAGCTCAAACCTGTGACGTTCCGCCGCGAAAGTCGAGCACTCGATAAGCGATCGAACTTGTGTCAGGGACCCTTATCAGATAAATACACTATCAGATAAACCTTGTTAGTTTCCTTCCCTTAAGGAAACTTAATTAGTGGAAATTGATAGGCCTTAGCCAAACCACCATTTAGATTTCTTGATATTTTAGGCAACTTCAATAATTGTCACCCATAATTATTAAAAGATAAATATACATATAAGGATAAATATATAAATAATATATAATATATATAATTTACAAATATTAATTTTTATGTGGGCCACATTAAGTTTCCTCTTAGGAGACACAACTTACATTCTCCCACTTGGTCCACAAATCATATAAATACTATATTAGGTGATATATACTGAATTATGGCCATTAAACTTTGCCTAAACTTTAATATTGAAATTCTCACACTCCATTGCCAAGTGTTACTACACGAATCATAGCAGTTATGCCCCATTTAATGGACATTTCCTTCTATATATTACACTGTATGACACTTTTCAATGAGTACTAAATAAAATACTTCAATTTACAAATGACTAATAAATAGCCATTCGGGTCCTACTTTACTTATCCCAATGGATAACAAACATGACAAATACTTTAAGTGCACAATCAAAGGTCATGTGTTTATTCTAAATAAATATTGTTTTTCAATAGTGAATCCCTCAAAATGAGAAAGTAATTTCATACATCAAAAGAGCTCGTTAGTCCCATATGAACCACATTATCATTGTGTACTTTAGCCAGCAATCCTTTTGTCATGGGATCTACAACCATTAGCGCAGTGTCGATGTGCTCAATAGCAATTTCTTGCATCTTGACTTTCTCTCTAACAACAAGATACTTTATGTTAATATGTTTATTTCGGCTGCCACTTGTATTGTTTTAGAAAAGAAAACTGCAGCCAAATTATCACAGTAAATCCTTAATGGTCTTGATATGGAATCAACAATCCTTAGTGAGATACCCCTGTTCCGTAGTATGTTAATTGGTCCTTAATATGAGTATGATTATGTGTGTAATATGATTTTGTGTGCTATTATGTGAAAATATATGGTTTTGAATTTCTATCTGTTCACCATAGGAATATCTGTTTGACTATCTGCTTTGGAAATTAAATTGAAGGCCTTATCGGCCACAGAAGCCGAAATTGATTACGCCTTTGTGATTAGCGTAATTTTTAGAGCCTACGGTGAAATTTGATTGGAAACTGATTTAGATCATAATTAATTGATTTAATTAATGAATTAGGTGTCTAATTATTTTATAATAAAATAATGTGTTGAGTGGGGGCCTTTATACACTCAATACCTCTCTTTTATTTCATCTTGGTTGAAATCACTCTAGGAGAGAGGGAGAGGCCGAACTAGAGAGAGAGAGAGTGTAGGAGAATCAAAGTTGAGCTTGAAGGCTTGTGAATTTGAAGTCCAACTCAAGAATCTACCATAGATTGTGAGAATTAAAGCTCTTAGGTGAGTAATCAACCCCAAATTCTTAAGTTTGAGCTTGTGATTTTGTGAATTCAAGATTAATTGGTGAGCTAAATCATGAGTTGTGTTGATTTTGATGAGTTATGGTCATGCATGCATAGAATTGCTATCAATTGCCATAAGTTTGCATAATCTAGCATGTAGCATGCCAATTAAACAAGATTGAAAGTTTGATCATACATGCAAGCTTGGTTTTGTTGAGCTTTATGAGAATAGACATTATTTGCATCTTTTGAAATGGAATTGGAGTTAAAAGATTGCATGCATGTTTGATTTATGAACTTATATGAGATTTGAAAGCTTGAGCCATGAGTATACCAAAAATGTTGATTGATTTTGAAGAAATGTGACCATGATTTTGAGCAATTGGCCTCCTATTACTTGTGTACTCATGGTATGTAATGTATTTGCATGTTTGGGAACCAAGATTATGATTTTGGAACCTTTGGAGGTTGTTTTGAGCTCAATAACACATTCTGGAAAACCCAAAATTCTTGATGTCCGCTCGAGCGGGGAAACCACCGCTCGAGCGTGAAATACGAGCTCCCAGCATATTTTGCAGACATGGCGTCCGCTCGAGCGAGGAAGTCCACGCTCGAGCGAAGAGCTATATAGACAGACCTTCCGCTCGAGCGCCCGAGTTCAGGTTCGAGCGTGAATTTGATGCAACCAACACTTTTGAAGACCAATTGGGTCCGCTCGAGCGGGGAAGTCCACGCTCGAGCGGGGAAGCGGGGACCCTGTTTTTTGAAATTTTGTTTATGCATTCTGTGTTTCATTTTCTGTTCTCCTTCACTTCTAAGTACTCTTAGGCATGCATTGAGCATTGTAATTGAGTTAAAGAGATAAGAATAAAGCCTAAAGAGAAAATGTGAATTTAAGAACGGATTGAATTGTTGGTGACCCTTTTGTGTTCATGGACTATGTAGGGTCGAGCTCCAGGGCAAACCAACTAACCGATCACTGTAAGTAATATCGATATTTGGAAGCTTGTCATTTGTCCAATTGCTTATTTTCTTATAAGCCTTATGCCTTATGATTTGCTAGTTTGAATTGTGGACAAATGTCTGATAAGAAGGAATGGGCCAGAGGCCGTTTTGACAAGAAAGAATGGATGGGCCAAAGGCCATTTTGACGTGAATGGATGGGCCAAAGGCCGTTTTGACATGAATGGGTGGGCCAAATGTCGTTTTGACATGAATAGATGGGCCAAAGGCCGTTTTGACATGAATGGATGGGCCAGAGGCCGTTTTGACATGAATGGGTAGGCCAAAGGCCGTTTTGACATGAATGGATGGGCCAGAGGCCGTTTTGACATGAATGAGTGGGCCAGAGGCCATTTTGACAAGAATGAAAGATAAATGGGCCAAAGGCCAGTACGTTTGAAACCGCAGTCACTTGACTCAAATTGTGTATATAAATGTTAAATAAAAATGTGAATTGGGCCCAAGGCCGTTCGGAGTATGTTGTTCTACATATCGTTTGTATCTTCTTATTTGATATTATTCACTGGGCTATCGCTCACGCTTATTCATGTGTTTGTAGGTGAGCCAAGAGAGGTCCAGACCCAGTCCCAGTGAAGTCTGTGTGGAACAACCGAGTTTTGGAGAGTCAGCCCTAGTGTCTGACGTACGAAACTCGTCTTCGCCTTTCTGCTATGCTATGTTATTTTTGTCATGCTGGCGAGGACTTTGCATATGTCTGTATATAGTTTTCATGGGTTGACTTAGTTTTTGGATGATCCTGTTTGTACAGCACTTATGCTACTGTATTTTTGTTGTGAGTTATTAATGTATATATGTTTGGTTGTTTGGATGTGCCATGTAAGCACAGCTCTATGGACAAAGTTTTGAACTGCTTCCGTTTGGTCCCCATTAACTCTGTTAAAATACGTTTGTTCTGTTTTGAGGCCGTAGGTAATCTCATGATTACTGGCCAGTTATGTCCTTAACCCACGGGGGCGGGTTCGGGTCATAACACTTAGTCCTGTGATAAAATTTCTTAACCATAAGGCCTGTGTTGTAGCTTCATAGCATGCAACAAATTCCACTTACATAGTAGACGAAGAAGTTATGGACTGCTTGATGTTTCTCCAAGATACAGCTTCTCTAGCAAGAAGAAATATATATCCTGAAGTAGATCTTCTAGTGTCGGAACATCCAGCAAAATCTGAAGCTGAATATCTAATCACCTCTAGTGAATTTGCATGTCTGTATGTAAGCTTGTAGTCTTTAGTTCCTTGCAAATACCTCATAACCTTCTTAGCAACTTTCCAGTGCTCAAGGCCTGGATTACTTTGATATCTGCCTAACATTCCTACCGCAAACCCAATATCAGGTCTTGTACAAACCTGAGCATATATGAGACTACCTACTGCAAATGCATAAGGTATGTTTTTCATCTGTTCTTTCTCCAAATCATTTTGTGGTGATTGATTTAGACTAAATTTGTCTCCTTTGACAATAGGTGCTACAGAAGGTGAACAAGACTTCATGTTAAATCTTTCTAAAACCTTTTCAATGTAGGCCTTCTAAGATAGTCCCAATGTTCTATAAGATCTATCCTTGTGAATCTCTATGCCAATGACATATGAGGCTTCACCCATATCCTTCATTTCAAAGTTTTCAGAAAGAAATTCTTTCATTTCATGTAGCAAACCCAAATCACTACTCGCAATAGAATGTCATCTATATGCAGGACTAAGAATATGTATTTACTCCCACTAACCTTAAGGTATATACAATTATCAACAATGTTCTCCATAAACCCGAATGAAGTAACAATGTTGTGAAATTTTAAATACCATTGGCGAGAGGCCTGTTTAAGTCCATATATAGATTTCTTTAACTTACAAACCAAGTGATTATCCTTTGAGGAAAATCCCTCAAGCTGAACCATGTATACCTCTTCTTCAAGATCCCCATTAAGAAAAGCCGTTTTCACATCCATTTGGTGTAGCTCTAAATCAAAATGAGCTACTAAGGCCATGATTATTCGAAATGAGTCCTTCTTAGAAACCGGAGAGAATGTCTCATGGTAATCAATTCCTTCCTTTTGAGTAAAACCTTTCGCTACAAATCTGGCTTTATATCGTTCAATGTTACCAGAAGAACCTTTTGGTCTTATAGACCCATTTACAACAAATGGCCTTAGCTTCTTTTGGTAACTCAACAAGATCCCAAACTTTGTTTGTGGCCATTGATTTCATCTCTTCTTTCATGGCATCATACCATAAATTGGAATTAATTCCATTCATGGCTTGTGAAAATGAACTAGGATCAGATTTAGGTCCAACATCAAGTCAGATTATTGTAGATATACAAGGTAATTACTAGAAATAGCTGATTTCTTTTCTCTTGTGGATCTCCTTACTCCTATTAGTTCATTTAAATTTTGAATAAGAGGTTTTGTATTGATTTGTTCCTCATGGAGCAGTTGTTCTTGTATTGGTTGTTCTTCAATGATTTTTGGAATAACACTTGGAACAACAACCAATTCCCCAATTGGTTTCTCAATAGGGTCCCTTATTTCCTCGAATTCTATGACACGAGAAAAACCACTCCCACTTGACTCATGATCCTCAAGAAATTTTGCATTTCTAGCCTCAACAATTTTAAGTGTATGTGAAGGGCAATAAAATTTGAAACCTTAGGAGTTTTCAGCATAGCCAATGAAAAGACCACTAACTGTTCTTGGGTCCAATTTCTTTAAGTGTGGGTTATAAACCCTTACCTCAACTGGACAACCCCATATGTACAAATGTCTCAAACTTGGTTTCCATCCTTTTTATAATTCAAAAGGTGTTTTAGGAACAATTTTAGATAGAATCCGATTTAAGACATACACAGCAGTTTTCAAAGCTTCACTTCACAAATTTATGGGAACATTGGAATAACTAAGCATACTCCTCACCATGTCCATAAGTGTATAGTTCCTCCTTTCAGCTACACCATTTTGTTGTGGTGTACCAGGCACTGAATATTGGGCAATTATTCCTTTTTCTTTGAGAAACCTAGCAAATAGACCAGGTATTTGTCCGGATTCTGTGTACCTTCCATAATATTCTCCACCTCTATCTGATCTTACGATTTTAATGCTCTTTTCTGTTTATTTCTCTACCTCTGCTTTATAGGCTTTAAAAGCATCAAATGCCTCAGCCTTATCAAATAAAAGATAGAGATACATATATCATGTATGATCATCAATAAATGAGACAAAATATCTCTGACCATTGAAACAAGGTGGAGTAAATGGTCCACCGAGGTCTGTGTGTATGATCTCAAGAATATTAGAACTTCTTTTGGCACCTTTAGTGGACTTATTGGTTTGCTTTCCCTTAATGCAATTCACACAATTACCAAAATCAGTAAAATCAAGAGCATTTAAAACTCCATCATTTACTAATCTTTTTATCCTTTCCATTGAGATATGTCCCAATCTTCTATGCCATAACATAGAGGAGTCCTCATTGGTAATACTTCTCTTTATGCCAATTCCACTATGTAAGGTTAAAAGACTATTTTCATATGAAAGATCCAAATCAAATTTATATAAACCATCAGTTAAAAAACCATTGCCAATAATAGCATTATTTTTCAATAAATTGAAACTCGAACTAACAAAATTAAATGTATATCCAAAAGGTACTAATTTTGAAATCGAAACTAAATTTCTAGAAAATGATGGAACATAAAAAGTGTTTTCAAGATCCAAAACAAAGCCAGAATTTAAAATCAGTCTAAAAGTTCCCACAGCCTCCACATGTGAACGCATCCCATTTCCTGAATAGATGCCTTGTTCACTTGTTGTCAATTTCCTTAGGTTGAGAAAGCCCTGCATAGTATTGGCAACATGAATTGTAGAACCAGAATCAATCCACCATGTATTATTAGGAACTTTAACAAAGTTAGATTCATAACACACAAGAGAGAATAGATTATCTTTTTTCTCGAGCCATTTCTTGCACTTAGGACCAATGTTTTCAAAATCGGACCGGTGAGCGAACCGAAAAAGGGACCGGGTGGACGGGTCACCGATTCAACCGTTGGGTCAAAACGGTCGAACCGTGACGTCATAATTAATATTATATAATTAAAAAATATAACTATAAATTATAAATAAATAAAAATATATATAACTAATCAAATAAAAATAAAAATTGTTGCATAATATTTATTAATAATATTTAATAAAGTCATAATTGATTAAAAAAAAAAAAAGTCACTTATTTTAAAGAAATTAAATTTTTTAAACACTCCCTCCAAATAAATTGATTGAATGCTAGATTTATTTTTGGAGGGAAATGAAATTTTCAACTCTCCCTCCAATCAATATGTTTCAAATAATTTGATTGAATCCCATATAGAATTTTGTACATTCTCTTTGAAAAATCTTTTCCTATAAATAGGAATAGACTTTCATAATCTTCTCAAGCTTTCAATGAGACTCTTTCTTATGAGAGGAGACTCTTAAAATAAAAATTTTTAATCAAAATTTTGAAATATATTTATATATATATATATATAAGAAAGAAAGAAAATAAAAAAAAGTAAAACCCAGAAAAAAAAAAAAAAATAGACCGGTTCTGGCCGGTTCGACCACTGGGTCACCGGTTTTACCGGTTCGACCACTGGGTCACTGGGTTTTCCCGGTTTTGGCCCCAATCCGGGTTTAGGGGGTTGACCGGACCGGAACAAGGCCCGGTTCCCAGTTCAACCGGTTCGACCGGCCGGTCCGGTCCGGGTTTGAAAACATTGCTTAGGACAATCCTTCTTCATGTGTCCCTTTTTCTTGCAAAAGAAGCATTCACCTTTATTGCCATAACACTTCATTTGCACTTTCTGTTGTGGAACAGTTTTGTCCTTTTGGCCTTTTCCTTTTCCATGAAATGCAAGATTGGCAATCTCTAGTTTTTCATGCTTTAATCTCTCTTCCCCTTGAACACACATGGCCAAAAGTTCATTTACTGACCATTTCTCCTTCTGTGTGTTATAGGAAATTTTGAAAGCACTATATTCCATAGGAAAAGAGTTAAGGATAAAATGTACTAAGAACGACTTAGAAATCTCTATCTCCAATGTTTTAAGTTGAGCTGCAATGTCCAGCATTTCCATAATGTGTTCACGCACACCTTTAGAACCATTAAGTCTCAAGCCTGAGAGCTTCTTCATTAGGGTGTTGGCTAATGCCTTATCAGATGTCACAAATTGCTCTTCAATAGCCTTCATGAAGACCTTAACCTTGTCGCAATCAGGGATTGAACCCCTAATGCCCTTACTGATATAGGACTTGATGAGCATTAAACTTAAGTGATTAGATCGCTCCCACCACTCATAAGAAGCCCTCTCAGTTAGCTTACTTGATTATGTGGGAATAGGTGGTTCGTCCACACGAAGCGCCAAATCAAGGTCCATGCACCCCAAAGTCAAAAGAATCTTATCTTTCCAGTCAGAAAAATTTTCACCACTCAAAAATGGAATATGAGATGATTCAGAACTCAATAATGTAGTAGGAATGACTGCAATAACCAAGAACAAATCATGCTACGGAAAAAAAAAATAAAGTAAATTCTAATCTCCCTATGGGTAAAGATTGCAACTTGCATCGAACCTGCTTAACTTTATTAATAAGACTAGTAAATTTCTCTCACAAAATAAAAATAATTCCATTATCTGTGGACATAGAAAATTTTTATTTTGATATTTAACTTACTATCTTATTCCAAATAAATTAATAAAACAATTATCTTCCTGTGGCTAAAATAATTAATTTTACTAATTTAAATTCAAGTAATAAGATGCCATCTAATATAATTATTTTCTACCTTTATACACAACAATAATTTAAGACGTTGTGGCTATTCTCAAATTACTGTAATACACAACAATAAATTCGGCACTGTATAACCTTTAATAGAACAGAAAACAAACCCAAATATAATGGTCCCAAGATATTTAATTTTTGTAAATAATTCAGTATGCATCACAAACTCCAAATTTTGAAACAAATTGTTCACAAAATAAGGTTCCACAACTATTTACAGAATTTTTTATTTATTTTTATTTATTTATTTATTTATATCAGAATCTGAAGCTATTCTTGCATCTTTAGTTACCCTTTGACATACGTGCACATGCATTCTCACACACACAGTTTAGTAAGCAATGAAAGCTTGACAAGCTTCAGCATATAAAACAAATTGATATAAATCCAAATTCTATATTTTCCTAGTCGTGATGAAAACAATTATACAATTGCAAGAACGGGATTGACGGAAAAAAAAAAATCATAAGAATGTCAACAAGATATATATATATATATATATAGATATAGATATATATTGAATCTATATACTGATCAACATGGATTTGGAGGTAAGCTCTGATACCACAATGTAAGAAAATCATACATATATAATATAATCATATATGTGTGGATATATAGCGGAATAAAATTTATACTAACCTCCTCCAGCCATTGTTGATCAAGCTGTGTGATGTGTGTATTTCTTCTGAACCTCTCAATATTATATCACTCACTTCACACTTTATGAAAAAGTGTCTTTTAACCTATGCAGAACTTGAGTACCTCATTGATGGAAAACCACAGGCCTATTTATAACTGCTAGGTCAGGGACCCTTATCAGATAGATACACTATCAGATAAACCTTGTTAGTTTCCTTCCATCAAGGAAACTTAATTAGTGGAAATTGATAGGCCTTAGCCAAACCACCATTTAGAGTTCTTGATATTTTAGGCAACTTCAATAATTATCACCCATAATTATCAAAAGATAAATATACATATAAGGATAAATATATAAATAATATATAATATATATAATTTACAAATATTAATATGTATGTGGGCCACATTAAGTCGCCTCTTAGGAGACGCAGCTTACAATGGTTGGATACTAAAACAGTAAACAATGAAGTAGAGGAGGCAACAGAGAAAAATTCCACGTATAAGTTCCTGAATAAATCTAGTTTACTTACTTTATCTTTTGAGAACTTCAGTTTGCACATGTTTAGACACGGGAATAGAAATAGACGGGGAAAAAAGTCTCAAAATTAGTAGAAACTATATACATATAATTTGAAATCAATTTGATATTTGCACTTTAGTCATCACAATATAATATTAATAGAGAGAGAGAGAGAGAGAGAGAGAGAGAGAGAGAGAGTTGAGATCATCCTTACAAGAATTTTGTAAGGCTTTCAACCATTTCATTTCAATTGTAACTTTACATATTTGTATGTTGAGTGACGCATTTGCATCTTTTTTCTTATTCTCTTTGTACTCCTTTTGTTTGCCTTATGTCCATGATGCTGATGTTTCCTGATCTCCTAGAACATGGAAAGATTCCTCTACTATTGTTGGAGTATATATGAAGGGAGAGTCCCACATCGAATAAAGAATAAAATGAGTGGATCTTAATATACATTAAATGGGCTCTCCACTTAAAGGGTTAAGTTTTTAAGTGGGTATGAGTTCCAAACAATGTATGTTGGGTCTTGATGTTAGGTATATAAACTCTAAAGTTTCTCTCCAACAAATTGGGCCAGTGTTGTTGTGCACTTGTGTGGCTCCCCAAATTCCCTAACAACTAGTATCATATTTAATGCCAAAACAACTTTCTTGAAACATTGATGTTGGTGGGCTTGAGCTTGCACGGAGACTCTTGATGGGGTAAGGAAAATTCTTGGTGCATGTGGCAAGGTTGGACGAACCACAACAAGGTGGCTCTCAATGGAGTATGGTGGCTTTCAATGGAGTATGGTTGTCACGACCCGAACCCGCCCCCATGGGTTAAGGACATGTTAAGGGATTACCTACGGCCTCAAACCAAACCAGACATAACTCATCAGAGTAAAGGGGCCTAACAAAAGCAAAATTTAAAACTTTGTCCATAAAGCTGTGCTTACATGGCACATCATAACAAACCATGCATATACATGTTAATAACTCACATCAAAATATGTACTAATACAAATAACTCTGTACATACAGGATCATTCAGTCTGGGTCAGCCGATCAAAACTATATACAAACATAAACCAAGGTCCTCGCCAACATGACAAAACAAAACAAGATAGCAAAAGGGCAAAGACGAGTCTCGTGCGTGAGACGTAAGGGCTGACTCTTCAAAACCTTGGTTATTCCACACAGACTTCACTAAGGCTGGGTTGGGACCTTTCTTAGCTCACCTACAAACACATGAATGAGTGTGAGTGAAAGCCCAGTGAACAATATCAATAAAGAAGTTACACAAATGGTATTTAGAATAACATGTTTCAAATGGCCTTGGGCCCAATTCGCATTTCTATCCAACATATGTACAAATATAGGTCAAGTGATTGCGGTTCCAAACACATCAAGCAGCCTCAAGCCCAATTCATTCATGTCATACGGCCTCTGGCCCACTTATCTTTCATTCCTGTCAAACTAGCCTTTGGCCTAATTTTTACTTTCATGTCAAACCGGCCTTTGGCCCATTCATACTTTCGTGTCAAACTGGCCTTTGGCCCATTCATTCTATCATGTCAAACTGGCCTTTGGCCCATTCATTCTATCATTCAGATCATACTGGCCTCTGGCCCATTCATTCATTCATGTCAAACTGGCCTTCGGCCCATTCATACTTTCATTAGTGTCAAACTGGCCTTTGGCCCATTCATTCTGTCTTTCATGTCAAACTAGCATCTGACCCATTCATTCATATCCAACGGCCTCTGGCCCATTCATTCACGTCAGACCATTATTCATGTCAGACTGGCCTTTGGCCCATTCATTCTCTCATTCATGTCAGACTGGCCTTTGGCCCATTCATTCTCTCATTCGTGTCAAACTGGCCTATGGCCCATTCATCCATGTCATACGGCCTCTGGCCCATTCGCTCTTTAGGCATAGCAAACGTTTGTCCACAATTCAAATTAACAGACTTATAAGAAGCTAAGCAATTGGACAAATAGCATATTCCAGATATCTTTATTAAGATACTACTCACAGTGATCGGTTAGTTGATTTGCCTTGGGGCTTGACCCTACACATCATATAACACAAATGGGTCATAAATGATTCAATCCGTTCTTAATTCACATATTCCTCTTTAGGCTTTATTCTTATCACTTTTAACTTATTTACAATGCTTAATGCATGCCTAAGAGTACTTAGAAGTGAAGGAGAATGGAAAACGAAACACAGAACGTATTCTCAAAATTTCAGAAACAGGGGTCCCCGCTCGAGCGTGGACTTTCCCGCTCGAGCGGACCCATGAGGTCTGCAAAAGTACTGGATACAACATTTTCATGCTCGAGCGCGAACTCAGACGCTCGAGCTGAAGATCAGTCTACATAGCTCCCCGCTCGAGCATGAACTTTCCCGCTCGAGTGGACGTCATGTCTGCAGAAAATACTGGGAGCTCATATTTTACGCTCGAGCGGCGGATCCCCCGCTTGAGCGGACATCAAAATTTCTGGATTTTCCAGAACATGTTCTTGAGCTTCAACTTGACATTCAAAGGCTCTAAACACATGATTTTGGCTCAAACTTTGCATATACATGTACTAACATGGTACAAACACCAAATTACAACATTATGAAGCTCAATTCCAAGAATTACTTACATGCATGTTCCAAATTGACTCAAACTCATCACCAACACACTAAATTCAAACATTCAAAGCTCACACTGCATATGCATGTGGGAGATACTCATTATTCTCAACTTAATTGGTGAAGATCAAATACATGGATTTAAACCAAAAATTCAACATGAATCATACACATTGTGCTCAAATATGGAAATTCAAAGCAATTTCTTACATGCATGTACATATTGGCTTCCAATTCAACAAAACCAACTTAACTCATGTTCCTTATCATCATTCAACTTGGAATCTACAATTTACAAACTAAAATTCATGAGTCAATAGTTGATTACTCACCTAGGAGCCTTAATCTTCCCAATTTATGATCAAATCTTGAGTTAGTCTTCAATTTATTCAAGCTTCTTGAGCAAACCTTCAATTTCCCACACTCTCTCTCTCAAATTCGGTTCTCTCCCATTCTAGAGAGCCAAAATCAGCCAAAATGTAACAAATGAGAGGAATTGAGTGTGTAGTGCCTATTTAATATAAGTCCCACTAATCACACTTATAAATATTAAATAATTGGACACTATATCATTAATTTAATCTATTTAATTCGATCCGAATCAATTTTTAATTAAATTTCACCGTAGGCTCTAAAAATTACGCTAATCACAATGGCGTAATCAATTTCGGATTTTGTGGCCGATAAGGCCTTCAATTTAAATTCCAAAGCAGATAATCAAACAGATATTCCTACGGTGAACAGATAGAAATTCAAAACCACATATTTTCACATAAATTGCACACATAAACATATCAAACACATAATCATATTCATAATAAAGACCAATTAGCATAGTACGGAACAGGGTTATCACAATGGTGGCTCATGATGGAGTGTGTACGGGTGACCCAAGTTGGACACTCAATGTCAGAAAATTATATAGCTCATGATTAAGGGGAAATAAGTATGATTCATGATGAACCTGCAAATGATAGATCAGACTCGAGGGGGAGCAAGGCAAGGCTCGATGTTTGACTCACACATGAGGGGCAGATTGTTGGAGCATGTGTGAAGAGAGAATCCCACATCAAATAAACAATAAAAGAAATGGGTTTTAATATACATTGAATAGGCTCTCCACTTAAAGGCTTAAGTTTTTAAGTAAGTATAAGTTTCAAATAATGTATGTTGGGTCCTAGTATTAGGTATGTGGACTCTAAAGTTTCTCCACAATGAATTGAGCTTGTTTTGTTGTGCCCTTGTGGCTATCCAAATTCCCTAACAACTATCTCTCATAGATCTTGAGAAACAAAGTCAGTATTCATTTGAATACTCTAATAACCATAATTTTCCCCATCAAATATGGGTATTTGATTTGAAGTATAGTTGAAGGTTGTGTTGTTTGAATTTGTTGCCATGAACAAGGTTTAGAGTAAAGACTATGAACAAAAAAGGGATTTGGCTCTGATACTAAAAATATGTTGGATGCAAAGTGTAAATATGAATTTTAGTGGGACCAAAATTTCTAGAGAGACATATTAAAAGACCCAGAGAGAAATTGAAGGAGAGAGAGCCGAGGGACGCAGAGAGCTTTTGTTATTCTGTTTTGTATTTGCTTGTTGCTTAATGGTGTGTTTTACAAAAGAAGAATGCTTGCCAATTTATAGGACAAGCTACCACTTTTCGCACCAATACAATGATGCCAAGCTAAGAAGCACAGACATGAATATGGATACAAATGTGGACACAGGACACATCGATTTCAAAAAAAATTAGGACATGGACACGGCGGGGACACGACAATAAAATATATTTTCATATATTTTTATTTGTTATCTAGATTAATATTATATCCACAAACAATCAATATTAAAAATAAAAAAATAAAAAAACTAACTCTAATTCTATTTTTGTTTATAAAAAAAAAAAAGCACTTTAAAATTAATACGTATAGTTTATATCTTTTCTTGTGGATGATTTATTAAGTATTTAAATCTAAGTAAAAAATAATAAACATTCAACATTCATCAAAAGCACTAAGGGGATATTTGGGATAATCTAAATAAGTATACTTTTTGGCTTCTTACAAAAAGATGTGCAAAAAGTAGAGAGGTGATGTGACCAAAAGAAGTGTACTTATATAGATTATGCCAAACACCCCCTAAATAAAATGGAGGAAAAGACAACCTCGCATATCCCTAGTGTATCCGTGAAGTGTCCTCGACGTGTCCCTTGAAAACAAATTAATTAAATAAGAGGACACACCATGCGGAGTCCCATATGTGTCTCGAAGTGTCCGTGTGTCCGACATGGATACGGCACATGTTTTGAAGTGTCGGTGTTTCGTAGATGCCAAGTGTTGCTAGGGAAAACACACAAATCTCAAAGTTGTATAAAAGAAGTTCATATTAGGTAGATATGCACATGAATCTCAAACAGATTCATGTGCATATCTACCTAATATGTAACTTTGTTTCATTGGATAAAGAGGGTGGCAACTTGCCTAGAGTTGTTCATTTGTAAACACACCAACAAAAAGCAAGAGTAATATACAAACAGAGCACTGCACCCACCATAATTCACATTTACTATTTGCACCCAACAAACCATTTCGATTTAGTGCTTGAAAATGATTGTGCTTGCTTTTGATGCCAACCTAGCTGGGATCATTAAGTTTTGCTAGGATACTTTGTGCACTATTCCTCTTTATTGATGTGTATCTTACTTTTGCATTTTAATCTTCATCAATAAATATTATTTTTGTGCTGATTAAAAGAAAAGAAAAAAAGGAAAAAAGAATAAGTGTACACTCAGACATAGAGCCATAAAGCAGGAAAAACATCTTGGTCATCATACTAGGTAGACATCAACTCTCATCTCGTTTGTATTGGATAATTTAGAGAAAAGAAATGAAAGTGGAGCCTCTCCACCCAAATCACCAATTTGGATGGTTTAATAGGATAGAAATGAAGATAAATGAAAAAATGGTGTAGCAGTTTTCTCTTCAAAACCATATTTTAATAATCTTTACAAAAGTGAAGAAATTTTGCAAGATAAGCAATAGTAATTGTTGATTTTTCCCTATTTTTATGAAAAGTGGTCTTCTTAGGGAATGTCTAATCCTTAAACAAATGTTGAGTCATCTTAAATTTAAGTTAAAAAACACCCCAAACCCTCTCTACAACCAGGACTCAAATTCATACCAGATTGAGTTCTACTCAAATTTTTACTAACATGAAGGGAGACTCAAATCTTGACTCAAATGTCCAAAAGTTATATTTGCTTACTTACTAATCGCCATTCTTGAGATATTATGGAAATTTTAAAACAGAATCCAAAGTAAAAATTAGTTTTTGCATTAGAGTGATTCATATCAAATGAAGCTTTTACTAAAATTTGAGTCATGATTAAAGATGGCCTACCATTGTTCTTTTCTTTTCACTCCTTTTATTTTTTTCCAAACAAAAATTAGATGATAGTCCACGTTTTTGTCATTCATTTGTCCTAAATTATCCAAATAAGTAGAGAATCACCTATGAAGTATGGCTTCGGCAAAAGTAGGTCATGCTTGTATTGAGTACTGACTTTTCTGCAAACATACCATGTGCACAAAACCATACTCAAATTTTTTCTTCTTAATTTTTGTCGTGCTTCATATGTACCTAATATTTACTCAAGTCGTACTTCAGCTAGAATAATATTTTCTTCTATAGAGGTGAAATTAGTTCCATTGAACTTTTTTTTATACTTACATTTAAAATTAAGTTTTGATTTGTAAGTTATTTAATATAATGATATTTAATTTTAATTTATACGTGGGTATCAACGTACCTACATACGTGCTTCATAGAGAATCACTATTAACAAAAAGTCAAGTCTTCATTTCTCATTCTCATATCTAGGATTTGTTGAGAAAAATGAATAAAGAAACAAATAAAATTTCCAACAAATATTTGGTTTTTTTTTTTTTTTGATGAGTGAACAAACAAAGAAATGATCTTATATACATATGAGAAGGGGGAGAGAGAGAGAGATGAGAAACTCCGCCGTTGAACTTGATGGCGCTCTGCAATTTGATAACGGTGGCCAGGAGGGCTTTATTGTAATTAGTACGGTGGTGCTTCGGCTGATGAACTCTCTACTGATTGCTGGCCCTGAAAGTTCTGAAACCCTAGCCCTATATCCGCTTGGTTGAGCGATTTGAGGATGAATTTAAAAATAAAAATAAAAAGGTAAATTATAAATGCACTTTGATATTTGTTTAAAATATGAATTGTTTCTTATAGTTTAAAAAGTTACAAATATTTCATTGTCAGAATTTTTTATTTAACAAAATTAATTAAAAAAGTAAAATTTTTAACTGTTCACTATACAATAATAAAATTATCTGAATTATTAATCGAAATACAATTTTAACATTATTAAAAACTGTTAATTAACTTGATGATTTATTAATAAAATGACCTATTTATTATGAAATTAGAAACCTTAGGGAGCATAATGTAATTTCTAGAACAACAATGGGTAATTTGTAATTTAAGTAAACCTCAAGGGTGTGTTTATAATTGGGCCTGGACTGTCTCCAGTTTCGATCTAGGACAGTCCGGTCCAGTTCGGCCCATTGGACCCACTTTTGGATCCTTTTTTGATAATTCGAACTGTTCACATTTTAGGGTCTGTTGAGTGCATTATCCCTGTAAAAAATCACATCAATCGGATAACAGATACTATGTATTCGGATCACTTTTGTCTACAAAAAAATAGATGGTCAAAAAATTAACAGTTCATAAAAAAGTGATCTGAATGCATAATATTTGTTATTCGATTGACGTGATTTTTTACGGGAATAATGTACCCAACAAACCCTAAATTGTGAACAGTTCAGATTATCGAAAAGGGGTTCAAAACTAGGCCCAATGAGCCGGACTAGACCCTCCAGTCCAGATGGTGGAAAAAAAAAAAAAAAGCCACAACCTTTATAATTTACCCAAAACAAAAAGATGTGTGAAACTATATATTTTATATTTTATATTTTATTCATATTTTATCTAATTTTTTTCTTTTCTTTTTTAAATTCCTTCCTAAATAGCGTCAAGGCTTTTCCTGTCACGAGAGTTCGAAGACCTATTGTCGAAGAGAAATCTTTCTTTGATCAACGAAACAGTGAGAAATGTAAAAATTGAAGATAAGAAGAGTGGTAGACCAGTAGCGAGTCAGACTACTAGTGAGTATGGGGAATAGTGGGTTTAGTGAATCGACATGTTTAGTCGGTGGTTAATTAGCTCGGTTCGGCCCGATTTAGGAGATTCCCATTTCTATTAGGGGTGATTTTTGTCAATTCAGACTGGTATTTAAAATAGTGGTGTTATTAGCACTCCATGAATTATTTTGAATCTTCTATTTCTTTGGATCCTCACTTATAAATTTTGAAACTCTTAAAATTTTCTTTTCCCTCCTAAATAATACCAAAATTATCCTTGTGAAAACATTTCACTAATTGAATGCACACCCCACACCCCAAAAAAATCCCACTCCCAAAAAAGCCAAGCCCATGAAAAAGAAGAAAAGGCAAATATGATTACTGTCTCTGCTACCTCATCCACCATTGTCACAATTGGTATGCTCTCTCTCTCTCTATATATATATACATATATATACACATAATTTCTTAATTTTCTAATAATAATTACCTCTTTTGCAAAAAAAAATTATAATAATTGATTCAGTTTTATTAATAAAACAAGTCTGAACCTATGAATGATGTTCAGTTACCTATTTCCGAATAAATAATAAATGTTTAGTTACCGGTTCTTGAACAAATAAACAATGTTCAGGCTTGTGTTTTCAAATTTTGGTCATATGTTCGGAAGTTCCGTCCTAAAAAAATGACGAACATATTTTATTATTTTTGCCTTTTTTTTCCTCCCAAAAACTTACCCTTACAAGGGCCCTGTTTGGTAGGGCTTATTTCCAACTTATTTCAGCTTTTAGCTTAATTTAAGTTATTTTGATGTGTTTGGTTCAGCTTAACAATACAGCTTGTACCTTTTTGTAAGTCAAAAATCAACTTATTCTTTGAGTGGGGGAGGAAAAGCTTAATTTATAAGTCAAAAATCAGTTTAGGTTCACAGTTATAAGCTATAAGCTATTAAGGTATAAGCTATAATCACTTTCCCACAGCTCTACCAAACAAAGCCAAGGCCAATCTCCCCTAAGCTAAGAACAACATCAAAGTTATGAACATCCTCTAAACTTTTATTGTTGTACTCTCATCTTATGAAGTTGTGGTTGCCAAACAAACTTTCACTCATTGTCATAACCGAAGAAGTGTAGGTAATTAAATGTGGTATCCCAGGTAGACAACCCAAGAGGGGGTGAATTGGGTTATTAAAAATTTCACAATATTAAAATTAACACAATATTCAGAATTTTAATAAATAAATAAATAAACAGAATAATAATTATCAATATAAAAGTAAGAGAGATAGGGAGAGAAAATCAAACACTGAGATTTATAATGGTTCGGCACGCCAGGCCTATGTCCACTCCCCAAGGAACCTCCTTGAGAATTTCTTTACTATCAATTGAATAAATACACCACCAAGCTTGTGGATTTGGCACATGACTTACTCTTATCTATTGAGCCTCACTCAACAATAAATAACTTACCCTTACAAAATTTTTCACAAAAATAAGGAATAAGAATAAATGGTACTTAAACCCTCTTTTACAATAATTCTCTCACAAATAATAGATATGAAAGTGTGAGAACAAAGGCTAGACTTAGATCTGAAAGTGAAATAACAGAATACAATCTACTCAGAATTTGGAGCTCATAGAAAATTTTCTCTTCAAGTTCTTGATTTTTCTCTACACATAATACTTCTATTTATACACAAAAATATACCCGTTAGGACGCTCCTTACTAACGTCATAGCTTACATAAGCACGCTCCTGATGTCATGGTTTACATAAGCACGCTCCTTGATTTTAAATAGTCAGTAAATATTAATAATTAAAAAGATAAAGTAAGACTAATTTTTTCTTTTCCTTTTTTGTTTTTTTCAAACATGGAGCCCCCGTTTTTGTAGACAATTTAATAGAAAGTTCACAACTTTCAAACAAACAAATGATTTGCTCCATCTTGTTTATAATATATATATATATATATATATAACTCCATCTTTTTCTTCTTGTTTGATCATAATATGATATAATCAATGTAGTGTAGTGTGATATGATATAATCAATATAGTGTAAAAAGTTGAATAGCGCACGTGATGTATTCTATTTATATTATATGCATTATATATAATGTTCTAATCAAATATTTGCATACAGAAAAATCTCTTTAATAATATTTATAATGGATCTGAAAATATATGTCCTCTTTAAAATATTGTATATGTTGTAAAGATTTTAAAATAAATATATCCTACCACTACATTTGGATATATCACTTTTGTCAAAAGAAAACAACTCATTAATATCACACTTGTCAAGATAATACAACCAATCAATCATTTTTGTCAAAATAATATAATTAATCAATTTTAATTTTGTCAAAAAGTGAATAGTGATCAACCTAAATTTTCAAAAAGTGAATAATAAAGTTTTTAAAAATATTTTTATTTAAATAATATTTAACAAATATATATATTTTAAAAAGATAATATTTTGTGTCAAATAATATGTATATTAAAAAAATTCAAATTGTTACAAATAATATTTTAGACATCATCAAAATTAAATAATATGATTAACAAAATGGTTGCCACCGTTACTGCCAAAGGGTTTTCATGATTTTGAGAGTGGGTATGTTTTAAAAGTGGGATTTGGAGAAGATGGATGAGTGGTGATAGAGGTAGATACTCTCATAAACCCTAATTCATAATATAGTGAATGTGTAGGTTTAATTGTAAAATCAGGTGTCCCAAAATTAATGATGTCATTTGTAGTAATTTTATTTAAGGTTATTATTGTAATAAAAAAAAAACAAAGCTAAAAATTGAGGGAAAATTCTATTTCCACGCACCTAATTAACTCAGGGGACACACTTAATGAATTTTTAATTTAATGACAATTATATCCTAAATTAAAATGACCATAATAGACATCTAGCAACAACCATAATATTATATACAAAAATTATCTATACACATCTTTTAAGAATAAAAAGATCTGAATGTACACCTTTTGAGTTAAAAATAAACCTTAGCTTTTCTATTGTTGTCACCTTGCTTGTTACACACTCTATACTCCTCTATTGCTTGCAAAACAATACTCTCAAAATATCTTTGACATTACAACCTAGAAATAATACTCCAATCATTGCTTGTAAACTCCAACACCCACTGCTTAAAATAGATCACAAAACGTAACAGACTATCCATGCCTCACCAGAAACCATTAAAGAGCCTAATATAATACAATATCAGTGGAAATACACGCACATATATATATATATATATATATATACATTTATTGATCAGTCATACATAGATACATTACAAAGAACGAATAGAATTTTTTCTTTTTCTTTTTTAAATCTAAAAAACTTTTATCCCCTCTCCCCAGGCAACCCTCTTTTTTTTTTCTCTCTCTCTCTCTCTCTCCCTCTCTCTCTCAGGAATCAAAAAATGAAGCTATATCATCAATTGTGGTATTATAGCCCTAAAAAAATTTATTCGTAGTGTATCTGTACATAAGCAAGTGGAAAAGCATATTGGACCGTGGCAACATAAGTGAATTGTAGTGACTACTCATCTCTAAAGCTGACCTCTTTGCCACCTCCTGCAATGGTTGCACTTCAAGACCATATTCTGACCAATAAACACTTTTAGTTTTCATCACGCTCTATCTAGGTGCACTCATTCTTATGAAGACCTTAATACATGGGAAGATTGGAGTTGTTGAATCATGAAGAATGTGAATTTGAATCACTACACATACATCTAGGGGCAGGATACTTGGTAACATCTCTTCCGGCTTTGCTAGCCCTGAAATCTGGTTGCCCTTAAGGAATATTGCTTTGTTAGTGGTGTGTGTACAATGGTTTTAAGTGAAGGGTGTAATCGTAACTTTAAGTGTATGAATTGAAAAAAGTAATTGATAATCAAATTAATAGATGTGTGGATTGAGAAAATATATGCCTTAAGCTAATTAGGTGTGTGGAAATAGAATTTCCCAAAATAGGAGGTCCAAAATAATTTATGGGGTACTAATAGCAGCACTCATTTAAAATTATGCATTATTAATTCTCTCAGTATATATTATTAATAATTTAAATTTATATTTCAATAATATTTTTAAATGAAAACATTATTTAGAATATAATATGAAGTGTATTCTACCCTTCAAATGTTTTATATATAAAAATACAAAACATTCTTCATACACCATCATCATCTATAGACATATAAACATTCAAAACAAAATATCCAAACTAAATTGATTTTGAAGATTTAGGTAATGTTTGGTTTAATTTTTAAATTAACTTTTGGAATGAAAAATCAAAAAATATGTTTAGTTTACCATTTTTTAAAAGAGAAAATTAGTGATAAATCCAATTTAGAGGGTGTCTAAGGCGTTCGGTCCAGTGTACTTTTTTTTATTGGTGAGAGGTCCACATTTTGTGAAATAATTTGGTGAGAGATCCTTTTACTTATTTTGAAGGACATTTTGTTTTTAATTTTATCCCTTAATTTATCTGTTGACTATTTTCATCCGTTGACCTTTTTTTGACTATCTGTTCAAATTTTTTATCTATCTATTCAACTTATTTTTATCTGTTCAAAATTTTCATCTATTTATTCAAATTCTGTAGGTTTCTCTCTTTATCTGTTCAAATCTATTCAAATTCAGTGAATGTCTCTCTTTATTTGTTCAAATTTTGTAGGTTTCTCTTTATTTTTGTATGTTTATCTATTCAATTTTTTTTTATTTCTTTTCTATCTATTGAAATATCAAACCAAACTAAATCTTATCTATTCAAAAATTTCTATCCGTTTAAATATTCCGTCTCTTTATCTTGTCTCATTCTCACTCATCTATTCAAAATCATCATCAATAACAACAAATCCTATATATTCATCAACAACAACATCATCACCAAATCTTATTTGTTCATCATTATCATTATTATCATCAACAACATACCCATACACCAGATCTCACACATATTCAGCAAATCTAATAGATAAGATTTTAGCGCCTGGATCTATGACTATTTGTTCAAAACCAAAACATATATAGTGTTTGTTTAGAGCTTCTATGGTTGTTCCACTTCAATCAAAGAGTACATTTTTTGTTCCAAAAATTGCAAAAGATTTGAGTTTGAAAAGAGAGAGATTTGGAGAGTAAGAGAGATCTAAGGAGGGAGAGAGAGAGAGAAAAAGAAAGAGAGAGAGAGAGATTTGTGGTGATAGTAGCGGCAGCGGCACAAAGTAGACGGCGAAGGAGCACAATCTCCATGAGCGATCAAAGTTTTGCTATGTTTAAGTCCAGGTCCTTCAATACTTAGTTTGAAGCTTGAAAGCGGCAACGAGGCCAATGACTTCAGCTCAAATCTGAGATCATCAGTGGCTCAGCTGTGGCGGAGAACGGTGGATCTAACGGGTCAGATCTGGCGGCAAAGATGTCAGAGTGGCGGCGATGGAGGAGGAGATCGAAGACAACAGAGAGCGATGCGAGGCAGTGGGCGGCGAGATCGGACATTAGAGATATGAGAAGAGAGAGAGAGTTTTGATTGTTATGGATTGTGTTTGTGTATATATATATATATATGATATTTTGGTCATTTTTCTTGAGATTGTCCTTTTAAACAAATTATTTTTCTGCCTGAATCTTTAACCAAACAAAATTGTTCTTTAGCCAAACAAAATTGTAATTTAGACTTTTGGATCCAGTGCCTTTTTTAAAAAAATTTTCAAAATTGTTTTTTCTCTTCGCTCTCTCTCTCTCTCTATGTACACATCAATCAATCACTTTTTTCTCTATTATCTCTCATCTTTTATCTCTCACATTCTACACATCAATCATTCAATTTTTCTCTCACACCCATCTATTTAACTACAAAAAAAGGGTTCTCGGTCCAAAAGTCTAATTTTGAATTTTCTTTGGTCAAAGATTCACACTCTAAATTACTTTGTTCATAAGGACAAACCATAAAAAATGACCAAACTACCCCAAGGTATATATATTCATCAAAACACTCTTCATCTCTCTCTCTCTCTCTCTCTTTCTATATATATATATATTCTATTTTCCTCTCTTTCTCTCTCTCTCTCTTCACCTCCACAGTCACTTATTGTCGTCATCGTCGTGTTCACCTCCATTGTCACTCATAGATGTTGTCGTCGCGCCCTCGTTATTTCACATTCGTCATCTTCACTCCACCCCACAACCCTCACTTTCTTCTTCTTCTTCTTCTTCTTCTTCTTCTTCTTCTTCTTCTTCTTCTTCTTCTCTCTCTCTCTCTCTCTCTTTAACATTTCTGTTTGTGAAACCCGCGAGTCGAGCCATTGAACAAAGAGTTCCAGTGGTGCCAATTATGTTCACCACCACCTATCATCATCACAAACCCAAATTTGGACAACACATCGACGGCGACGATGTTAGTCTCTCAACCTCCCTTTGAATCTCTATAAGATCAATCAGATCAAGGTTGACACGAAGAATAGCATCTTGAGGATCATTGTTCCGAAAGCCCTAGGGTTAGGGTTTTGCAAGATCTATGACAGCTACAGCGGTGAGGGAGTCAGTCTTTCTCTCTCTCTCTCTCTCTCTCTCTTCACAAATGATCTGAGATTGGATTGCATCCCCAAACACATTCTCCTCCATATTTTCTTCTTCTTCTTTTTTCCTATTATTTGTTGACTATTTTTAGTTTTTTTTTAATATTTATTTGTTGATGTTATTGTTGTTGGTGCTGATAATGATGATCATGAAACAGATATTCGTAGCAACAGATAAAAAAAATTAAACAAATATTTGAGTTTTAGTAGATTATTGTTGGTTCTTTGATGGTGTTAAATAGAGACATATCATCATATATATAGATGTATTATTCCTTGTTTTTCTTTTTTTTTTCTGTTGATTCATTGGAAATTCTTATAAATATGTGTGTGTGTGTGTGTGTGTGTGTGTGTGTGTGTGTGTGTATTATAGAGGTACTGGGTATGTTTGGTTTGTGTTTGAGAGATGTGTTTTAGAGATAAAAAGTACAAAAAGTTGTTTGGTTTGGTTTTTTTCAAAAGATGTTTTGAAAAATTATTTTGAGAGAGAGTTTTGAAAAAAGTGATTGATGATTTGATGTGTGTGAGAGAGAGATTTGTTTGGAAAACTTGTTTGGTTTACAAGTTTTGAGAAATTTTTTTGAAAAAATTTGTTTGGTTTGATTACTTTTAAAAACTTATTTGTAGAGAAAATTTCCCAAATTTTTTTCAGAAAATCAAACCAAACGAGCCCAAAAGTTTGACCAAATTATAAATGTTCATACATAAAAAATTGAACATTTTAATTTCTTAAGAATTTCATTTCTCAAATTTAATTCAATTTAATAATTCAATTTATTTTTGGTATATTTTCTTTTATTTTTTTACAAAAAGTAGATGTATTCAACATTTAAAAAAAATAAAAAAATAACATATAAAATTTAATATATGTTCAATATACTAAGTCTGAAAGAGTTGGAATTGCTCAACATATAAAGTATGATGTATTTATTTTGTTCAACATAAATATTTTGAACATATTCAATTTGTTCAATTTTATTTTTTTACATGATGATATTATGTTCAGACAACCAAAGTTGAGCCAAACTCGAAATAGAAATTGCTATAGAAGTTGAATCGGTAATCAAATCAAAAGAAGAGAGGAAAAACATATCAATGTGTCAATCAAGGGAGAGAATGACAAATTTTCAATGCCGACAATGCACTGGCGAGACGACGGCGAAGATAGAGATTTGAAATGAAGATAATGCACCGGGAAGCCAACATCGACAATGGAGATATGAAACGACAAGAATGCATTGGCCAAACAAAACCCTCCGCCGACAATAGAGATCTATGGTGTTCTGAAGATAGAAGTCTCTGGTGTCCTGAAGATGGAGATATTTGGGTGTGAGTTGTAGTTTGTATTCAAACAAACAGGTGGTGTGCTACCTTAGAGCTAGTAATAGAAATTTTAGGTGTGAATTAAGATATTTTCAAACTCTAAAAATTATCATATGTGTGTACAGAGAGGATTAGTGGTGTGTAAATAGAATTACCCTAATTTCATTTAGGCAAATCACACTTTAGCGCCCTCAACTATCACAATTTTTCACTTTATCCCCTCAAACTAAAAACTGATACCATGTACCTCCTTATTCTGAAAGTTTTCAATTTAATCATTGGGTCTCCATTCTTTTAACAAAACAAATGGAAAAGGTGCATTTAATGTGTACATATGCATATTTATGGCAAATCTTTAAAAAGTATTTTCGTCATAAGTACGATATGTGCACATTACATGCACATTTTCTATCTGTTTTGTTAATAGAATATAGACAATAAGGATTAGCTTGAAAACTTTCTGAAGTTGAAGGGTTACACTGTATCAATTTTTAGTTTAAGAGGGTAAAATGAAAAAGGGTAATAGTTGAAGGGGCTAAAGTGTAATTTTCCCTTCAATTTACTTAAGAGAAATTATAATAAATAAATAAATAACTCAAGATTTTATAACAAAATAAATTCTAAATTTTTTATTTTATCAATTTAAAATTATAATTTTTGATTTATTTTTAATCTAAACTATTTACCTATTTCCGTTAAGTGAAATCGATGGAAAATGAATATTTTAGTCATTAAATTCAATAAAAAAAATAGTATTTCAGACATTTTATGTATATCTACATTAAGTTTAATAATTAAAATATTTTTTTGTTAGTTTGACTTAACAAAAATAGGTGAATGTTTAAATTGAAAATAAATCAAATGATTAGAATTTAAATTAACAAAATGAAAAACTCAAAGTTTATTTTGTTAAATGACTCAAACCTAGAGTTTTTTTTTTTCTTTTCTTTTCTTTTTTTGTAATTGTCTCATTTATTTATTAGGTAAATTGCTCTTTTAACTCTTGAAATTTGATTTAAATTTAAATTTATTTTTTATTGTTTTAAATTTATCAAATTGGTCTTTACATTTTAGTCTAATTTCAATTTTAGTCTTTTTATTCGTTTGACGTTAAAATTAACGATTTTGAAACACATGTCAAACTTATACACGTAAATAAATAAATAAATAAATAAATAAAATAAAATATTAAATAGAAGAACCAAATTGAATTTGGACTAAAACGTAAAGACCAATTTGCTGTTCATGGTTCCAAATTTTAACTATATGAATGTTTGACTCTTCTTTAAATTTATTGTATTGCCCTCAAAACATATCATATCATATAATTTTTTTTGGCAAGTTACATCTACAAATTTAATAATTACATTGAATTTTCTTAAAATTTTAATTTACATAACATTTTTATTAGTCGTATAGATGAAAAAATATTAATAATATTATCATATTTTTTACAATAAAATCTATATATTATCTATATTTACTCATGGCTACAAACAATCTGCATTAGTTCTGATTATTTTAATCTCACTAGAAAAGAAATCAGTTCGATCATGCCAAACTTGTAGTGCATATTATATTTTCTCAGAATCTCAAGATTAATCAATGTAATTTACCCTATGTTTACATAAATTCAATAAATAACAAAATTACTATAACAAAACAATTTTTTTTAAATATTGTCATATGAAAATAATTTTAATTTCAATACAATTTGAAAGCATTCCTCATAAAATACTAATCATCTAATTTTGGAAAAATTAATTTAATGAGTTTATTTTTTAATATTAATAATTGGATTACAAATATTTTAATTTAAAGTCATCGTCAATACTTATAATTAGATATGTATAATCTCATTGACCGGTAAATATTGAATTGTGCTAAAAAATAACATACGTACCACTAGAGTAAAACTTTCATAATATGACATTTTAACAGTGTAACAAGTTAAAATATGACATTAATAGATAGAGTTGATCCCCCCCTCCCCCGCAAAAAAAATTTCCCAAAAAAAAAAAAAAAAAAAAAAAAAAAATTGGAAGAAGAAGAAGAAGAAGATAAGAGCTTCATGTAAAAGCATTAGACCTTTAAGCGATCCAATTAAAACAAAACAATGGCTAAACACTAGAAAGTCCTATTGACTAAACTTATTTAATTATAAATCCTTAATAAAATCTTTTTACGTATTTGTCACTTATTTTGATAATGAGAAAATTTTGAGATTTTTTAGATGTGGATTGATTATTTATGACTAGTAATGATACAGATAAATTTATCAACATAATAAATAATTAAGATGTTATAACTTTTATGTAAGTTTTTGTTTATTTTTAGTTTATTTGAATTAATTTGCATTGAAATCTGATATGAAAATTATAAATAGTTGAATTGTATTTTTTTTAAAATATTTTTGCACTCTCCGTTTGGGAATTAGTTTTTAATCAATTTTTTGTATTTTTATGAAAAAATATTTTTTTTTAAAAGTACAGAGAATAATGTCAACTTGTGGCAATTTTTGACTAAAAATCAAAGTATCCAAACCGTTAAAAACTTGAGTAAAATTTTCTGATAGGCAAGTCCAGTCCATAAGACCGGCTCATAACTGTCACTTAAAACAACTACCAAATCAAATTTTACAATTTTTATTTCTTCAATTTGGTCAATCAATTTTGCCATTTTTGAATGTGACAGTATTGACGAAGTAATAAACACCTTTCATGTTGTTTGACTTATAGACTTTTCTTTGATGCAGATCATCTTGCCTTGTGAATGCATAAATTAGACCAACCATATCCTGTAACTTCTTCGTGTTTGGGAGGGAAAAATAATAAAATATATATATTTTTTGGTTGTTTTCAAAAAATATATTTTTATTTTTGATAGTTTTCAAAGCATATCCGATTAACTTGATTTTTGCAGGCATGTTTTACTTGATGCATTCTAAAATATGAACGGTTTGAATTATCAAAATGAGTTCCAAAATTGGTCCCATTTACCGCACAACAGATGCTGCTGCGCGGGCCGCGCAATAGCATCACCAAATTCCATACACACCCTACACAAGCACCCATGGCGTGGGTTGTGTGGTGCACTAAGTGATGTTTTGAGAAGTTGGTAAAAAATTAACTTTTTGATTTTTTTAGTCTATTTTGTCTTTTTGTGAGTAAAAAATGTGAGAGGTGATGTGACCCAAAATAGATAAAAATCTAACAACTAACTTATTTTTTGCTTCCCAAAAAACCCCCCCAAGCACGGTCACATCAACGTAAGGCACCATAGAAGCATTTTTTTTTTTTTTTCCCTATGAAAACCTTCGTGGGAATGGTGTGGCATGATTTAAATCTAATGTAGCAATGATGACGTAAAATACAGTCAGCACACATCAGTTGGTGAGACAACCAACCTATCAAACAATTATGTGTCCAACTAGGGTCGGTGTAAATGCAGCCGTTGATTGAGTAAACTCACGAGCTTACAGATCATATGACACCTGATCATATGGATTAGATGGCACCTGATCGTCATTGAGTGAGTACAGTGAGTACACCCATTCGAGGTAAGAAAAAATTGGCACCATAGAAGCCAAGCTACGGTAGTTAGGTTTCCAACTTTCCACAAACCTTGATGCCTTACATTCCCCCCAAAAAAACAAGGGCCTGGGCTAGTGAGCTAGTGAGTTTAAGTTAGATCTTAGTCCTTTGTTTTCAGTCCCCAATGCTCAACATGTATCTTTCTTGCTGCTAATACTTCCAAATTCCATAGTAATGGACCCTAAGACCAATTCTCTTGCAGCATCGAATATGATAATCAACACTTGAAAACACTAAGATTGCTCCTTAATATAATCTACATCTACCAAAAATTTATGAACATAAAAGGAGGAATGGAAACATCTTCGATCACACAAACCTTATCACACTCTCCTTGTGTATGTCATGGGTAGTCTTTCTCTCAATACACCATCGTCGTCGACAACATGCTTTCTGTATGAATCTCAAGCAATATGTGAGGATGGTTGTTGCTCTCTGTATGAGTCTCAAGCAATATGCAATGATGTTTTGGTTGTGGTTGACAAAGAAGTTGGTGACGAGAGAGCAAATGCAAGAGAGAATTGGTTATCTAACTGGTTTCTTAGGTGGATGATGACAGGGGAGGTAATACAAACATAACTCTTCCGGCTTTCCTACTTTCCCTGTTTTGATCTACCCATTCCGGTGACATTTACAGTTTCTTATTTTTTGCTTATAGAAAATAGTAAACATATACGTGTTTTAAAATTTTATTTTAAAAACAACTAAAATGGGTGGCCAGCAAGAGGTGATAGCCAAAGGTGATTGTTGACAATTGCAAATTGTGACTGAATGTGGTTGTCGGTCACACGTGGTGATTGAACCCATCGCCAGAGATGATAACCGGTGACCAGAGGGGGTTGTCAATTGTTGAAAGTGATGGTGAAGGTGAATGCTAATGGACAGAGATAGCAGTCGATCATGGGAAAATACAAAAACACCTCCCAATTTTGACATATTGAGGGAAGGGAAAGTAAAAGGAAGAATTAGTTGTGTGTGAGGCAAAGGAAAGGAAGGACAAGGAAAGGGAGGGACCGTTTCCCTCTTGTTTGGTTAGAAATAGTTAATTAAAGAAAGATATGCTTAATTTAAATATTTTAATATATTATTATGAGAAACATTTCACCTTCCTTTCTTTCCAATTTTGAAAAGGAAGTGGAGTGCTTAAAATATTTGTATTGTCGCTCCTTCATAACCCCTCCATACACTTCCTTTCCTCTCCTTTCAAAATATCCGAACACGATAACTAATATTATCTCTCCAAACCCTTCACTTCCCCTCCTAAACCATCAATCCAATCGAAGGGTTAAGGTTTTAATTCATATAATAATTAATTTTCTTTTCATCAATAATTTATTAATTATATAATAGATGAAAAAATTATAGTCACTTATTTTACACTGAAATAGTATCCTTGCTTATTCTAATGTTTTCATACTATTTACATTAATTTTGATCCATTTAGCCTTACTAAAAAGAAAGTCAGTGTAATTATATCAAAATTGTGAGCTACTTCTATTTTCTCCAAACCTCAAGGGAGATCAATGTAATTTGTCCAAAAATAAATGGCTAGCATGATTTTAATATTTTTTTTTAAAAAAAAAATTAGGAATTGATCATGGGATTATGGATGTCTAATTAAAATGATTTTTTATTTTTATTTTTTATGAATGATATATTCAAAAAATCTACAATATAGATGGTTTTGATCATCAAAATAAGCTCAAGACAAGCTCCCATGGAGCCTCACAGCAAGCAGTGGCAACCACTTCTAGCTACCACCTCTGGCCACCATCTCCAACCATTAACAACCACCCCCCTCAGCTGTCCCTTTTCACTTGTTTTCAAAACAAAGTTTTTAAATACTAGTGTATTAAAAACAGTAAACTGTAAATATTACCAAACGGTACCTAAACATTACCAAACATGCCCCATGAATCCTTTTCTACCTAGAATGCATGAATTCATTCGAACAACAAGGACTTCCCTAACAGGCACACACTTCTCCCCAAATCATACTGGACAACAATATATATGTGACCACCAGATCAGCCTTGCCTGTCTTGAAGCAGAGAAACGGGTCACTTATTGAAAGGGCTGCAATTTCAGCTATTTCTATTGTGTCTCAAATAAAGAACTTTTTGAATGTGTTGCTCTAAATGACGAGAGAACAATCAAAAATGCTTTGGCAGTAGTCTTCCCTCACAGAAATCCAACCATCCTTTTCGAAGCTAGTCCCCCCACACACACATGGGAGTTGATGTAGCATTGAGGAAACAAATAATAAACTTGAGGGCTCTAAATAGAATAACAGGCACATTTAGAATCTGATATCAACAGTGTAATAAAGAAAAGTTTAATTGGAAAGCACAGCCAAATCTTTAAAAAAAACCATGGTCAAAGTACTTGGGCAAACATAACTATCAGTCTTCGTCATCTCTTCAAGACCAGATTTAGGTGCAAGATGACCCATGAATTCACATGAGACTGCTTATTTCGTACTATGGTGTTGAAAAAATCAATAGTTAGGTGCACTAAAACAGTAAATCCTAGAGCCCTTTGCTTGGATTATCACAGCTGTTTGCAACATCCACAATAAAGCTCTAGTGATAAAAAAAATTAGTTTTCCCAATCAACGGCTTTGGTAAGCTAATCAAACTAGTCGACTGCCCCTATTTGGAGTGGAATTTTATTCTCCTTTCACATATTAAGCTTTTACTACACCATCTGAGGACACTTCAGCCTTAAATAGTAGAAAAAAAATGTTTGCTTCCACTAACCTGGGTTTTAGTTGGTTTACTGCAACATAAAATAGTTAGGCAATAAGACTAAAGAAGAAAAACGGTGGATTGTGGATGAGTTTTTGAGGAAAACATATTCAAGACAGAGCATGCTATGTTTTCCAGCTTTAAGCCAAAATATTCTTTTTCAGTTGTGCAAGAAAAGAACACATATTTGGTATCTGTAACTCGACCCCTACATGTCTCCATATTATTACCTGTATAGAGTAACCAATAAACAACATGGTAGAACTTCTTTCCTGAATTGGTAATCGTAATTTTAACTGATATTTGATTGCATTTGGAGTATGATATAGATATTTGATAACAAGGAAACTTTAATCTTTATTCCAGACCTATGTTGCTGTGTGATTTGATGAGCACAACAAAAATCCAAATCACTTAATTGTGATCGAGTTGGTATACAATATACACACGGCACTGTGTCACGTTTCATATGCATTTGTTCTTTCCTCATAAGTAATTGACAGCATTTAATGATACACGTTTTCTGCCTCGTCAGTAGTTTGACTTTCTTTTTTGTTTATGGTTAATTGTTGGTATGTGGAACGTGATTTTAACCTCCCATCTCATAGATATATATAACCATTGAGGGCTCAATTTGAGGCTTAGCAGAGTACATGTTCAAATTGGCAACAGATAAGAAGGTAGGAATGCAGATAAAATTCTTAAGCCTAATCCCCAAACTGTGAAAAGAGGGTTCCTCATACCAGTGAGCCTAATATCTTCTTGTGTGTTCAACATGTTTCTCAGCATCATGGTAAAGCAATTTTCCAAGTGTTCAACAAGCAATTAAAATTTTTAGCTTTACTTTGCACGTGCTTCCATGCATTAATTTTTCTATCATCTAATACCTGATGAATGAATTCAATGCAGGTGGGAGAGGAATTATCATCACTTCGGAAAATATCATGCCCCATAGTTATAACAAGCCTGCTTTTTTACTCCAAGTCCGTCATCTCTATGTTCTTCTTGGGACAACTTGGGGATAATGAGTTAGCTGCGGGGTCTCTCTCAATTGCATTTGCAAACATCACTGGTTACTCTGTCGTCAAAGGGCTAGCCAGCGATGGAACCAATATGCTGTCAAGCTTATGGAGCAAAGAAGTGGGCAATTCTTGGTCAAACCTATAGAAGGACTCTCTGTATCCTCTTACTCATTGCCATTCCAATCTCTTTATTATGGTTAAACATGGAGCCCGTCCTTCTATGGTTAGGACAGGATCAAAGCATCACATCAGTGGCTAGGGTCTATATTACCTATTCCATTCCTGAATTGTTTGCCCAAGGACATCTCCAGCGCCTGAGGACTTTCTTAAGGACCCAAAATATAAATAGACCACTAACCATATCTGCAACATGTGCCATGATCCTCCACCTCCCAATCAACTACTTTTTTTCCGTATACTTGAACTTAGGGGTCAAGGCTGTTGCTCTAGCCTCAGCTTTGAACTCATTAAACATAAATTTAGGCTTGATAGTTTACCTAATCCTATCAAAAACAGCGCTAAAACCATGGGATGGGGCAGTAACTAACACATTCTCTGAAGGTTGGTGGACCTTGCTTGCATTTGCAGGTCCGAGTGTATTATCTGTATGCCTGGAATGGTGTTGGTATGAGATAGTCATGTTACTGTGTGGATTACTTAGCAACCCAGAGGCAAGTGTGGTCGCAATGGATTTCCTCATCCAAACAACAAGTTTGCTTTATGCATTTGCTTCTTCCTTGAGTTCAGGCTTGTCAACACTCGTTGGACATCAGTTGGGGCCTGATCAGCCTGGACGGGTTCAAAAAACAACCTTCATTAGACTTATCATTGCAGTGGTTTGGGGATTTTTGGCTTTGCTTTCACTGTTGCAGTGAAAGATTTGTGGGGAAGATTGTATACAGATGACCCATGTATTCTTGCTTTGACGTCAATTGCTCTTCCTATACTAGGGTTTTGTGAGTTAGGGAACTCTCCCCAGACAGCTGCATGTGGGATCTTAATAGGGTCAGCTCCGCCCAAGATGGGCTGCTACATAAATTTTGGGTCCTTTTATCTTATTGGTTTGCCAGTTGCAGCTCTATTGGGCTTCAAATTCAAGATGGGTTTTGTAGGGCTGTGGTTTGGTCTTGCTGCAGCTCAAGCTTCATGTTTGTGCATGATGGTGTACACTCTTGTTCACACTGACTGGAAGCACCAAGCTACAAGGGCCAAGGAACTGACTCAGGCCACAGAAGGTCAGAAGAACGATTTGGAAGCCAATTTCCTAAATTGACATCTGAATATATTGATGTCAATAGAATAATAATCTTCTACTATGAGTCAAATAGTCTCAGACAAAATGTGAATCTCTTATCACTAAAGAAACCCCCTGTAATCATGAGATCAGCTATGAAGCTAAATATTTATTCTATCAGAATCCAGTAACAATATCAATAATACATATTTCTTGCAAGTCATAACATGTATATTGGCACATCAAGCTCACAAAAAAACTATGAGAAACAGATGAGGATGAGAGGGGTGTTTGTTGGAACTTACATGAATGATTTGATAACAAGGAAACTTTAATCTTTATTCCAGACCTATGTTGCTGTGTGATTTGATGAGCACATTCAGACAACCTCTCTCACCAACTTTCTTCGTTGTTGTAACATGTTTGCCTAGTCTTGGGTATATGAATCACCTTAGTTCAAAGAAGCCCTCATGCATGCCAATCCTTATTTGATTTCCATGCAAAGGCCTTTGTGGCAACAACGTCCTTTAATACTTCAGACTTTCCGCGCACTCATTAGAGGAACCGATTCACCTTCCTTTGCCTGGATCAGAAAAAGCAGAGGATTTGCAAGCATGTTGCTATGACGTAACAGATATAATGATAATACGTTTGGGAAGTGATGAATGTAATACAGAAAGAAAGAAATCACTAACAAAATTGTGTAGCACCTGGGATGTTTGTGGCAATACTTCTGTAGCCTTTTGCTGACTCTCAAGAGTGCAATAGAATGAATATAAAACCATCCCAACTAGTGCGATAACAATCCCAAAAATGTTTCTCCAGCTAAAAGGATCATGAAGTAAGACATAACCAAATGCCAATACGAGACATGTTTTAAGGTGTCCCAGTACCTGATACGTGACAGGGGATGTCTTTCCAATTACAAGGAATGTACTAAAATTAACTGAAACAGCGATCAGGCAGGATAGAACAATAAAAACCTGCAATAGGAGTAATGAGTTAGGATCAGAAAACATTTGAAGGAAGAAAACACAAATATTGCTTCAGAAATCTTATAATTCTCACCAACACTTGTGGCGTATGTTTGAAAGCAAATACATTTTGGTTAGTTAGAAGCCTATCCAGAAATGGACCAGCAAAAAACAAGGTCATTGCTTGATATGGACAAGATTGATACAGGAGTTGGGTTGATGAAACCTTAATCTTCTTCTGGATTGTATTGGGCATCTGAAAGGAACTAGTTAAGATTTCAAACAAGACTAAAGTATGACTTCCAAACAAAAAGAACCATGTAGCCTAGGAAAAGCTTGTTCTTGCAATACTTACAAGAATACCATATCTCTTATGATTTTATACATGTAAAGAGAAATACCTTTAATTGTAGCAAGATAACAAAAACAAGCAATGAGTAAACAGCATGCCTGTTGGTGTCCTACACAGAATCTTCAAAACAATATGAGCTACAACTACATGCTCAACCAATTGACTGAAGTGCACAAATGAAGATACCCCAACATGACAGTATCTGCCAAAAACTTATCCAAAAAAAAAAAAGAAAAGAAAAGAAAGAAGACTGTGTCTGACAAAATACGAGTCTAGCCTCCATGTTATTAGTCTTCTAACCTTAAGAACATATCACCATGTAGACAATCATGAGCTTTCCTGTGTAATTTGTTTAATCCTTCCTGATCAATACAGGACCCTGTAAGATTTCTGAATAGCTTTCTGTATCTCATATATTCAATGTGTATCAATTACAATCAGACCTTAGAATATATATATATATATATATAGCCCTAACTCCTAAACCAAAAAGGAAATACAAATACAACACGACCATGACTCTAATAGGACTCTAATACAATCATGCCTCTAATAGGACTCTAAGTTAATTTGTAAGACTCACAATATATTCTCACACTCCCGCTCAAACTTAAGGTGTTTTAGCAGAAAACACGGAGAGTTTGCTAAGAAGAAACTGAAACCGAGCAGTAGTGTGAGTCTTAATGAAGAAGTCCGCAAGTTGCAAAGCTAAAGGGATGAAAGGAAGCAAGATAGAGGCAGACTGCAGATGTTGGCGAACAAAGTGACAATCAATCTCAATGTGTTTTGTCCGCTCATGGAAGACAGTATTGTGGGCAATTTGAACAGCACTACGGATGTCACAATAGAGAGAGGTCGGAGAAGATTGAAAGACACCCAAATCAGACAAAAGACAACGAAGCCAAACAATCTCAGCAGTGGCATGAGCCATAGCACGATACTCAGCTTCGGCAGTAGAGCGGGCAACGACTGATTGTTTCTTACTTTTTCAAGAGATCAAGGAATCAACAAGAAACATACAGAAACTAGACGTAGACTTGCGATTAGTAACATCACCAGCCCAATCAGAGTCAGCATAGGCCACCAAGTCCAAAGAGGAAATAGAGGACAATAGTAAGCCTTGAAATATGGCACCCCTGAGATAGCGAAGAATGCGAACCAAAGCAGCCCAATAGGTAGAGCGAGGAGCAGAAACGAACTGACTAACCACATGAACAGCATAAGCAAGATTAGGGCGAGTGACAGTCAGATAAACTAAACAACCCACAAACTCGCGATATAAAGTAAGATCATCCAGAGGGACACCATCAGTAGAATTAAGCTTCACATTAAGCTCAATAGGTGTATCAGAAACCTTAGTATCGGTAAGACTAGCACGGTGAATGACTTCATTAGCATACTTAGCCTGAGACAGAAAATAGCCCTTTGGAGAAATAGCAACCTCAATACCAAGAAAATACCGTAATGGACCCAGATCTTTCATTTCGAAGGTGCGGAAGAGATGCTGCTTGACCTCAGAGATAGTAGAAGAGTTAGAGCCAGTTATGATCATATCCTCCACAGAGTAAGAGAGCAACAAAACCAGCCGATGTATGTCTCAGAAATAAAGCAAAGTCGGAAGCAGAAGAATGAAACCCAAGCTCGGTAACAGCAGTCTGAAAGCGATTATACCAAGCACGAGGAGACTGCTTCAGACCACACATAGCACGCCGAAGACGACAAACTTGGCCAGAGGAATGAGGAAGACCAGGAGGAGGACGCATGTAAACCTCCTTAGTGAGATGGCCATTAAGAAAAGCATTCTTAACATCCATCTGATAAAGAGGCCAAGAACGAATAACAGCGACAGAGATCAAAGTACGGACAGTAGTCATCTTGGCAACAAGAGCAAATGTTTCCTCATAATCAATACCATACTCCTGAGAGAAACCTTTGGCAACCAGACGAGCTTTGTAGCGCTCAAGAGACCCATCAGAATGATTCTTGACTTTGTAGACCCATTTACAACCAACCAAGTTCTTACCAGCAGGCAAAGGAACCAGCTCCCAAATACTAGTTTTCTGTAGAGCAGACAACTCATCTTCCATAGCGTGAACCCAATGAGGGTCCTGACATGCCTCTTTGTAAAACTGAGGTTCTGAAAAAGAGTGAATAGCAGACAAAAAAATACGATAGGAAGCAGAAAAACATGTATTAGACCAACCTAACCTGTTTGGAGGATGACACGCTCGAGTAGGATATTGGTGTGCAGCAGGATCAGAGTCGGCAGCAGCAGGAGGATTAGCAGTAGGAGCAGAGACAATTGGTGGAAGAGGAGCCTTGTGACGAGAATAAACTAACAACGGAGGAGGAGAACAAACTAAAGGAGGAGAAGCAGCCAGAGGTGAAGCAGGAGGAGAAGATGAAACAAGCTCAGGAGGAACTGTAGAGATGTACTCATCAGACGGTCCTCAGAAGAAAATGGGTTAATGTGAACCAAATCCTCTTTAGAAATTGGAGCAATGACAGGAGGAAGCTGAAAGTAAGGCAAACGTTCGAGAAAAGAAACATAACGGGAGACATAAAGACGACGGGAAACAGGGTCGTAACACCGATAGCCTTTTTGAGTAGGACTATAACCCAAAAAGACACAGAGGACAGACCGGACATTAAGTTTGGTCCTATCTTTGTGGGGAAGAAGGACAAAACAGGCAGACCCAAACACACGAAGGAGGGAGTAGTTAAGAAGTTGGGAGAACAAAGCCTCATAAGGAGACCGACCAGAAAGAATGGGAGTAGGCATATGATTGAGAAGAAAAGCAATAGTAAGAACTGCCTCCCCCCAGAATGGAGCCGGAACTGAGGCAGAGAGAAGAGACCTAGCTGTCTCAAGGAGATGACGATGTTTACACTCAACGCGACCATTTTGGGCAAGTGTATCTATACAGGAAATTTGGTGAATGGTACCCAAATTGGCCAAATACTCACAAAACTCAGTTTTAAAATATTCTCCACTCAAGTCAGACCGTAACACTTTAATGGTAGACCCAAACTGTGTAGTAATCATAGACTGAAAGGTACGGTATATCTGATAGAAATCGGAATTATGAGTCATAAGATAAACCCAAGTGTAACGGGTGCAGTCATCAACAAATGACACATAGTATGCAGAACCCCCTTTGGTGAGAATAGGAGAAGGGCCCCAAACATTAGTATGAACTAAAGAAAATGGTGTATCAGATATAGAAGTGCTTTTATGAAAAGGTAAGGCTGTCATCTTGGCAAGTTTACACCCCTGACATTCAGTAAGTTCACTAAGAGAAACTTTTCCCAAGACACCTGATTGAGCCAAAGACCGTAAGCGGTCAGTAGACAAATGTCTTAATCTAGAATGCCACAAGTAGAAAGGATTGGACAGAGAATCTAGCTGAAAAGAGGAAAAGACAGTCGGAGAGGTTGTCAAAGGTAGATGCAAGCTCTCTACCACATAGAGGTCCCCAACTCTACGACCAGTCCCAATCTGCTGTTTAGATATCCGATCCTGCACAGAACATATAGAAGAGGAAAAGATAACATCAAAACTAGAGGCGTCAAGTTGACTGATAGATAATAAACTCACAGATAATTGAGGAACATAAAGAACAGATGGAATACAGACAACAGACATAGCAAACGGTAGGACAGACCCAACAGATATAACAGACATACCAGACCCATTAACAGCATTGACAGTAATAGGAAAAGGAGGAGGAGTGCAATTTTGAAGTAAGGAGAGATGGGGAGTCATATAATGAGAGGCACCAGAGTCAAAAAGCCAGACAGACGAAGAAATACCTGAAGAAGACCCAAACAAACCTGAATGAAGAAGGGAAACAATGGAGGCAGACATAGATGGCTGGGAGGTACACAATGTATGTTGAAACTGACTAATCTGAGCAGTCAAGGAAGCTAAGTTAGGATCAGGAGCCGGAGCAGACACAGTAGAATCGGTGGGAGGCTGAAGGTACTCAGAGGAGGAGCGCAGAACTTAATCGGCAATTGCTGAGAAGACAGGGCAAACACAGACAAAGCAGAAAAACATCCCTTCTTGGGACAATGATACTTCCAATGACCCGTCTGATGGCAGAAGGCACACTCATCTGGAGCTAGTGGTCCTTTCTTGGGATTTGTTAAAGATTGAAGCTTATGGGTATCCGGCATCAAAGTGAACCAAAGTTATAGAATTTTGGGGTCAAATTATAACCACTATCTCAGCACTTGGAACACACAGAGGAGTGAGCAGTACTTGGAACACACAGGGGAGTGAGCCAGTCCAAGTGTAATAGTCAATGAAATTTTGGGGTCAAAGTGTAAACACCAACAAATCAGTTATATGTATCACAGGGGACTGATTGCAAACCAGAGAAGATTCAAAAGACAGGACGGAGTCGCGATGGCTGAAGATGATCGCGAGGTGAGTCGCAATGGCTGTGGACAACGGCGGAAGACGATCGCAACCTGAATCAGAAGCACGGTGATGACGTTCGCGAACCAGAAGGACCAGAACTGAGCCGCGACAAAGCACGGGCTGAAGCTGATCTCGAGTTGCTGATGATGGCTGAAGACGCGACCTACGAACCAGAGAGACCCACGAATCCTAAGTCGCGATTGTGAAGAAGACCAAAGAACAAAGACGACTTCAAACAATCGGCGACAACTTCGAACAACAGGCATGGACTTAGGGTTTCGAACAAGGCTCTGATACCATATAAGATTTCTGAATAGCTTTCTGTATCTCATATATTCAATGTGTATCAATTACAATCAGACCTTAGAATATATATATATATAGCCCTAACTCCTAAACCAAAAAGGAAATACAAATACAATACGACCATGACTCTAATAGGACTCTAATACAATCATGCCTCTAATAGGACTCTAAGTTAATTTGTAAGACTCACAATATATTCTCACAACATCCACTAACTTTCCTTGAAAAATTTCTTCCAAGGATATTGATAACCATGGTAAAGTTTACGGGGTCCCCACAAATAACAATGCAAAATAGATGATGAACAAGAAGGTTATGATCAATCCACATCACCAAGACTCAGAAAACAACGTGAATCCTTAAAGTCCGGTTTATGAATCAAAACATAAAAGGTTGCTTGATAGGTAGGACCTACAACAATTGTTTTCTGCTGCATACACCCATGATAACAACAACAAAAAAACAAAAAGGGGGAAGTAACAAATAAAGAAACATATATACATAAAGGAATACTCAAACTCTACAGCTTTGAACTCATCAACAAAAAAGAATATCTTGATCATATTCCATCAAACTTCTCCAGCTTTGTACTCATCAACCGACTGCTGGAAATTGGCCTGCAAATATGCCACTAGCAGTCCTTACCAACATGAAACTGAAAATTTTACTTATTTTAGCTGTCAGTTGGTCTAGCTACTAGGCACTGTGATGCTTGGCAGAGCTTTATAGCTTCTTTGAAAACCATTTACTCACCTCTTCTAACAAAGAACCAAAAATAAATATCCCATCCTTACGAAAACATATTGTAAACATAATTTGCTAAATTTAGGAGCAGTAGACTACTTTTTGAGAGTCGCACAAAAAATACTAGTAATTCTTTGTAATACTTGGGGAGGATCTAGAAGTTTTCTTTGAAACTTTGTGAATTTCTTCAAAGTTTGTTTTAGCAGCATTACTAGGATAAGTAAACTTTGTTTTAGCAGCATAACTAGGATCTAGAAAACTTTGTTATTGCTTCTAGATCCTAATACTAGTAAAGAAGTACTGCTGCTTCTAGATCCTAATATTTCAAAGTATTGCAGCATTACTACTTTGAAGAAATCTACTTTGAAGAATTACTAGTATTAGGATCTAGAAGTTTTAAAGAATTACTAGTATTTGTGACCTGTTGATAAATGTGTGCTTCTTTTTAACAACAAAATTCTCAATACTTTCTCAATTATTGTTCACATACCAAATGTTATTGCTTGTACTGAATTGTTTTGATGATGGTGATAAATGTCAAAGCTATTAAAGCTCGCATTACTGAAATATCACTGAATCTCTATCTCTCTTCCCTCACAGACTTGGTGATAAGAAATAATATGGACGCTTAAAACCATAGGTAATGCTTGACATTGTCTCCCCTGCAAAATAGGTATGGCCTTCTTTGTTCCCATCGGTTTGATTTTCATTTTCCTACTTACCCTTGTTAAAAGATGGCCTCAAGGTCTATGGAAAGGCTTGGTTAGTGTCCAGACCATAGTTGTACCTTGTATCAATTTTACAGGGGTTCGGGGACCCCTGACAGCCCAATTTTTTGGGCTATTTCTGTCGTATTTTTGACCCAAACTATGAGGGTCAGATTTGGGAGTTGAGAGAGAGAGAGAGAGAGAGAGCAGTTATGGTTTAGGAATTAAGAGCAGTTAAGGTACCATCATCTTGTTCTCTGCTGGAGAAATCTTCTTAACACCTTTGTTCACCACGTAAAATCTAGGACAAATTACATTTCAGTGCAATTTTGAAAAAATAATTACAGATTCATGAAAAGTCTATGATTTTAATTATTAATATTTATAAACTGATTTGTAATTATTTTTTCGAAACATGACTTATTTGATATTTCCCCTAAAATCTATGTCTTGCTTTTCCCTTTGTGTGATAGTTTTTGCTCGATTTTCCATTTTGTATTCAATCTCAGATCTCTGAGTTTTCAGAACCACCCATGTGCCAATTGTTGTTGCTAATAACTAAATGCAAGCAGGTAATTAACATAAGGCAACTAAACTGAAGGATACAATTTGAGCAACACATGTCGTAACAACTGCAAGGAGGGATAAGATAGAGCCCATAATGTTAAGCTGCAGATCAGTAACAGTTGCAATTCCGACACCCAGAAGAAGGATGGAAAGAGAAAGCTGAATCCTCCTACTGCGGAACAATAGAAGCAAAAAAATTTAGTACTTTGTGTTGCAACTGGTAAACAAATTGCGTGACAAAGTGACAACAACAGATCAGAATTGAATACATGAGCAACTTGGAGACAAAAATATTTGAAGAATGATCAATTGATCCATCCATAACCCAGCCACCTATACATGTATACTGCATACATCGGAGACAAATTTCATGACTAATAAAATCAGAATATATGCACAGGGAATAAGGATTGGAATAACTTATTAATTAGTTGAATAATATATATTGCTTTACAATTGTAGAAGTTCCGAATTGAACAGACCAGATCGATCATAGTCAGGAACTAAAATTTCCGACTTGAAGAGTAGCCCAAGATATTCCAAGATATTCCTCAGAAAATTTTCAAGTAGCCCAATATATTCTTCAGAAAATTTTTTGGATTATCACAAAATATTCCAAGATAGTTATTTGTGGATTTAACCCCAATGTGGACTTAACATAGTTACATTATATATCTTCATTGCGCCATGGCCAAAAAAACCATCGAACTTAGCCCTCTCTCTTTTCATATGCAATAAATTAATGCTACCATCTCAAAAATATTGATTTCTAATTTTAGCCTTTCTTGTCTCACCATACACATATATCGCCAACAGGAATTTAGCCATATCCCCTGAATATGATAATTCTTAACCACCAGCATCTTGTTCCTTAGAGCATTGTTGGTTTATAATGGGCTATTAACTTCCATGAGCACTCTTCTGTAATTAAATCACACTAGAGTCCTAGACTCCTTCAGCAATCTTTCACTTGACCAATCCAACTTCAATTCTATGAGCAAAATGTTCTCCAATTTTTCCTTCCCTACAAAACACAGAGCATAGAATGCAAATTTTCACTTTTGTATTTCTTAACCATCGGTCTTCACTACTTCACCTTACCATGTATTGTATTGCTAAAAGTCACTTTCTCTGACTTCATTCCAAGCCTACTTCTCTGTATAATCAAGAAATCTTTTTTCAAACTTCTAATTGTGCAATTACTATTAACAATATCATCAACACAAACACCAAGGAACCTCAACTTGAATGTGTCTTCTCAATTCATCAATAACTAAGGCAAAAAGAAAATAGATTCGAGATGATTTTACACAAGTCATAATTATGAGAATGCAATTGTTTCTCTTTCTGGTTATTATAGTCATGGTCACACATGGACTTTTAACATGTAAACTAATCTATTAGTAACTCTTTCCTTCTCAAGATTCCACAACCCCCTTAGGGATCTATCATAGGCTTTCTCCAAGTTAAAAAAAAAAATCATATTTTTAGCTTCAATGTCAATCTTCATAACAAAATTCATAACTATTTTTCCAATGCTGTTTGTTTGAAGTCTGTTTCTATTCAAGTCTCGCACAAAAGTTTCTATCTTTGAGCTTAAACTGAAGAAATTTATGGCTTTTTGCTTTGGGTTTTCATCTGGGAAGGGTTTTGATCGCTCCGTTCATCATCCGTAATCGAAGCTGAAAAAGAGGGGAAAGAAAGAGGTCATTTGAATTTAAAGTGAGACGGCATTAGACGAGCTCACAAGCTGCTGCAAGTGGTCGTCACCAACTGCTCCTCTGCGCTCGCTTTCCGCCACTGACTGTTCGCTGCTCGTCCTCCGTCGCCGGAAAGAAATTTCCGGTCCCATCAACGGAGAGATCATGAGTGCCGACTCATTCACTGGTTTGCCGAGGTGAGAGAGCTCAGGTAGCGTCTTCGCAACTGTGAGAGCTTTGTTTGCTGGTCCTGAGTCGCCCTCCACCCGTTCGACAAAATGCCTCAGTGAAAACGCTGCTATTGAGCTGTCATAAGATGATTGGATTTTTCTATACCTAGATAAATAATTTTGGACCATTAGATCTAAAAGTAAAATAAATCTCGCCATTGATTGGTAATAATTAAAACCAAGTTAAGAAATCTAGATAGTTTTTAATGATTTTGAAACCAAAAAGTGATTTTCAATTTACCACAATAACTAAGTACACTTTTTTTTTTTTTTTTTTTTTTTTTTACAGGGAAATCCTCTCATCCTCCCGCAGGTCCAAGGCAGCGCCCCATGAGGAGATCACCAGGGTGTCCTTCAGGGTGTCCTGTTGTCCGTTCCGAGTAAGAGACTATAACCTGAAAGCTTGTCCCGACCTCCCAAGGCAAGCTCCCAGCGGGGGAGCATTAAACCCACATAAAGTAGCTGATTAGGTATCCTTGAGGTCCAACCTCCAAGCCTTGAGGTCCAACCTCCTAACCAAGGCAAGCTCCCAGCGGGGGAGCATTAAACCCACACCAAGTAGCTGATTAGGTATCCTTGAGGTCCAACCTCCTAACCAATTAAACCCACACCAAGTAGCTGATTAGGTAGCATTAAACCCACACCAAGTAGCTGATTAGGTATCCTTGAGGTCCAACCTCCTAACCAACAGTGCTTCGCCCAAGAGATTGGCCCAAGGGGGGGAATTGAACTTGTGACCTTGGGGCTTAAACCCCAAGGCTTTACCACAATGCCACAACCCCTTAGGTTAACTAAGTATACTTACTATTTGATATGATTATACTTACTATTTTTAATAACTATACTTACCATTCAATTATTAATAAAATACACTTAACTTGCTATTTAGTTAACAGGTAAACTTAAAAAATTAAGTTATAATAAATTTTCAAAATCTATGAAATAAATATAAAATTTATAAAATAGAATTTAAGAAAAAAATACACAAAATAAATGTGAATTCTAAACATTTTTGTATAATTTATTACATTTTATGAAATATGATTTTTTTATTTATTTATCTACTTAATAGCAATAAATGAAACTTAATTTTCTTTTCATTTATCACACTGAAAAATAATAAATGCAATTAATGAATAAATATAATTAATAAAATATAGAAAAATTTATAATTTATTCGAGGATTTCATGAACAAAATTTTATGTTTATTTTTAAAATTTTTTAATATGTGAAGATTTAAAGATAAGATTGTTGTTGATTTGGAACTCTTTAAGTAAGAATCTATGTTTCTATAGTCTCTATCTCTTTTTTTACATTAATTTTCCATGATATTTTGAATTTATAAATTTTAATGTTCTGTTAGAACAACATTTCACCTAGTAAAAGAAAAATTATGAGATTTAAGTGGTAAGAAAAAAAAAATCAAGTTTGATGAAATAGTAAGTGCAATCTTAAGTTTAGTTTAAATGATTGATTAATCAAGTCTACTAAAATAGTAAGTAGAGTCCCATTGAGTAGTAAGTATTGTTTAAGTGATGAGTCAAGTTTTATAAAGTAGTAAGTAGAGTCTAATTGAGTAGTAAATGTTGTTTAAGTGATGAGTCAAGTTTGATAAAGTAGTAAGTAGAGTCTCATTGAGTAATAAGTGTTATTTAAATAAGTGGTAAGTCAAGTCTGATAAAGTAATAAGTAGAGTTTCATTGAGTAGTAAATGTGGTTTAAATGAGTGGTTTTCAATTTATTACAACAACTAAACACATTTACTGTCACGCCCCATTTTTTTTTTACTCGGATTACTATTACCAAGCCATTATTATACACCCAATTTCAGAGTTAGCATACAGAAGCTCATTACAGTACAAGTAATTCATAAGTAAGAATTCTCTCATTCGAATACAAAATGCATGCAACATGAGATTATATTAAAATAAATTGTCCATAGGCTTACATCATTAAATTAAGGGGAAGGGTTTAATCATTTTACATCAATGCATTCCGCCTACACATAAAAGGCCTCGCGGCCACAAATAAGGAAGATCCATGACCTTGTAGCACGTCTTGTTATTCACCTGAAAAAGATTAACAACGTGGGATGAATATAAAGTCTAGTAGGGATCTCAACATGATCCTCAACAATAACAACTTACAGATAGCTATGATCAAGAAATGCTAATCTCATACCATATAAATAATGTGACATTTTATAACCAAAGGGTACTTATAGTAATACTTTTCTCGAAAACGTTTATTTTAATCAACAACACCAAGGTTCGCTTAATTTTTATTTTTTATTTTTAAACACTTTCACCAAAATCCGATTTCTTCACATTATATAATCCTATACATGACTCGAATTCATCTCCACCCATTCTTCATATTCTCAATCTAAATTCCAAATTTAAGGAAGCATTATCAACAACTAATTATTGGTAGGAAAACTCCCTCAACCAATCTCTAATACATCCAACATACATAAGCACATCTACTCAACACATAAGACAATTTAACTTTACCGAATCATTATCATCATACTTGTAACACGTGTAATCATATAAGACAACAATGATAAATAATCTTCGCTTTACTTGCCAGAAGCACAGTAAGCCAATGATACATCCCTCCACAAAACATACCAATTTACCAGGCGCTAGCTAGAAGGGACTGGTACTTCTGATTATCAGCACATCTCACACAGCCAATTTACCAAGTGCTAGCAGGAAAGGAATGGTACCTCTAATTCTCAGCGCAGCACACATCACCAACCAACAAACATGAATAGGCACAACCAATAAGTGTAATGCACACACACAACTAATCAACACAACAATGTCATCCTCCACCGATAACCAAGGAAAAAACCTCTAAGCAAAAGTACTTGACTTACACATTAACAATAATCCAACTCTTCATGAAACTTTAAAATCAATAACACAATAAATGAATTAACATATATTTGTGGTTCAATCTCAAGTAAATTTTGAAACTCTCACAATGTTGGTGTTTCGTTCTATTTCAAAATCAATCACCTATTCCTTCCATATTAATATTCTCCACCTTATGCCTCAATCCAATTCATTTCATTTCATAATAATATGACCAAATTCAATTTTTCCTTTATTTCAAATAAGGGATTACCAATCCTGGCTAGCAAGGTTAAAATTTACACAATTTCTATATAACGGTAATGTACCCAATGATATTCTAATCTCGTGATTAATTTTCATTCGCTTCAATATATATACATTATCAATTTACTACAATCCAATTTGAACAACACATTATTAAGTCAAGTTTAAGAATTTATGAGGGATCAACTATCTCTAATAACTCAACAACTCATCATGTTTAATTATAATCAATCCAACACAAGTTAATGTTCAATTCATAAAACCCAACTTATTCTTAATTCAATTTCCAAATCATTAATCACATTTCTTAAATCCATAACATAATCCATTCACCATTTCAACCCTTTTTTATCTATTAGGCATTCCTTAAAAAATTAGGGTTTTGACTCTCTAATCATGAATATTGAATCACAACCCAAAATTTAACCCAACATCAACCCATCTCATGCAACTTCAATCTCAATACCCAAATCCTATATCCTCTACAATGGTTTTTCGAAAAATAATCCATGCCACATGGTTTTTATGCAAATAAAACCTACCGCATGTCTATCTATAGTAGAGGTATTGAAAAACATCAAAGAAATCCCTACCTCAAGAGAGAAAATGAGAAGAAACTCGAAAATCAATTTCGTCGGAATACGATCTCCACCAGTCAAACCCCCGACAAGCTCATCATTTTGGTATAAGGGACTAGCATCAAAATCCCAATGGATTTCTTCAGATCAAAGAAGATGTAAAATTTTGAGGGTTTGGGTAGAGAGAGATAAAAGAAAAAGAGAGGAAATATTGTAGAGAAAGAGTGATATATCAGCAAATGAGAGGAAATGGGCCAAAAGTATAAAAATATAGCTAAAAAGCACAAAAAAAGAGACAAAAAATGCGCACTCCCGCACGTGCGGCGCCCACTCCCGCACGTGCCGAGTGGCCTCCCGCACGTGCGGCTCCCACCCCTGCACGTGTGGTCTCCCCCGCAGCACCACTCGTGCACCTGCCTTTTAGACAGTGTGCATCCAACCTTCTACCCAGCTTCCCGCTCGTGCGGCCTGACCTCCCACACATGCGGCCTAAGGCCCCGCACGTGTAGCCCTGGCCCTCTAGTTCGGAAAAACTTCAGCTTCACCCTCGACCCTCCGGTGCCGACCCCGCACCCTTCGAAACGAGTGAAAACTCCGACTCGAGACAATCACAACAGACAAAATTTAAGAAACAAATTCCAACAACAACTTATCCGGCATCTTAACAACGATAATTCGAACATAATTCAAGAGAGTAAAGAAAAATGCACACAAGTCATCACATTAACTACTTGATATAGTTGTAATTATTCCAAATAACTACACTTATCATTCAAACATTAATAAAATGCACCTAACCTATAAAATAACTATAAAATTTATAAAATAGAATGTAAACAAAAAAAAAATGTACAAAATAAATATGAAATTTATAAATTTTATTATAATTTTTTACATTTTATGGAATATGATTTTTTTTATTTATGTACTTAATGGCAATGAATGACAATAAATGAAACCTAGTATCTTTTTCATCTACCACAATAAATGCAATTAATGAGAAATATGATTAACAAAATATAGAAAAATTTCAAATTCATTTGAGGATTCCATAAACAAAATTTGGTGTTCATTTCTAAAACTTTTGAAGATTTTAAGATAAAATTGTTGTTAATTTGGAACTTCTTAGGTAAGTCTCTCTCTTTTTACTTTCAATTATATTATCTTTTGAATTTATAAACTTTTGTGTTTTGTTGGAACAACATTTCACCCAATTAAAAGAAAAATTATGAGATTCAAGTGGTAAGAAAAAAAAAATCAAGTTTGATAAAATAGTAAATGTAGTGTTAAGTTTAGTTTAAATGATTGATAAGTCAAGGATGTTCATTTCTAAAACTTTCGGAGATTTTAAGATAGAATTGTTGTTGATTTGGAACTCCTTGGGTAAGTCTCTCTCTTTTTACTTTCACTTCTATTATATTTTGAATTTATAAATTTTTATGTTTTGTTGGAATAACATTTCACTTAGTTAAAAGAAAAATTATGAGATTCAAGTGGTAAGAAAAAAAAAAATCAAGTTTGATGAAATAGTAAATGTAGTCTTAAATTTAGTTTAAATGATTGATAAGCCAAGTCTAATAAAACAGTAAGTAGAGTCTCATTGAGTAAGTATTGTTTAAATGAGTGATAAGTCAAGTTTGATAAAGTAGTAAGTATAATCTCATTGAGTAGTAAGTGTGGCTTAAATGAGTGGTAAGTCAAGTCTGATGAAATAGTAAGTCCAGTCTCATTGACTAGTAAGTGTGGTTTAAATGGCTGATAAGTCAAGTTTGATAAACTAGTAAGTAGAGTCTCATTGAGTAGTAAGTGTGATTTTGATAAAGTAGTAAGTACAGTCTCATTGAGTAGTAAGTGTGGTTTAAATGAGTTAAGTCTGATAAAATAATAAGTAGAGTCTTATTAAGTAGTAAGTGTTGTTTAAATGACTGATAAGTCAAGTTTGATAAAGTAGTAAGTAGAGTCTCATTGAGTAGTAAGTGTGATTCAAATGAGTGGTAAGTCAAGTCTGATAAAGTAGTAAGTACAGTCTTATTGAGTACTAAGTATGGTTTAAATGAGTGGTAAGTCAAGTATTGAGTAGTAGGTATAGTTTAAATGAGTGGTAAGCCAAGTCTGATGAAATAGTAAGTACAGTCTCATTGACTTGTAAGTGTGGTTTAAATGACTGATAAGTCAAGTTTGATAAAGTAATAAGTAGAGTCTCATTGAGTAGCAAGTGTAATTCTGATAAAGTAGTAAGTACAGTCTCATTGAGTAATAAGTGTGGTTTAAATGAGTTTAATTATCATTCAAAAACACAACACTTACCATTCTCATTCTACTAGCAACTCTTTGTGACTCAACTTACCACTTACCATCTATTTTACCACCTAGTATTTTACTTACCATTTTCTACTTGCTTTTTCTTAATTAATTTGTTTATACTTATTGCAGATGGAAGACAATATTGAGCAAAACAAGAATAACATTATATATGAACTAGATGATGATGATGGTAATGATGGTGAGTATAATATTCATAATGAAGATGATATCGTCAATTCTAATGATATTCCAATCGAAAGAGATATTAAGCGTCTAGATGAATTAACTGAAAAGGATGTGTTTGAAATGACATTTGATTCAGAAGAAAACGGAGAAAGATTTTATAATTCGTATGCTAAAAGAAGGATATAGACAATCCAAATACCTTGAGGTTGAAGAACGTAAAAGAGAACCAAAACAATTAACTAGAGTTGGTTGTCGTGTTTGTTTTCGTATCAAATACAATCGGAGTACTTCCAAATATGAAGTGAATGAATTTTTCAAAGAGCACAATCATTCCATGATAGGGCCTCTTGGTGTTCAATTTCTTCACTCACACCGGAATGTTACGAATTCCGACAAGGCACAAGGCAATGCAATGCATCATATTGGTATGAGGACAAATCACATTATGGACTTTCCTGCACAACAAGCAGGTGGCTATGAGAATGTTGGGTTCATACAGAAGGACATGTACAACCATTTTGGGACTGAGCGTAGAGCGCAAGTTGTCGATGGTGACGCAGAAGGTGCTTTGGCTTACTTATGTGGTAAAGAAGAGCAAGATCCAATGTTTTATTATAAATATGATGTAAATGAAGAAAATCGATTAAATAATTTGTTTTGGACTGATGGTGGATCTCGAACAGATTATCTGTATTTTGGTGATGTGTTGATGTTTGATACTACGTATCGGACAAATGCGCACAACAAACCTTTTGTGATACTGCAAGGTGTGAGCAACCACTTTCAAACGACTGTTCTTGGGTGTGCATTGCTAGCTTCCGTGACAGTAGAGACATACATATGGGTGTTAGAGAAATTTCTTGATGCGATGGATCATAAGATGCCTCTGTCCGTAATCACTGACGGGGATAAGGCCATGTGTAGAGCAATCAAAACAGTTATGCTTACTGCTCGACATCGATTATGTAATGGCATCTTAAAATGAATGCTCTTTCCAATATCCACATAGAGGAATTTCTTTATAGCTTTGAAAAATGCATGTCAATGCAATGTACACAAGAAATGTTTGAATTAGAGTGGAAGAACCTTGTAGACAAGTATGGCCTTCATAATAACAAGTGGATTGCTGATGTATATTGCAAGCGATTGTGAGAGTATGAATGCATTTTGAATCGATTCCTAAAGGTGCGCCTAAGGCTCTTTGAATTTGTAAGGGCATATGATAGAGCACTTGCAAGACTTCGCCATAACGAGACTAAGGCACAATCCGAAACTGAGAATACCACTCCTAGTCTTTCTACAGGTATGAAAAGGATTGAAAGACATGCAGCTAATATATTTACTCGTGCCATATTTTTCAAATTTCACGAACAAATAAAATCCGAGCAAGTGTTATTTATGTCAAGAAAAATTGATATAGAAGATATTCACGTATACTATTTGTCTATGTATACACATCCAGAATCCACATGGAATGTACAATATCAGCCAAGTGATCATGCCGTGAAATGTTCTTGTTTGTGTTTTGAATCATGTGGAATACCATGTTCCCATATGGTATCAATCATGAAAATGGAGCATTTGAAAGAAATTCCCTTTAGCTGTATATTGCAAAGGTGGACAAAAAATGTCAAGTCTTCACTTTACTTGGTAAGACCCCTTTTCCAGAATAGGTTACACAAACAACACGGTTCGGTGCATTGTCAAGTGCATGTACTGAGATGTGCTATTATGCTTCGCACTTAACCAATGGATACGAAGAAGCTAGAGATGCAGTGACAAAGTTAACACGTTGAATGAAAGATTTGTATGTCCAACATGTTGAAGGACATGGAACAAAAGGAAAAGCCAATGTTAAAGGGACATGTTTACATTTTGGTGTTGGTGATCCTTCCTTTACAAAGACGAAGGGGAGTCGTTCTGTTGCAAAGGATAAGTTTTCAAAGCCAAGAAAATGTGGTCATTGCAGGTATCTAACAATTTAATTTATCTAGTAAGTGTATTGAATTATAATTAAATTTATATCCTAAGTGTAATGTGTTTTGTTAGAGAGGTACTAGTCATACGAGGAATAAGTGTCCAAAACTAGAAAATGAGAATATTGATTCTTTTCCTACACAAGATACTTATATATCAGGGGTAAGCATGTTGCACCAAGAAGGTGGTTTCAACGTCGACCTTACTTTTACTAATAGTGGCTACAATATAATGGGATGTGGTTCCAGTGGGCACCCTACTTTTGTTGGAACTGACTACAATATAATGGGATGCGATTCCAATATCTATCCTAACTTTGTGGTAATAATTTTTTATTTAACTTTTATTCAAAAAATTTATGTTTCAGAATTTATTAGTTATTTGTTACATTATGTAGGTACGTACATGCTCAGAAACTCCTGACAGCATTTATGGTCGTGTCGTAGAAGGGACAATTGACTTGTCAAAGTGATTGTAACAATCTTCGAGACAATCAAAGAAATCAGCCTTATATTTTGATTTTTTGTGTGACATTACTCGTTTGTGTAAGGCTTATATTTATAAGGCATATGACTTTTTATATGTATAAAACAAATGATAGTGTAAGACTTTTACTATTCTCAAACACAATACTTACCACTATGATTTCATTTATCATGTTCATAACAACATAATGGTAAGTAATGTAGTAAGTAGAGTCTATTTTAAGTGGTAGTAGTGAGGTTTATTTGAGTAGTAAGTCAAGCCCAACAAACTGGTAAGTAGAGTCTTCTTGACTAGTAAGTATTATTGAACAAAATGGTAAGCCAAGAGTAATGAAATAGTAAGTGGAGTTTATTTGAGTGGTAGTATGTAAGGTTTATTTGAATAGTAAGTGAAATGTAAAAAGTTGTACGACTTATATTTATAAGGCAATACTTACTAATTGTTCTTATGCTACTTACCATTCATCAACACAATAATTACCATTATGATTTTATTCACCATGTTCGTAACAACATAATGGTTTTCCACGAACACATAAACTATTTGGCAAATAGTTTACAAAGTCATTATCACTATCATCAAAGAAGTCTGAAATGTCTAGATCAGAAACTAGCAATGGATCTTCAATGATTGTTGCGATAGCACTGTCACAATCAAAATGAGATTTTTTCTTGGCATATTCAATGTAATGAAATCTATCCAATTTTCGTTACATCTGTGTATTCTCTCTCTGTAGCCTTGATATGACTGTCGCATCATCGCATGATTTGTTTCTATATAGTTCAGCTGAACGTGCCCTTGGAACCTGTAGCCCATGCCATCGACAATATATCTCAAGTTCACAACATTTTTCGAAAAAGTCTTGCCATTGTAAGTTGTTTCTGTCAACATTGACCTCGTGTGGTGGATGATCGTATGCATGACCAACAATTCCGTGACCCACATCTGATTGCCATGGATCATGCATGAAAAGAGGTTTATTATGGAAGTGACGTTTGGTTCCATACCATGTCTTTCCTAATGGATCAGTATAGGAACCTATTGTTGGAGGTGTTTGAAAATCATCATCGCTACCATGACTAAATGTAGAGCTAGATGATGCAATATTTTCAGATTTTCGTTTAGGCATTTTGAGTACTTAGGCTTGTAGTGAAGTGTGATGTATACAAGTGAGGTTAAATAAGGGTGTCACACGTGATCTATTAGTATTATTTTAATCATTGTTAATAGTCACATGTGAATAGTCATATGTACTAATGTCATGTCAATCATGTTCAATCATTTGAATGGTCAATAGTCATATGTACTAGTGTCATGATCAATCATTTTCAGTAGTCACATGTGAATTATATAAGTCACATGTGAATAGTCAAAGAGTAATAAAGTAGTGAGTATAATTTATTTGAGTGGTAAGTTAAGTCTAATAAACTAGTAAGTGGAGTCTTTTTAACTAGTAAGTAAGATTGAATAAAATGGTAAGTAAAGAGTAATAAAGTAGTAAGTGAAATTTATTTGAGTGGTAGTAAGTGAGACTTATTTGAGTGTGTGATTTTGATAAAGTAGTAAGTACAGTCTCATTGAGTAGTAAGTGTGATTTTGATAAAGTAGTAAGTACAGTCTCATTGAGTAGTAAGTGTGATTTTGATAAAGTAGTAAGTACAGTCTCATTGAGTAGTAAGTGTGATTTTGATAAAGTAGTAAGTACAGTCTCATTGAGTAGTAAGTGTGATTTTGATAAAGTAGTAAGTACAGTCTCATTGAGTAGTAAGTGTGATTTTGATAAAGTAGTAAGTACAGTCTCATTGAGTAGTAAGCGTGGTTTAAATGAGTTAAGTCTGATACAATAATAAGTAGAGTCTTATTAAGTAGTAAGTGTTGTTTAAATAACTGATAAGTCAAGTTTGATAAAGTAGTAAGTGTGATTCAAATGAGTGGTAAGTTAAGTCTGATAAAGTAGTAAGTACAGTCTTATTGAGTAGTAAGTATGGTTTAAATGAGTGGTAAGTCAAGTATTGAGTAGTAGGTATAGTTTAAATGAGTGGTAAGCCAAGTCTGATAAAATAGTAAGTACAGTCTCATTGGCTTGTAAGTGTGGTTTAAATGGCTGATAAGTCAAGTTTGATAAAGTAGTAAGTAGAGTCTCATTGAGTAGCAAGTGTAATTCTGATAAAGTAGTAAGTACAGTCTCATTGAGTAATAAGTGTGGTTTAAATGAGTTTAATTATCATTCAAAAACACAACACTTACCATTCTCATTCTGCTAGCAACTCTTTGTGACTCAACTTACCACTTACCATCTATTTTACCACCTAGTATTTTACTTACCATTTTCTACTTGCTTTTTCTTAATTAATTTGTTTATACTTATTGCAGATGGAAGACAACATTGAGCAAAACAAGAATAACATTATATATGAACTAGATGATGATGATGGTAATGATGGTGAGTATAATATTCATAATGAAGATGATATCGTCAATTCTAAAGATATTCCAATCGAAAGAGATATTAAGCGTCTAGATGAATTAACTGAAAAGGATGTGTTTGAAATGACATTTGATTCAGAAGAAAACGGAGAAAGATTTTATAATTCGTATGCTAAGGTGAAAGGCTTTAGTATTCGAAGGGATCAATTGTATAAGGACAAGAATAATATGGTTATATCAAGGAATTGGGTATGTTCAAAAGAAGGATATAGACAATCCAAATACCTTGAGGTTGAAGAACGTAAAAGAGAACCAAAACAATTAACTAGAGTTTGTTTTGTAATTCAAATACAAATACCTTGAACGTAAAAGATTTTATAATTCGTGTTTGTTTTCGTATCAAATACAATCGGAGTACTTCCAAATATGAAGTGAATGAATTTTTCAAAGAGCACAATCATTCCATGATAGGGCCTCTTGGTGTTCAATTTCTTCGCTCACACCGGAATGTCACGAATTCCGACAAGGCACAAGGCAATGCAATGCATCATATTGGTATGAGGACAAATCACATTATGGACTTTGCTGCACAACAAGCAGGTGGCTATGAGAATGTTGGGTTCATACAGAAGGACATGTACAACCATTTTGGAACTGAGCGTAGAGTGCAAGTTATCGATGGTGACGCAGAAGGTGCTTTGGCTTACTTATGTGGTAAAGAAGAGCAAGATTCAATGTTTTATTATAAATATGATGTAGATGAAGAAAATCGATTAAATAATTTGTTTTGGACTGATGGTGGATCTCGAACAGATTATCTGTATTTTGGTGATGTGTTGATGTTTGATACTACGTATTGGACAAATGCGCACAACAAACCTTTTGTGATACTGCAAGGTGTGAGCAACCACTTTCAAACGACTGTTTTTGGGTGTGCATTGTTAGCTTCCGTGACAGTAGAGACATACACATGGATGTTAGAGAAATTTCTTGATGCGATGGATCACAAGATGCCTCTGTCCGTAATCACTGATGGGGATAAGGCCATGTGTAGAGCAATCAAAACAGTTATGCCTACTGCTCGACATCGATTATGTAATGGCATCTTAAAATGAATGCTCTTTCCAATATCCACATAGAGGAATTTCTTTATAGCTTTGAAAAATGCATGTCAATGTAATGTACACAAGAAATGTTTGAATTAGAGTGGAAGAACCTTGTAGACAAGTATGGCCTTCATAATAACAAGTGGATTGCAGATGTATATTGCAAGCGATTGTGAGAGTATGAATGCATTTTGAATCGATTCCTAAAGGTGCGCCTAAGGCTCTTTGAATTTGTAAGGGCATATGATAGAGCACTTGCAAGACTTCGCCATAACGAGACTAAGGCACAATCCGAAACTGAGAATACCACTCCTAGTCTTTCTACAGGTATGAAAAGGATTGAAAGACATGCAGCTAATATATTTACTCGTGCCATATTTTTCAAATTTCACGAACAAATAAAATCCGAGCAAGTGTTATTTATGTCAAGAAAAATTGATATAGAAGATATTCACGTATACTATTTGTCTATGTATACACATCCAGAATCCACATGGAATGTACAATATCAGCCAAGTGATCATGCCGTGAAATGTTCTTGTTTGTATTTTGAATCATGTGGAATACCATGTTCCCATATGGTATCAATCATGAAAATGGAGCATTTGAAAGAAATTCCCTTTAGCTGTATATTGCAAAGGTGGACAAAAAATGTCAAGTCTTCACTTTACTTGGTAAGACCCCTTTTCCAGAATAGGTTACGCAAACAACACGGTTCGGTGCATTGTCAAGTGCATGTACTGAGATGTGCTATTATGCTTCGCACTTAACCAATGGATACGAAGAAGCTAGAGATGCAGTGACAAAGTTAACATGTCGAATGAAAGATTTGTATGTCCAACATGTTGAAGGAAATGGAACAAAAGGAAAAGCCAATGTTAAAGGGACATGTTTACATTTTGGTGTTGGTGATCCTTCCTTTACAAAGACGAAGAGGAGTCATTCTGTTGCAAAGGATAAGTTTTCAAAGCCAAGAAAATGTGGTCATTGCAGGTATCTAACAATTTAGTTTATCTAGTAAGTGTATTGAATTATAATTAAATTTATATCCTAAGTGTAATGTGTTTTGTTAGAGAGGTACTGGTCATATGAGGAATAAGTGTCCAAAACTAGAAAATGAGAATATTGATTCTTTTCCTACACAAGATACTTATGTATCAGGGGTAAGCATGTTGCACCAAGAAGGTGGTTTTAATGTCGACCTTACTTTTACTAATAGTGGCTACAATATAATGGGATGTGGTTCCGGTGGGCACCCTACTTTTGTTGGAACTGACTACAATATAATGGGATGCGATTCCAATATCTATCCTAACTTTGTGGTAATAATTTTTTATTTAACTTTTATTCACAAAATTTATGTTTCAGAATTTATTAGTTATTTGTTACATTATGTAGGTACGTACATGCTCAGAAACTCCTGACAGCATTTATGGCCGTATCGTAGAAGGGACAATTGACTTGTCAAAGTGATTGTAACAATCTTCGAGACAATCAAAGAAATCAGCCTTATATTTTGATTTTTTGTGTGACATTACTCGTTTGTGTAAGGCTTATATTTATAAGGCATATAACTTTTTATATGTATAAAACAAATGATAGTGTAAGACTTTTACTATTCTCAAACACAATACTTACCACTATGATTTCATTTATCATGTTCATAACAACATAATGGTAAGTAATGTAGTAAGTGGAGTCTATTTTAAGTGGTAGTAGTGAGGTTTATTTGAGTAATAAGTCAAGCCCAACAAATTGGTAAGTAGAGTCTTCTTGACTAGTAAGTATCATTGAACAAAATGGTAAGCCAAGAGTAATGAAGTAGTAAGTGGAGTTTATTTGAGTGGTAGTAAGTAAGGTTTATTTGAATAGTAAGTGAAATGTAAAAAGTTGTATGACTTATATTTATAAGGCAATACTTACTAATTGTTCTTATGCTACTTACCATTCATCAACACAATAATTACCATTATGATTTTATTCACCATGTTCGTAACAACATAATGGTTTTCCACGAACACATAAACTATTTGGCAAATAGTTTACAAAGTCATCATCACTATCATCAAAGAAGTCTGAAATGTCTAGATCAGAAACTAGCAATGGATCTTCAATGATTGTTGTGATAGCACTGTCACAATCAAAATGAGATTTTTTCTTGGCATATTCAATGTAATGAAATCTATCCAATTTTCGTTACATCTGTGTATTCTCTCTCTGTAGCCTTGATATGACTGTTGCATCATCGCATGATTTGTTTCTACATAGTTCAGCTGAACGCGTCCTTGGAACCTGTAGCCCATGCCATCGACAATATATCTCAAGTTCACAACATTTTTCGAAGAGGTCTTGCCATTGTAAGTTGTTTCTGTCAACATTGACCCCGTGTGATGGATGATCGTATGCATGACCAACAATTCTGTGACCCACATCTGATTGCCATGGATCATGCATGAAAAGAGGTTTATTATGGAAGTGACGTTTGGTTCCATACCATGTCTTTCCCAATGGATCAGTATAGGAACCTATTGTTGGAGGTGTTTGAAAATCATCATCGCTACCATGACTAAATGTAGAGCTAGATGATGCAATATTTTCAGATTTTCGTTTAGGCATTTTGAGTACTTAGGCTTGTAGTGAAGTGTGATGTATACAAGTGAGGTTAAATAGGGGTGTCACATGTGATCTATTAGTATTATTTTAATCATTGTTAATAGTCACATGTGAATAGTCATATGTACTAATGTCATGTTCAATCATTCGAATGGTCAATAGTCATATGTACTAGTGTCATGATCAATCATTTTCAGCAGTCATATGTGAATTATATGAGTCACATGTGAATAGTCAAAGAGTAACAAAGTAGAAAGTGGAATTTATTTGAGTGGTAGTAAATAGGCTTATTTAAGTGGTAAGTTAAGTCTAATAAACTAATAAGTAGAGTCTTTTTAACTAGTAAGTATGATTGAATAAAATAATAAGCAAAGAGTAATAAAGTAATAAGTGGAGTTTATTTGAGTGGTAGTAAATGAGACTTATTTAAGTGGTAAGTTAAATCTAATAAACTAGTAAGTAGAGTCTTTTTAACTAGTAAATATGATTGAATAAAATGGTAAACAAAGAGTAATAAAGTAGTAAGTGGAGTTTATTTGAGTGGTGGTAAGTGAGGCTTATTTGAGTGGTAAGTTAAGTCTAATAAACTAGTAAATAGCGTCTTTTTAACTAGTAAGTAAGATTGAATAAAATGGTAAGCAAAGAGTAATAAAGTAGTAAGTGGAGTTTATTTGAGTGGTAGTAAGTGAGGCTTATTTGAGTAGCAAGTTAAGTCTAATAAACTAGTAAGTAGAGTCTTTTTAACTAGTAAGTATGATTGAATAAAATGGTAAGCAAAGAGTAATAAAGTAGAAAGTGGAGTTTATTTGAATGGTAGTAAGTGAGGCTTATTTGAGTGATCAGTTAAGTCTAATAAACTAGTAAGTATAGCCTTTTTAACTAGCAAGTATGATTGAATAAAATGATAAGTAAAGAGTAATAAAGTAATAAGTGGAGTTTATTTGAGTGGTAGTAAGTGAGGCTTATTTGTGTAGTAAAGTTAAGTCTAATAAACTAGTAAGTAGAGTCTTTTTAACTAGTAAGTATGATTGAATAAAATGGTAAGCAAAGAGTAATAAAGTAGTAAGTGAAGTGATTGAAGTATAATAAAGTGGTAAGTGATAATTAATTCAAATCCTACCAATGTACAACCCAAATCCAAATTACTAAAAAATGACAAAAATCATATGACTAAAATCCATTTGCTCTACATCTTCCCCAAAACAAACTCAGTTGAAATTCATATAATTCAAGTATGAACATACAGCAACATCAATGATACATGAAAACTATCTATCGCAAGTCAATTCTATCACTCTTGACCTAATTTTATTGTTTGCATCTCGAACTAAGCCCAGTGCTAATCTTTGTCCTGCATCCCACAAGTCAAATTGAAGCAAACAAGCTTCGGAATCAATAAATTGCACCAATTCAAAATACTTGATGACGTGCGTTCCACAATCATAGCCATTACTTTGTTGTGGAAGCCATTCAAGTGTTCTAATTGGAAAATCGGTGATTTTATTTGTATATGCATTCTTGTACTGAATTCCCAATAAGTCATGTAATACTTCAACCTGTCATTTACATAACTAATTAGTAGGAAAACATGCAATACAAAATGCAAATAACAACATTCTATAAGGATGTATACCACTTTTTTCACTTGAGTTGGCCGAGTTCTACTTCTTCTTGATATATATGGATCAAAGATATATATACCACTTGTCGCATGTATACCACACACATATACCAATGTTCACCCGCATCATTAATTGGAATGTACACCTATATTAAATCAATAATCAGCACTATCATATTCATTAACATATTAAACAAAAATAAAGTGAGATAATCACAAATCAATACCCTTCCACATGATTCAATTTTTCCCGTGTACCGTTTTGTTCCAAAATAGGACTTGAGCATGTTTGGCATATGAACCTTGTGGTGCAAAATATGTTGCTACAACTCATAAAAATTAGTATAAATATCAATAACACAAGCTTAGTATAGATAAACATGATATGCTATGTAGTTAAATGCTTTCAATGATAAAATACATAAGTAAATTACCGAAAAATATGTAGGTAGATACCACGCTGGATATTTCGCATATGGGATACAATCCTTTTGCTTTAATGTAAATTGCAAAGCAACTAAAGTGATTATCTAAGAAACAACAACTCATCAATAAATGCAATTATCTTGTACATTATAAATTCATTTGTGCAACGGTTTACTACTTACTTGTCCATCAAGCCAACAACCACGATCTAATGTCCATATGTTTTTGCGCGTTCCATGTTGAATATCAAAGTTAATAAGAATTTCACTATCATATTAATTAAGTGATACATGTCAATATGATAATATAAACACATGAAACATAAAAGAAAATATTTCTTGAAAGAAATAGAACCTTTCCAATTTACTATGATGAAACAAATAGTCTCTTATCAATTTATCCTCAATTGAAAGCGGTGGCAAATCAAATCCTTTCATGGGAGTCGACATACTCAACAACTCAGAAATCTGTTTTTAACCAATAATTAATAACATTTTCATAAAGTATGTAATTAATTATTCTCTTAAAAATGAGTTTCTGTTAGAAATTGGGCGCCCATGTGGCTTGACCCTTCTTTGAACCTTTTGAACCATATCCAAATAAGTTTGAATTTGAATTCAAAACCTATTTGGATAACCACTCAGGATATCTATATCTATCATATCAACTGATATGGATAGATGATATAGATATCTTATATATCTGATATAACTGATATGGAAAGAGTTATTATTATCCAACATATCTGATATAATATGGGATGTGGGTGATTAAGAGAAAAAAGAATGTATGTCGTATGTTTTACCCATATACTAACTCTCTCCCAAAATACAACGATCATGAGCCAGTGACTTGTGTGGGTGATACTCATTTTGTAGTATCACTCCACTGCTGGGTTCGTTGTTTAGACTCTGGAAGCACGCGATTTACCCACGAGATCCTTCAATTCAGACTCTGCAGAAAAAGGTATGATTCTGATATTTTATCCGCTACGTTTATACTTTGTTTTACATTGGTATCAGAGTATGAATGGGTATTTTCGTGTTTTCTTTAATCATGTGTATATTTATATATATATATATGTACACATTATATACATGAATGTTTATAAAGGAGGAAAATTTCAACTCCCATTAGATTGAGAGTGTGGTACACCTCATTTTTATGTTCATTAAATGTGTTTTTTTGATGCCATAAATGTTTTTGTTGCGAAAAATGGAGTTCGGGAGTACCGAAATCGGACTAGAAAACACCCCGGAAGGTAGCGGGTGTGCCTCGCGCTCCAGATGACGCCGTTAGCGGCGGACACACGCTGCCACACGCTGTCACGCGCCTCCGCGCGTTCTCACGCGCCTCTACGCGCTGCCACGCGCGCACTGTTCGCATTTTCATGGGCGTGCTGTCCGCGTTGCGCACGCGCGTGCCGGGCGCTGAGCCACGTGCTGAGCCGCCTTCTGAGCCGCGTGCTGAGCCGTGCGCCGAGCCGCGCACTGAGCCGCGTGCTGAGCCGTGCGCCGAGCCGCGCACTGAGCCGCGTGCTGAGCCGTGCGCCGAGCCGCGCACTGAGCCGCGTGCTGAGCCGTGCGCCGAGCCGCGCACTGAGCCGCGTGCTGAGCCGCGCGCACTGAGCCACTCCGTTTTTCCTCTGCCGACTTGGCTGGCTTGGTTGCTGATGCATAAGGCACTGTTTGTTTTGTTTTAATTCTGAATCGCGTTAAATGGTAATTCGTTATAGCTTTGTTTTAAGCGTGGTTGGTACCATTAGACTCAGAATTAAATTTTTTATCTTCTGTAAAATTTTGAAAATTTTATGAAAATAAAAAATATTTTTCCTGAAATAATAATTTATATTTTCTAGTTTAAAATGCATCTGGTGTTGCATGATTAAGTTTCTGGGGCTGAATTTTTTATTGTAGACTATTGTTGTAGTTTACTATTTACTGGTATAGTTATAGCATTTTACCAGATTCTGGAATATTTATTTCTAATTTTATGTGTGTTTATTAGTTCTTTAAAATTCCAGAAAATTTCAAAAGTGATACAGTTTCTGTTATGGCATAATTTGAATATTAAATACAGTATATTATTTTTTTTTAGGGTTTGTAATATGTTATGATTAGAATAGCATAATTAATTATTTTTTATTAATTACCGTTATTAAATGATATAGCATGAGTTATTTGTAAATTTACATTAAGATGCTATTGTATGGAATTTATCATGCTTTTGACATGCCATAGTCAGTGGGAGGTTATTTGGTTGAGAGATATCTTGTAGATTTACTCCCGAAAACTAATATTTTGTGCATAAATTAAATTGAATTTTTGGATAATTGTCACCTGTGGCGCAAGAGATGATTACGAGCATAGCGGATTTTCGATCTTGCGACTTGTGTAATATTGTCACTATTTAATTTAGATTTTTGTGGCAAAATTATATTATGCTAATCAAATTAATCCCAATGCGAATTTCTCTCTAAATTGACTTAGCTTATGGAAGTTAATTGGTTGACCTAGACTTAGTAAAGATGTTCAAATGTGAACAATGTAATCCCATTCTTTAGATGAGCAAAAGTCTTGGAGACTTTAGGTCAAGCCTTAATTGAGCCAAAGTAAGGAAACATGACTCAAAGTCGCCGTAGTTTTGTTGCCTTGTTTGGCATAATAAAAACTAATGTGTGCATTATGGTTAGCGGCACGCTACGTAGTTTTGGTTGGCGAGTTTTGGAGTTATAAAATTAGTAAGCTCTCAATAGATCTGTGTATGATCTTGACTACTGAGCTGCGCGGATTGACTTTGTAATTTGACTTGTAAATAATGTTACATCATTGGATGAAGTAACATTAAAGAGTCACGTCATCCAAGAAATGCGAGCTTAAATAAATTAGTCATTAAGTGTAAGACGAGTAGCCAGTATGAGCAGTGTTTTGCTCTCTACCCAATTATTGGGAGTGGATGGAGCAAAATTTCATGCACTATAATAGTGTGCATTAAAATATCAAAGGAAGTTAAAAGATTAGCGCTTAGAAGCTGCAAAATCTATGAACACTAAGTGAAAAGATTAGTGCTTAGTGGCTGCAAAATCTATTAGCATTGTCAACTTGTCTAAGTCTGGACACTTACTGTTTCCACACTTGAGTGTGAGACATGAGAAGGGGCTTCTTTGTATGATTCCTTAGCTAGGCTAACGTTTTGAATAACGTTTACCACTAAGCGCAAACGTTGCAGCCTAGTAATGAAAAGGTCAAGGCCGACAAGGTTGTTATGACTCTAAGAATTTGACGCATGGCTTGTGAGAGCATTGTGTTGAATTAGACTCTTTAGCCTAATTCGCGCTTAAGTTACTTCAGGACTGTCATAGTTGATAGCTTATTCTCTCCTTCTTGTGGATAGTAGAATTAATTAAAAGTAAGAAAGAAACGAAAACCAGGGATGTAAACAGAATTGGATGATTTTGTTTGGGCTCGTAGGGTTTATCATGAATCTCATTTTGATGATTTGAACCATTTATTTTGTCGAACACTTTGTGTATTTTATTCACACAAAAAAATAAGTCGGTTCGATGATCATAATCAATTCAAACTACTGTGTTTGTCACCAAAAAATAAACGACAATTGTGTTTTTTTTAAATAAACTATATATATATATTTGGTGACAAATAGTCGTGAGTCATTACCTAGTTGGGCCTAAACCTTTAAAACTTGTCTTTGAGAACTCACACATTAAGATGATTGGAATTAGTTTATGACATTGGTCATGAACCAGTGGCTTATTATACTTAATCACATTAATGAGATGATGACACGATGGTTTGAGTAGGCCTTCTCGGGCCTACTCGCTTATGACATCCTATTCTCATGTGAATGTGTAACTTTGTTTGCAATGGTTGCGCACAAGTAAGTAGGAAAGCCGTAGAAGGTCATTTGTATTGGCGCATTTAGTCCACTATAATTTTTGTGACTAGATATGTGTAAGGGTATGATAGCTATGCCCCAATCTCAACACATTTATAGATTACGATATGCATCTGAGTCAAGACTATTTGATCTCCCATAAGTCAAAAGTTTTGAGATGATTTTTGACATTGCACATATGAGGTTGAGATCAATTAGATAATAGCTTTCGTGCTTTTAGTTTTGACCAAGGTAGCGAGTATCTATTTGAGTTATTTTAGAAAAAAAAAACTCTGTGAAGAGAAATGGATGCTTAGAAAATTGATTATTCCTAATACTCAATAACACAATAGTGCAGTGGAGATAAGGAATTAAGTATTGTTAATGTTAGGTGGATAATGGCGCAAAATGTTTCCCAATTGGGAATTGCACTAGTTTGTTGCCTATATCCCTAACTAAGTGCCCTCCATATCAGATTTTACACTCCAATTTGGAGTAATAGGTTAGTGGAGAGCCATCTATGGGCGATCTATAACCGTTAAGCAGCTTATCTTTATTTTACTTCTCATAAGATTGCGAAGTTAAGACCTAGGGTTCTATAGCGCATTATTGTATGTTGGTATGTTGCCTGCGATCATGTATGATTTGGCCTTAAGGGACATCACTGGGAAAATAGTCAATCCTAAACTAAATAGCATGAGAGCAAAGGGAAGATCATCTAGTATTACACCACTGTTGTATATTCACTGCCAGCAACTCACATTGCTCTGTATGAATATCCTAGGGACAGTGGGAGCGATGTGCCTACTGATGGATTACTCCATTAGAGAAGAATACTTTACATTCTTAGTTGCGTGGTAGCGAATGTGAAAATTTTCCACGTCATCACTGGGTGATTGAGAGGGAAACATTCATGATTGCTCCGCAAGATGATAAAGAGCCTAGGATATTGCCAAAGGCTCTAATCCTCTGTTTTTAGAAAGTGGATTAATGTTACGCGGTTTAAGACAAAGTCTTTGAGGATTAACCATTTTTTATAATTTGGTTGACTTTCCATTATGAAGCGAAACTGTTCTAAAGTTATGCGTAATTTGGATAGTCATTGTTGAGGCATAAGGCTCGCTAGATACCGAAAAGTCGCACTATTGAGGAAAGTGTAGACCATAAAATGACTTCCTCCTGGGGAGTGAGGTTATTTTGACTTAGGCTATGATTGACATAAGTTCGGAACATTGATTTGTAGACATTGTGACCCAACTTTCTCATTAGAGAATTGGGTAAGTAGATCCGTAGGGATTTACCTTCTGCTTTTATGGTGAAAAGTTAGGAGCGCAAAAAAAAGTTACTAGTTCCAATAAATCTTTTACAGCCTAAAACAGTTATCTAAATAGTGGTTCTTAAATTTTGTCAAGCCATGATAGGCCAACGATGATCGATGAAGACCACTGAGGCATGATCAATGGTCCAAAAGAAGTTTTTCCTTACTTAGTCATTATGAGCCAGGAATTTATAGGGTTGTCGCCACCTAGGGTGGGCAGCCCTCTATTTTAGATAGGATGGACATGGGTGATGTAATTTATATGCTCGGATGTACGATCCTTAGGGATTGTTTTGGGAGAATTCTTATTTTGTCTTCGATGACTTACATAAGGAATATCCTAGAATGATTCTAGATGCAAAATTGCAAACCCATTGACTTACCTATCGGTAAAAGCCAGAGCCTTAGCTATTGAGTAAATCCTCGGATTGTCTTTGGGAGAAACAGATGACCTATAGTCCTTGATCTTTTCTTTGTTGTGGGAGCCTAAAGTATGCTATGTGGGCGTATTCGGCGTGATAAGTGTTATCTTTGGTAAATGGTCAACTGAGTTGTTTAAACATTGACCTTGCTCATTAGACTGTGGATAAAATGTTTTACTAGTAGTATATTAATTTGCTCCTTGTAAGATTCAATACGCTAGTTGGGCGCATCTGAGCTAGTTGGGCGCATCAAGAATGAACGCAAATTGGTCACCAAAATATCTTTAGAGAGGTTATTGCGCAAGAGGTAGTGATCTTAAATCATTTCATGTGAGGCGCACATGGTGGATTCCGTTGACTATACTTATCGCAAGAGGTGCTGATAAGGCTTATGTTTGGAATCTAGAATTGTGATCTTGAATCACTTCATGTGAGATGCACATGGTGGATTCCGTTGTATATACTTATCGCAAGAGGTGCTGATAAGGCTTATGTTTGGAATCTAGAATTGCGCAAGTTGTGGTCAAATTTTTTTTTAAAATCGATCACTTATTTTGAGATGATGAGATGTTGACACTATTATGGTTTGTGTCATAATGATTAGCAGATAATGATGTCAGCAGGCAAGATTGGCTCACTCACACGAGCAATCGCCCTTGGCGCTTGGGAGCGAGCAAGGATGAGACTAGTGGTTTATTTTTATTTGGAGCCAAGAGAGGCTTAAATAATCCACTATGCATGTTGCCTTGGTTACAACCAAGATGAGGTCGTATTAAGGACCAAACATGGATCCCACTTTCCATGTTGTGCCTGTTATGATTAGCCAGATACGAGATCTCATTTGGCGCTTAGAAGGCGAGCAAATAGAGAATTCGGGTTAGGCGCTAGAAAGCGACTAGACTAAGATCTGTACGGTGTACCGAGTATGACGTCACTCTTTTGGAAGAGTTGCTCCACCGTAACATGTATTCATACTATATGTGCTTGGCGACCGAGTAATGAGGTGAGAGAATGGATCCCTGTTTCCTCACCGTGTGAGTCTTACATGTCATTATTGATATGACTTTCATTTATGTACCCTTTTATAACTTTTGACTATGTCATAAGGTAAGGGGTTGATGTTCTGCTACTTTGGTATGTTGCCTGCGATCACGTATGATTCGGCCTTAAGGGACATCATTGGAAAAACAGTCAATCCTAAACTAAATGGCATGAGGGCAAAGGGAAGATCATCTAGTATTACACCGCTATTGTATATTCACTGCCGACAACTCACATCGTTCTGTATGAGAGGCGAATTGAGTGTGAATATATTGCAAGAATTGAGAGGGTCAAACATGCTCTTTTTGAGGGATTAGAGATGTTTTTTGAACCGGTGTAATTAGATGGATCTGGGGTATATGAGACACTATTTCTATTCTTTTTGGGTTGATGTCTCTATGCTGGCTCATTTTGAGTTTCTAGTATAGAGCTCCCACATGCAGGTGTTCTCAGCAGTCGCACGATGCATTGGCTAGTATGAGATTATTCATTTTTAGAGAGATTGAGATAGAGATGTGGCAATGTCATGCCAACTCATGTGCGAGTGGGAGATATTAGAAATTAGGCGCCCATGTGGCTTGACCCTTCTTTGAACCTTTTGAACCTTATCCAAATAAGTTTGAATTTGAATTCAAAACCTATTTGGATAACCACTCAGGATATCTATATCTATCATATCAACTGATATGGATAGATGATATAGATATCTTATATATCTGATATAACTCATATAGATAGAATTATTATTATCCAACATATCTGATATAATATGGGATATGGGTGATTAAGAGAAAAAAGAACGTATGTCGTATGTTTTACCCATTTACTAACTCTCTCCCAAAATAAAACGATCAAGAGTCATTTTGTACTGTGACTTGTGTGGGTGATACTCATTTTGTAGTATCACTCCACTGCTGGGTTCGTTGTTCAGACTCTAGAAGCACGTGATTTACCCACGAGATCCTTCAATTCAGACTCTGCAGAAAAAGGTATGATTCTGATATTATATCCGCTGCGTTTATACTTTTTTTTACAGTTTCTATAAGAAAACATAAGTATACCTTTTTCGAATGTTGTTTAGGAAACACAACAACTTGTTTATTTTTCATTGTAGCTTCCTGTATAACATAAATCAATCGATGACTAAGTTCATTTCTAATGAATTATTCTTAAAAAAATTGTTATGTGTACAAATATTATTTATTACCTTTTGTCTATATTTGGGCAACATGTCAAGCTGTTTGCTTGTTATATTATATTTATGCATAACACAAATAAATCAATAACTACTTTCAATTCTAACAACAAAACAAATAATAATAATAATAATAATAATAATAATAATAATAATAATAATAATAATAATAATGTATCTTACATTGCCAAGTTCAACATCATAGGGTGAAAGCATATATTTGCTTTTTTTTTCGTTTGCTTTCCCTCCTAAGCTTCATATGATAAGACAAAATTGTTGAAGACTTGGCACCATCATCTACCGGAATTGACCTTTTTAAAATCACTTTTGGTAACTTTGGTGGTAGTAGCTCATGTTCACTAAAAAAGGGGGCAAATGGAGATACGGACGATGTGAACTGATCACATAATGGAGTCTTAGGCAATCCCTCATTATCTTGTTTGAGTTGTTTATCCATAGGAAACTTACGATCTTGGAAAGCATAAGGTGGGGGATTCCATTTGTCATCCAAGATATCTTCATTTTTCAATTGACGATCGATATCATGAGAGTGTTTCTGCTTCTCAATAGCCCATAACCCATTAGCTACCTTTGCACTTGCTATCAAAATCTCTTCTTTGGTAGATTCTATTGATTGACTGACACCAATGACTAAGTTATTCAAGTCTCCTGTCAAATCTTTCACTTCTTTTTCAACATTACTTAGCTGTGCATCCATGTTTGGCTCTACACTCACATCATTATCTTCAACGATAAAACCAACCTATTAAGAAAATAATAACAAACATGTTAAACGAATTCTTTAATTACAACACGCATACAAATTAAATTATATAACACATAAGATTACCTTCTTGTTGTTTTGGTATTGAAGTTTTTCTAACATGGAGATTCTCTTTATTCAAGTCTCCTGTCAAATCTTTCATTTCTTTTTCAACATTACTTAGCCGTGCATCCATGTTTGGCTCTACAGTCACATCATTATCTTCAACGATAAAACCAACCTATTAAGAAAATAATAACAAACATGTTAAACGAATTCTTTAATTACAACACGCATACAAATTAAATTATATAACATATAAGATTACCTTCTTGTTGTTTTGGTATTGAAGTTTTTCCAACATGGAGATTCTCTTTTTAATCATCTCATCTGTCCAATATACTAAACGAGGTGCTTATCTACTTGCACATGGACTAACAAAATCCATAGCAGGTGTCACATGCTCAACGTAGAATAACTACATGATATGGTTATGTAATGATTAGTAAGTGTAAGAATGCACTAAATAGACAATCATTTGTTTACCATGATTTAGAAACATACCATGAGAAAAAACAAGCAACCTCGAATTCCTCGTTGTCCCTTTCCTTCTCCTTTGTCCTTGTACTTTCACACACCATCGAATAAAAAGTCTAAGACGAGTTTTGACCAATTTAACTTATGTAAAGTAGACATATCTTTCAAGGAATGGAGAAAACAACGATTTATTGGCAACTCCGATGTAGGGCACAAAAGAGAACCTAGAATGTACAATACAAATCTTCCCTTAAAATCATTCCCATCTACTTTCATATTAGACAACTCATTCCTTAAAGAACTCAATGAAATAGAACCACACTTCTTAACACCATACTTGTTCGACAACTCGTCAATATCAGTGTGGTCCCCATTTACGTTTATAATTGATCCCTCACAAGGAAGTCCTAATATGTGGCTTACATCAAATGGTGTCATAATTATTCTTTTACCATGCACGAATAAACACTGAGATGTAGGATCAAAACAACCAACCAACCATTCACAGAGTTGTCGTGGCAATCTTGTGTATTTAAGCTCTAAAAAACCTCCAAAGCCAATTGATTTGATGGCTTCTTTTTGTAATGGTTGAAGCAATTGTATTAACTCATAAACTGAGTTCAATATTGTCCGAGTTGTCATGGTTAGCTAAACACAATAACAAAAAATATATTAGACCAAATTTAAATTCCAAAACATACTATGAAAATTGAATCCTATATTAAAACACTACAATAAAAACATATTATTAATATCATTAATTTTTTATAGTGTTCTTTCATTGCATTCTATAAATATTGTGTACATATATTTTTTTTTAAGATTACTCACCCAAGTCCCAGTTATTCACTAATAGGACAATTAATCAAGCCTACATATCCCTCCATTTTATAAACAAAAACAATAATAGAAATGGGGCCATCATGGGCTATCTTGCTTTAAAAAAAAAAATAGAAATAAAACAAAAAAAATCACAAATGGGACCACATGAACTATCTTGCTTTTAAAAATAAAAATAATAAAGCATATGGTCACATATACACAATCTCCAAAGCAAACCGATAATAGATACATGACCATCATGGACTATCTTACTTCAAAAAAATAATAGAAATAAGACTCAAAAAAAAAAAAAAAAAAAAAAACCACAAATGGGGCGCCACCATAGACTATCTTACTTTTAAAAATATAAACAACAAAGCATGAGATAATACAAAAATTCATAACCACGAGAAATTAATAAAAAAAAACTCAACCATTTATTATCTAGCAAAAAGTGTCACAGTCCCCATTACCTACCAATGGGACAATTTGTCAACCATTCATGTCCCTCCATTCCAAAAACAAACAAAGTGCATAAATGATAAAGAAAAAGAAAGAAAGAAAGAACATAAAAAATACAAATGGACCACCATGAACCATCTTACTTTAAAAAAATAAGTAACAAAGCATATGAGACAACACAAAAATATGTAGGTAGATATCACGCATCTGGAATACAATGAAAATTTAAATTCCAAAACATACCATGAAAATTTAATCCTACATTAAAACATTACAATTAAACCATACTATTAATATCATTAATTTTTATAGTGTTCTTTCATTGCATTCTATAAATATTGTGTATATATACTTTTAAGATTACTCACCCAAGTCTAAGAAAAGCACCCAGTCCCAATCACTCACTAATAGGACAATTAATCAAGTCTACATATCCCTCTATTCTTCTATAAACAAAAATAATAATAGAAATGGAGCCATCATGGGCTATCTTGCTTTAAAATAAAAAATAAAAAAAAATAGAAACAAATCATGGGACCACATGAACTATCTTACTTTGAAAATAAAACCAATAAAGCATATGAGACCACACAAAAAATTCAGAGCCACATATACACAATCTCCAAAGCAAATTAGTAATACATATGTGACCACCATGGACTATCTTACTTCAAAAAAAAAAATAGAAATAAGACCCAACAAAACAAAACACAAATGGGACCACCATAAACTATGTTACTTTTAAAAATATAAACAATAAAGCATGAGATAATACAAAAAATTCATAACCACGAGAAATTAATAAAAAAACTCAACTATTTATTATCTAACAAAAAGTATCAAAGTCTCCATTACCCACCAATGAGACAATTTGTCAACAATTCATATCTCCATTTCAAAAACAAACAAGTACATAAATGATAAAGAAAAAAAAAAAAAAAAAACATAAACAACACAAATGGGACCACCATGGGCCATCTACTTAAAAAAAAATAAGTAACAAACCATATGAGACAACACAAAATTCATATCCACAAACAAACAAACTCCAAAGCATATGAGACAATTATATACCTAGTATTCTAGAAAGATTTGGGGATTGAGGGAAAAAATTCCGCCTCCAACCATACACTAAAAATCCAAAAAAAATACCATACATAAATTTAAAATATATATATATATATATATATATATATGATTTTTACCCTATCCAAGATTTTCTAAAAATCAGAAGAAAAAAAAAAAACCCACTTTGCTTTAGAGCATTCACACATCAAATTAGTTCAAATTTAGAATAAATTAATAACTAAACTGGTTTATTTGATTCAATAATTTTGAAAATTTTATATAATAATAAATATATTATATATTATTTTAGTAATCAAACTAAGTTGGTTAGACCAGTTTAACACAAACAAAAAATTGGGAAAAAAAAAATCTAAGAGGCCATGTGAAATATTTAAAAAATTGAAAAAAAAAATCATGATTATTAGTTTATTAGTAGTAGGATGTGGAGGATGTTTCATGTTTGACAAGAGTATTTGAAGGGGCTAAATCTACAATTTTGAAGGGGCTAAAACCATCTACTTTTGTCGAACAAAAAAATCAAAAAAAAAAAAAGTTTTATAAAGCTAAAGTAAAAAGTGAAGAGGCTATGGACAAAATTTTGGAAGATGGCCCCTATTATGTTGGGGCTAGATTGATTGTTGTTAAAAAATGGCAACCTGGACTAAAACTAACAAAGTGTGAATTTTCGAGTGTGCTGTTGTGGGTGAAGTTGTATAATGTTCCTTTGGAACTTTGGACTGAAGAGGGTTTGGGTTACTCTTTTGAACCCAAAAAAAAAAAAAAACACTTTCACTTTCACTTTCTAGATGATTTTGAAAAAGAAAAAAATCAAAAAAAAAAAAAACACTTTCCACATGAAGTTGATATTTCCAAATCTTACCCAAGAAACAAGGCAGATAATTTTGTGGAGCCTACAAATACAAAATGCCCATTCTATCTCTTTGGCAGGTAGTTTTGTGGAGCCTTCAAATACAAAATGCCCATTCTATCTCTCTTTCTCTCTATCGATTGTGCAATTATTATTATTATTATTTTTTTGTTTTGTTTTTTTGATATGCATATTTGCTCCTCATTAGTCTACTCTAGGCAAATATGAAACTAAATAAAAAGAAGTTTGCATCTCCACTGTGAACTGAATGTAAAAATCAAAAGGAAAAAAAAAAGTTTAAAAAGCAAACCATTTTGTTCTTTCTCCTATCAGAGGAAGCCATTAGTAGAGCTTCTGGTATTGTCAATGTCAAGGATCTTTAGGGCGGTGAGTGGCGAGAATCAATGCCGAGGTTGGGCCGGTGGCAGTGGAACAACGGTATCGAGGCGGCGAGAGGCCGACGGGGTGTGAGAGAGAAAGGTTTGTAGACACCCTAACACGCAGTAGAGAGAGAGAAGAAGAGAGTAAACAAAAAATAACACAGTAGAGAGAGAAGAAAGTACAAGATGAGCAGTACACTACCGGATGCTTTTTTTATGTTTGGTGTTTTTTTTTTTTTTTTTTGTTAAACTAATTTGTTTTGATTTTGAATGGCTAAGATTTAAAGATTCAAATCTAATGGTTCAAAATTATTTCATGTATGGTACCCAAATACCACTTTTGGGTACCATAGTCGGATCCAAGATGATTAAGAGGAGAAAAGAGATAGGGGGAACAGAGGATAGCAAGCTATCATTAAAGAAGGGTAAACTAGCAGAGAGCAAATTAGCCAAGAGTAAATCAAAAAGCAAATCTGCTAAGTACAAATCAACCAAGGTATCTTTGAAGGAGTTTGATAATCAAGTGGATGCTCAACTATCTACCAATGAGATGCCTAATGTACTCTCCACCGTTCTATACGCATCCGAGGACCCTTTAAATCTCTTTTATCTGGAGATTTTCTGGGACCATGGCAAGGGCCCTCAAATGAAAACAAGAGGGGATTAAGGGATGTAGAATCAGAGGATAGCTTAATCGAGTGTGATTATGTTGATCTATGTTTGCGTGGAAATCTTGGTACACCACAGTTGCGATTGACTGTGGAAATGCAAGCCTCAACCGAGCAATCATCAAAGCAATATCAAACACCTAATACATGGAACACACCAAACAAAGTGCTAACTGATCTTGAGTAGTGGCTAGAATTGGCCATTGTGTCCCCACTAGCGGCAAACGAAATGATAATGTCAAATAAACTTGGCTCACTCAGTGCTGATCAAAGAAGAGAAGTAATGGGCACTAAGTAACAGAAGAGTGATGAAAATATGCGAGCTTGTAGAAATGATGATTTGGTTGAACTACATATGGAAGACACACAATCTGGCAAGGGTGAATGTCTTGATGGTGACACACTTGCTATATTAGGTAAGCCTCTACAAGCTTGGAGCTCTTTAGTTAAAGAAGAGATTAACAAGGTGTCAAAATTGAAGTATAAAATAGGTGCCCATAAGATTGAAAACCTAGTAGATGGCATGTACAACGTCCCTGTTAAGATCTCAAAAAAACGCTTTTCCCATTAGGAAAATGCCTTGGGTTAGATACTTAATTGATAAAAGATTCTCTTTCCATTATGTGAAAACTTGGACAAAAGAAACTTTAGGAAATTTGCTTGAGGATGTTGTCTCGATTGATAATAACTTTTTCATTTTTAAAGTAAAAAGTGAAGAGGCTATGGACACAATTTTGGAAGAAGGCCCCTATTATGTTGGGAGCTAGATTGATTGTTGTTAAAAAAATGGCAACCTGGACTAAAACTAACAAAGTGTGAATTTTCGAGTGTGCTGTTGTGGGTGAAGTTGTATAATGTTCCTTTGGAACTTTGGACTGAAGAGGGTTTGGGTTACATTGCTAGTATTATGGGAACTCCTCTTTATTTGGATGAACCTACTTTCAAGAGAAGAAGACTTACATCTGCGAGAATATGTATTGAAGTGCCAGCAAATAAAGAGATCCCTGAGTCTTTCAAAGTAAATCTTGGTTATGGTGATCCGTATGAGATTCAAGTTGAGGTTCCATGGAAGCCCCAAAGGTGTGATGTTTGTAAGACTTTTGGTCATACCATTAATTTGTGCCCTCAAAAGCCAACGACTTTGAACCCTCCCTTTTTCAAACAAGAGTAGAGAGTGAAGGAGACTAAAATACAAATTCTGACCAAATGGGAAGTGGTGAAGAAAAATGGGAGAAATGGTAGGCAAGGTTCAACGACAGTAATAAACAAAGAGAGAGAGACACAGCCTTCCACCCTCTTAATATGTAATGCCTTTGATGTCCTTGAATCATATGATATGGGAAAGTTAGGGAATGGAGAATTAAGTCAAGAGTTGTTGTGTCAAATGAAGAGCCTAAAAAATAGAGGGAGTCCATCTCCAAGTGACCCCAGTAATGGAGATACTACAAAGGAGGATAACAGAAGAAAACTCAAAGCGAACTTCATATCTTGAAGAGTGCTAGAGGGAAATTTTGAAGCTTTTTTTGTTGTGAATGTTGTGTTTGTCTTCTATAGGCTTAGTTTTGTTTCTTTTGATAGAGTAGTTTGTTTTTGCTTATTTTTGTTTTCCTTACAAAAGATGTGTATTGAACTTCATTGTGATGCAAAGTCTTTAATTTTTCAGCACCAAAATAGGGTCAAAGAAAGCGAGAAGGTAGGCTGAAAGTTTATGGGAGGTTTAGGACAGTGACTAGGTTTTGGTGTTCTAGGGTAGAGTTTAGAGAGCTGAAATTTGAGTTTTAAGATAGGATGAACAAGCTAGATTTTAGGCAGGAAAATGTAGTAGAAATAATGAAGTGAAATGGTAATTAAAACAAAGAAATCTAGGCAATCACACCCAAGGGCTAGGGTTGCATCACACAAACCCAAAGAGAGATGTATCACATATCTAGAGATATAGCAAGCTTTCTTATTTCTTCAAGTTGTGCTCAATACATTGTGAGCTTACATATTTATAGGCATCTCAATATAATAGAAGACAAATAATTGAAATACAAAATTCAAAATAAAAAATACACTTTAATGAGATTTTCAAAGTAATGATAATGCTTGGAAAATCTTGGTGGATGTTGGCTAAACTTTCAACATTATCATACTAAAAATTAGACTTTATGAGTGGTTGGTGGCTAAACTTTCAACATTAGCATGCTAAAAGGTGGTTCGAAGTAGTAGACATCATTAATAGGCTAATCCTAGGGTAGAATCTTGCCAAATAATAATGTTAGCTTTTGAATTTGGTTTCCCTCTTCTTTTGTAATATTTTTCAAAAGGAGTTGCCAAATCATTTGCATCACATTGTATATCTTTCTTTTTAGGTTATAATATGACTTACTTATCAAAAAAAAAAAAAAAAAAGTTTCTATTCAATGACTATTTCAAAAAGTTTCATAACTCATTAATAACATGACAAATTTGAAACTTCGTAAACAAAAAGTCAGGAAGTAGATGCAACTTTCTTCATGACCCTTTTCATAGTCTTAGACCCTATTTGGTAGGGTTTATTTCCAGTTTATTTTAATTTTTAACTTAATTTAAGCTATTTTGATGTGTTTGGTTCAGCTTAACAATACAGCTTATAGCTTTTTATAAGTAAAAAATCAACTTATTCTTTAAATGGGGGAGGAGAAACTTAATTTATAAATCAAAAATCAACTTATATTCACAATTATAAGTTATAAGCTATTAAATTATAAGTTATAATCATTTTTTCATAACTCTACCAAGGAAGGCCTTAATATGAACAAGTTGCCACAACGGATTGTTCTCCTACTCATGAGGATCCATAACTTCCACTTTAGCGAGTAATATAGCCTAACAGAAAGAGTCGACGTCACCCCGGTTTTTTTTTTTTTTTTTTTTTTTGAAAAATAAAGGTGTCTTCAGGCCAAAAAAGACAAAACCCATGTGCTTAAAACAACAGTGGTTAGAAAAAAAAAAGAAAAAGAAAAAGAAAAAAGTCTGGCTAGTTATCAAAAACAGGCACATCATACGCACTGTTTGGTTTTTATGTTTTTAAAAATAATTTTTGAGTTTTTAATTCATATTTTTTATTTTTAGTGAATTTTTTAAATATTTTAGTCAGTTTTTTTTACTCTTTAGATTCACTTAATCTAGATAAACTTAAAAAGTACAATTTTTTTGTGAAAAAACCTTTAAAAATTCACTAAATATTAAAAAAAAATACAAAATTCAACACATTTTCGTATTTTTTAGTATTTTACTAATTTTTTTTTAAACATTTCTTCACAAATATTTTATTTTTTAAATACACATCTAGATTTGGTGCATGTAAAAAAGTAAAAAATAAAAATTGACTAAAACATTTAAAAAGTTCACTAAAAACAAAAACAAAAACAAAAATTAGGAATTGAAAATTCAAAACCAAATAGTATCTCAAATTTATAACCTACAACTGTTCATAAATGTAATATGACTTTTTGCTTTTCCAATGATATGTGTTCTATTTAGATTTGTCTGTTTTAACACTCCAAAGAGAAAGAGAGGATAAATTTATAAATTCATGATAGAAGCTTGTGCCATCACAATGATCAAAAGACAACGCAATAAATAACATTATATCTAAGGCTAGCATATATTTAAGGGTAATGAGAAATTCTTTAATGAGATCAAACAATTACAAGCAAAATGTGTATCAAGTGCATAGCAGAGCGGAGTCACAAAATTAACTTGAATTTCTTGCTAAAGAAAAGGGTTTCCAAGAGAACAGTGCAAGGTATGATTGCCAGCTTAGTCATCTAGAGCACAAAAGCAACAAAGCCTTAGTTCAAAATTTTCATTATAAGAAAAAAATCTTGAATTCGAACATAAACAACGCCAAATTAGTACACATTAATGTGTATTTAGAAAGGGAAAGATTGAGTACACACCTAATCTTTGACATAGTGCACAAAGTAGTTGTCCCGTGACTTGAACGCATTACCTCAAGGTTATTAAGTCAAGTTTTTACCATTGAATCAATGGTCAGGAGATATTGAACATGTGGAAATAAGAAAAGATTCAAAAGATATTAAATGTTGATTATACCTGATAAAACCCTACAGAATTGAAACAAAGGCTAAGGTTCAAAAGTCTAATTGAAATTCCATTTAAAATACCAAAGCCCGTGACAGCTTTTCGATCAAAAGGTTTGTGTTAAAAAAATTTCATCCATAAAACCACACGAAGAGAACAGAATGTGACTAGAAGATGCCAGCTTGTCAAAGTCGTAGCTACATAAAGGCAAATGAGAAGAATACAATATCTTAGTACACACTGAAAAGAAAATTACAGCAAAATAATAATTAGCTACTGTCCATAGATAAAGCTAGTTAAAACTCCAATTTCTACATTTAACCATGCATTGCATTGGCTCATATAAATTACCTTATGTGGAGCACTTGGTATGACTAACATCCAATGAAGAAAAGACACCCGAGCGCAATAATATATCAGAGTGTGGGGATATATTTTCTGAATACCAACACGTGACATGGTGACACCGACGTGTCAGCCGAGGTGCCACGTGTCGTGGTAGTTAAGCCGAGAAGATCTCGGAGTTGCCGAGGTTATTCCCGAAGATATCGGAATCCGAGATAAGCAGATAAGGGACAAGAGTCCTAAGGCAAAGAGGGGACTTAACCAAGATAAGGATAAAGCTCTTAGGGAGTTTATCTTTATCTCTTAAAAGAGTCCAAAGTAAGCACTAAAATTGGAGTTCATAGAAGTCATACTTTTAGTGGGACTTGGATTGAGTATATTATAAAAGAGAGGCACCACTGTGGGTCTAAGGTATGCAATTTATGTTTTGAGTATTAAGTTCTACACTTGATTATCTTTGAGAGATATACTGACTTGATCGTCGGAGTGCCCCCGGGTGGAAGAACCACCGCCGGAGCCTTTTCTTTCTGTTTCAGGTTGCTGAAGCCATCTATTCTGCCTGTGCTCTCCAGTTGATCACTAAGCAGGCAGTGTGGTCAGATTTTTACCCACACACAGAGGATTTAGAATCTTCAAATCACTATCCGTCACTTAAATGATGTACGCTAATATTCTTGTAATGGAGCTCGTTATCTAATTGCTATTGTCTAAAGAAATATGTAAATAAACCATGAACTAAAACTTTGTGCAATAAGAAATGAAAAAACCCATACTTGGGAATAGAAAAGAAATTGCAAGGACTTGAACACCTATAAAGTGCCTTATGTGGAGGGTTTTGTAGCCCTGTTGATAGGATGGAGGAGCCAATACACAATTTAAACACAATTGTTTTTTTTTTTTGTGTGGTGTTGGTCAGAAAAAAGGCAAACCCTTTGTTTGGGAATTTTTGCACGTTATTCATATATTGCTTACACGGCTCCCCCAAACAATGGTTTACTTTTAGTTCTGGAACATCATGGCTTATTTGGTGCAGCTTATTGTAAGTTAAAAGTCGATAATCAAAAAATATAAGCTAAAAACAACGGCCCCTCAACTTCCAAATAACCAGGTTTTTTCAGATTATTTAAGTTATTTATGCATAATAAAAGCAGATGCTACAAAAAAAAAACAATTCGACACAAACTCCCAAAATAATTATTAAAAAAAAAAAAAAAACTAAAAGCAACTAAAATAAGTTGATAAGTTGCACCAAACAATCCCTCATATGGTGCACTTCACTGAATTTGCTAAAAAAAAGGGTACTTACCAATCAGTCCTATTAACTAGACTTATTTACCTACAAGTCTTAATTGATAAATTTATCACTATAAATAAAAGAGATTAATAAATTTATCACTATAAATTTATTCATATAAAACAAAGTGACTGATAAATTTATCATTATAAATTTATTCGTAAAAACAAAAGATTGATAAATTTATCACTTAATAAATTTATTAATAGGACTTAATGGGTATAAGTCTCAAAAGTAGGACCTATTGGTAATTTATCCAAAAAAAAAAGAAGCAAAAAACTAAAAACAAAAACTGAAAAACAAAACATATTCAGCTAAATATGCAGCTAACAGAGTGATTATGAGCAACTCACCAAAATTGAAACTTAATGCGGTGATAAGTGCCTTATTACAGATCACAATTAATACTGATGAAGCCACCGACAGAGTCAGAGGTCCAACAGTCCCGAGCTGAAACCTCTGGCTCTCGCTCATCTTCTTCTCCTTCTCTAATTACACCACCTTCATTTCAACCAAACAACAAACCATCAAAACCCTAAGTTTCACAACAACAACAACTAAAATTACAAAAGAATAAGAGTGAAACTACCTACAATGAGATAAATTATACTGAAATTCAAAGCTTCTGTGAGGAATACTTCGAAAGAGCACGAATTGGATAGCAAAACCAACTCAATTTCTTCAAATTCAGCATGCAATTAACACCGAAAGAGGAATAAAATTATCAAAGTAGTTTTTAGCTCAAATTAAGAAGAGAAGCAAACTAAATTCAGCATATGTCATCATTGAAAAAGGACTAGATCTGATCAACATATATACAACACGCACATATCTATATAAGAAGCTTTTTCTTCTTCATGCTCGTGCTTTTTTTTTTTCCTTTTATTTGAAATAATTTACCATTTGTGGCATATACGTTGAGTGAAGGTTTTTTCATAATTACGTAAACATTTTTTGTCAATTATGTAACAAGTTTTTTTGTAGTTACACAAATATTCTTAACCAATTATGTAAGAGGTTTTTTCGTAATTACGCAAACATTCCTGATCAATTATGGGTGCCTCTATTTACCCACCACATTTGGTCTCAAGACATACCATTAATTGGTTATTAGATGATTCTACTTACACCACCATTTAACCTCTTTATACCCTCCATCTCATTACACTCCTAAAAAAATGTAATTCTCATTACACCCTCAATATTACCAGAACTAACCCTAAATTAACTATTTCATCTCTTTACACCACTAATTTTTGGAGAGAAAATAAAGAAACAGCAAAGGAAGAGAGAAAGTAAAGAAGAGGAGGGGTTCCGACGCAGAGAAGATGAGTTGTTCGGACAGCGGGAAAGGGTTCGAACAATGTTGTGGTATGTGTTACCAACCAAAACAATTGAACTCATTCTTCTCATTCGCCAAGGTAAGTGAAAAACTCTTCTTTCTCTCTCTCGATTGACAGACATATATATGTATCTGTTGGCTTTTTTGGCTTTCGAAGGTTATTTTTGTAATTATGAACGTGCTAGCAAGAATCAATCAGTCCTTATAGAAATTTAATTGCCAACTAATTATCAGACGATTGTGTTTCAGTTCTTTCAGCCTCAATGAAGAGAACTTTTACTGGTGGCTTTACTTAAAAGGAATAAACTAACAATGATTAAATGAAGAACAATTGTAGTATTTAATTAAGTAAAACGAAAGGCTTACAATGATCCAATTCAGCCTCGTAGAGGTTTACAGCAACAATTTACTTGAAACTACTCCTATGAACGAAGTGCAGTGCAGGAATTTTAAAGTACATAAATACAAAGAACAGGAAATGTAAAATTGGAAAGAAAATAAAGTAGAAAAAATTGGTTTTTTGGATATGAGTCTGCGCCTTTTTCTAGGGCCTTCTCTGCTATTTATACTTCTCAAGGATGACCATCGAACTGCACTTCTAACCATCGAATCGCTCCTCCATGATCGCTGATCATGTTGCCTTATAGTTAGCCCGACTATGCCATTACTTGCAGTTAGGCTTCTCTCCTGGTTTTGAATTTGAATGTGAGTAACCGTTGAAGCCACATCACTTCGCACCTCTTTGCTGATCCAGTGTGATGCAGATCTTGTAAGAACCAATACTAACTTCCACGTGGACGATCACGATCGAAGGTTTGAATTGTCTTCCCGTATTACCCTCAACCTACTACGTGTAGAACTGTGATTGGCTTTCTACAAAATATGTAGCCAACATTACCCACGCACTAATATACCCAATACTTGGTGATATTAGTGGATCAAGGTATTTTCCCACGTCTTAAAACGTGCATGGGCTTTTGTATTTCTCAGAAATACAACTGTCATTCATCATTTGCATTAAATTCTCGTCTAACCCTTGAACACTCCCACTATCTCAGTATTCGAAAAGACTGATACGTCTTTTATGGCCAAGCCAAACTTCTCTTCTATTGATCGAGTATACGAGGAGTCATCTGATGATGTTGTTCTTCCTCAAAAGAACTTTCATGCATTGATTAGCCACCTTTACCCACCTTCCTATATTCAAGTCATGGAAGCTTTTGCAAACTATTAACCTTTGGATTACGCACTTGCTACTCATAATTCTCTAACCCAAAATTTTGCAAAAATGGACATTAGAAGCTCTTTTTCTAATTCACAATCTTCTACATAGGATGAGATTGTGGCTTTTTCTTCCTTTGGGGCTTCTGGTTGGAGAAGCTGGTCAGAACCTGAGGCACGGGAGTTAAGGGAGCGAGTTAATAGTCACTTTGTCGAGTTCACTGATCCTCTAGAATTCCCTTCTGATGCTCGAAGTTCGGTGGTTTATCCTTACGTGCCCATCGACCGCCGACATAGTTTAAAGGGCAATCTGCTTGTAGCATGGTACACGTCCTCCATGCCTACAAAGATAGTACAAGCTACCCGACGCCCAAAAGAGGCACAAGGGTATAACCCATCGTTCTTAGCCCAGAAGGCAAAGTTTTGCTCTTCTGACTAGCTTAATTGTGTTAATACCCCCCAGTTTCCTCATTCTTTCGAAATGGAAGCTTCTATACCTCCTCTTCCGCAAAATCCCCGCTGGATAGAGAGACTGCGGCTTACCCTCTCTGCAGACAAGGTTTTTCTCCCCTATAAGCCTTTACCTCCCCCTACTCTAGCTCAGCGAAAGCAAGCCCAACTTCTGTTTGCGGCCTTTTCTCACTTGCCTTTCAATGTTCTTGAAGACGATGTTCCTCTCAAGAACCTTCGATGGGCTTGTGATGTTATGACTCGAGGTCACGTCCTCAACCCCATTGCCCAAGCAGAACTCCAAATGTTTTTGGACCAACTCCCGTTGCTTCTTTATTGGCACCAGACTCCTGTGGCCACCACCCAATCTTTGGACCAACTTTCATCCCTTCAAGTTCATACTCAGTACGAAGCAGAGAACCTCATCAAAGAATATAATGACTTCAAAAATAAAGACTCTGGGTACTGGGATGATTTGGATATGGATGAGCTGGAACAAGGGTTAAAAGAAACAGCGTTTGAAATAAAGGCTGAGGAACTTTTTTATCAAATGAGAGCACATCAACTTCAGCAACCAAGCTTGGAGAAAGTAGAAGATAGAATAAAAAAAGAACATAAATTTATTGACCATAGCTGGACCAAATTCCATGTTCTTGTTATTTATTCTATTCCTTACTTTTATAAACTCGAATTTGTACCAAAAGAGGGCCCTTTGACGTGATTGCTTTTGTTTCAATACAACTAAGACTTTTCTCTTTGTTTGGCATGGTTTGACTTTATCTTCGTTTGTCTTTACAAGCAAATTCTCATCCTTCGAATCTAGATTCAATCATCTCAAATGAAACACTGAAAAACCAACAAGAACTTCTCCAATTCATGGAATACAGTTGACAACTTTTGCTGGTTTCCACTTAGAATCAGTGTTTCAAATTTAACAATCTTACCCCTTAAAGCTTGTTTTAATCATATCCAACATATGGTCATATGGTTAGTATGATCAATCAGTTTTAAATTGATCATTTTTTGCTTCGAACAACAATTCATACTTTCAAAAATATGGAAGCCCCTCTCAGGGGCTGCATTGTTTTAATCCGAAAAGCAATCTCTTCTTATCAAACCAACTATTGGTTTTGATACTTCGAACAACAATTTTCATCTTTAAGGGATCTCAAGTTTTGCTTCGAAGGATTTATTCTCACTAAGAAACCCTAAAACAGGCTTTCAATCCTGTTGAGGTACACAAATACTTAAGCTTTCTTGCATCCTTAGGTGTGGGATGTGCTTCGAAGTCGGCTCCTTGCCTTCGAAGCTATTTGTTATCGGATCTTGGCGCCAAAAATTGGCTTCGAAGCCAAATGCTGTATTTCGAAGCTGATGTCAATATTTGAGGTATGTTTCCCTCCAAAACTATCAACATTAAGGGAAACCTTTTGCATCCGTATTTTTAGTACTTTTTGTGAATTTCGTCCGTGTCACACAACCGGGTATATTTTCAGACACAAAAAGTTTTAAAACCCTTTTATTTCGTGCTCGGAATTCACCTATTTGTCTATCGTACAAACCCTTTATCTCTACCGACCTTCCACTTCTCTCTACTCTCTTTCCAACTTCGTCCTCTGAGAAAGCTTTCTATCAATGGCTTCTTCTTCGTTGAAAATATCAGTCGTAGAGCATGCGAGCCCGTCTGTAACCTTGAAAAGGATTATTGTCGAAGAGTGTGAGAAGTATAAGGCTGGTGGGAAAAGTGCCATTGACGGACGCATCTTCATTCCCCGCCATCATGAGCAGCAAGAGTATGTGCTTGGGCCCATCTTCAAAGAGATTCCTATTGAACTCCCAGCTCTATATCCACGTCTAGAAGACCATTGTCTCCTTTACGAATGTGGTCTTGACTGGGGAAACTGGAGGATGAACTACCCACATCGCTGCTGGCCCACGGTGAGACCAGAGTGGCAAGAATGGTATGATCGGGTTGTCCCTAATAGGGCTCTGGACCTTCAAGAGCTTTGCCTTTTCGATGCCCTTCAATTATTCAGGTTCACTATCTCAGAGGACCCTTTCTTAATACCTGATGTCCTTTGCTTTTGGAGTTCTGCCTTTAATTTCTTTCAATTCAGATGTGGGATGATGGCCCCTACTGTTCTTGATATCTACCATCTATTAGGATTATCCCCCATTGGAACCCCCTTTGGACCAGATTATCCTGACCTACCAACCCCTTTTTCCCTTCCCTCTCTTAACTCATCCTGTAGTGACTTTGTCAAGGCTGAGAATAAAATGGAGGGCCCTGTGACTGATAGGGAATTCTTTTCTTTCATACTATATTGGCTTTGTAAATTCCTTTTCTACACCTCTTCTCAAAGAATCATGTCTGAATTCTCCCCTCTTGCCAAAGCCCTTGTTTTACAGAAAAAGGTGGCCTTAGCTCCATACGTTCTAGGTCACGTATATAGAGCCTGTTTTTTTTTTTTTTTTGTGAGAAACCCTTGGATACCAATCAAGGGGGTCCATTTTGGATACTTCAGCTTTGACTTTTTGCTTATTTTACTAAGCTACAATCTAAATGCCTTAAATTTTTTGAGCCAAACCCTACTACTTATGGCATGAGGCTAGCCAACGCTTCACTCTATCCTTCTATCTTTGCTTTTTACTTCTCTTTCTTTCACCAACTTCCAGCTTCCCTTCCTTCTTACAGCTTTCGTCCCTTCGAACCTACTACCATCGGCCCATCTTGGTTGAAAAACTTTCTAAGTGATAGGTTCTGTTTTTCACCTCATCACAAGAACATATGGGCCTCTATTCTGATCCCCAGAGAGTAATTCATTGGGACTATGAACCCCAGAGCTTACAAGTGCATTGCTGAGCCTTATTGTCCTGCTCAATTTTTACTAGGCAATTTGGCCTCTCACAAGGGGTCCTAATACCTCTCTGCAGCCAGACCAATTTAAGTCCTACCAGCAGGGATTTAAGGTTCGAAGATCCAGACTAGAAAAAGCAACTTCTAAATTTATACAGGACTTGATTGAGTTTGAGTATATCCCTTTCATTCCTCAAGGTAACCTATTGAAAAGGTACCAAAACTGGTGGGTGACCAATATGGAGTTATACTTGGCCATTCCTCCTCAAGACCTATTGATGGTGCTGGATGTGCCCCAAGCCAAGCCCAAAGGAGCTGGAGTTGTCACCTCTTCTACTGCTCCTACCACTTTAGTTCCTGTGCCTGCCACCACACAATCTATTCCTACTATCTTAACTCCTTCTAGAGTTACTCGAGCTGCCTCGAAGAAAGGTATATACCCTTGTTTCTTTTCTTTTCTTCTTTTTTATAATGCTTTTAACCTTACCTCTAGTTCTTCTTTTTAAAGGTGGTGCGGGTGCCTCACAGGGAGATTCTCCCCAAAAGGTCCAAGCTTTAAACCTTCTCAGGAGCAAACAGCAACAAAAGAAAATGAAGCTTTTACCTGGGGTTCAGGCAACAGAAGAAGAAGAGGCAGAATAAGAGCAAGAAACACCCTTAAAAAGAAGAAAAAAGATGACTGTCTCTCTTGCTGACTTCACTGGAGATCCTATCCACGAAGCATCTGCTAAAGTAGTGCAAGTAGAGCATTCCAAAGAGCTTATTGTATTCCAAAGGGCTGAGAAGAGGAAGCAACAACAAATGCTCAGGGATGAAGCCACCGCCGTCGATGCACTCCAGAAAGAGGTTGCAAGAAAACAGCAAGCTGCTGGACACTATACTCTTCGCAGCTTCCCAATCATAGCCATTACTTCTGAAACCAGTAAGCTCTTTCGTACTTCTATTCATCTTTCTCAAATTCTCAATGTTGAGGCTTGACATTGTTTTGTATTTCTTCTTTTGTAGCAACCACTACTTTACATATTCTTCCAATAAAGACTCCATCAGTTTCAGTCGAAGTTGAACAACCTCAAGATGTGGAGTCCATTCAAATAATTCTCCCACTTCCTGGCCCTATATTTTCCATACCCTTTTTTAGGCCAAGTATTCCTGCTCCTCTTTTTTCGGGCTTAACTCCATATCTCCCTCATTTGTCTTTTGCTTCTCCTCCCCCTCCTAAGGAAATTCCAACTGACATTTCATCTTTGATGGTAGCTGATTCCTGTAGAGAAGGTATTAGTAGCTCTTCAACTCATGGTCCATTATCTCTGCCTAGCTCCAGTCCTTCTTCTTTTGACCAACTGGTAGCAAAAAGCATAAAGACTGCTAAGGATACTCCATCTTCTTCTCCGATTCCTATGCAGTCATTTCCTCCTTCTACCAGAGCTCTTTCTGCACCTTCCATGTCAATGGATAAGGTGGACATTTTTGAGGCTAGACTAGCTAGTTTTTTTGACATACCTTCCACCTCTCCACTAACTAGCAATGAGACTAAGCCATTAGTTCTAGCTGATTCTCTGCTAGGAATTTTTGAGAGATCTTCCTCCGGTGGTAAGACTTCCTTGCCTTTGATAGACTTGGACAGTTGTTTGGAGCTGCTGGCATCTTTTTCAAGGATTCCTTTCGAAGCCTTACAAAGGCCTATAATTAAAGATGGCTTCCTCCAGTGTTGCAAGGTTGTTGAGCAATCCGGCATGGCTGTCTCAAGTTATTTATCTCAGGCAGCAACCACCATTGATTTTTACATCAAAATTTGCCATGCTGCCAAGGCTGCGGAGGAGAAATTGGTGAGGGATCAGAGCTTTGTTTCCAAAGTACATACTGAGGTATCAGAATTGAAGGAACAACATTCCTCTGTCTCCCAATTTCGAGCTCAACTATTGGAGAAGAAGGTTCAACTTGAGGAAGAATTATCAGCAGTTAACCAAGCTTTGGATCGGACTACTACCAAGCTGCAAATCACTAATCAAGAGTTAGCTGATCGAAAGCAAGAGATGACTACAACTATTCAATTGCTTTCATCCCTCAAGAATAGAGCATCTATGGTAAAAGAACAATTTAAACATTGTACTTGTTATCCCAGATAGGCAACCCAAGAGGGGGGGTGAATTGGGTTATTAAAAATTTCACAATATTAAAAATAACACAATATTCAGAATTTTAATAAATAAAAAAAAACAGAATAATAATTATCAATATAAAAGTAGAAGAGATAGAGAGAGAAAATCAAACACTGCGATTTATAGTGGTTCGGCACGCCAGGCCTACGTCCACTCCCCAAGGAACCTCCTTGAGAATTTCTTTACTATCAATTGAATAAATACACCACCAAGCTTGTGGATTTGGCACAGGGCTTACTCTTATCTATTGAGCCTCACTCAACAATAAATGCCCTACCCTTACAAAATCTCTCACAAAAATAAGGAATAAGAATAAGTGGTAATTGAACCCACTTTTACAACAATTCTCTCACAAAGAGTAAATATGAAAGTGTAAGAACAAAAGCTAAACTTAGATCTGAAAGTGAAAGAGAAGAATACAATTTTGAGCTCACAGAAAATTTTCTCTTCAAGTTCTTGATTTCTTCTCCACATCCAACACCTCTATTTATACACAAAAATATACCCGTTAGACACTCCTTGCTGACGTCATGGCTTACATAAGCACGCTCCTGACGTCATGGCTTACATAAGCACGCTCCTGACGTCATGGCTTACATAAGCACGCTCCTGACGTCATGGCTTACATAAGCACGCTCCTGACGTCATGGCTTACATAAGCACGCTCCTGACGTCATGGCTTACATAAGCACGCTCCTGACGTCATGGCTTACATAAGCACGCTCCTGACGTCATGGCTTACATAAGCACGCTCCTGACGTCATGGCTTACATAAGCACGCTCCTGACGTCATGGCTTACATAAGCACGCTCCTGACGTCATGGCTTACATAAGCACGCTCCTGACGTCATGGCTTACATAAGCACGCTCCTGACGTCATGGCTTACATAAGCACGCTCCTGACGTCATGGCTTACATAAGCACGCTCCTGACGTCATGGCTTACATAAGCACGCTCCTGACGTCATGGCTTACATAAGCACGCTCCTGACGTCATGGCTTACATAAGCACGCTCCTGACGTCATGGCTTACATAAGCACGCTCCTGACGTCATGGCTTACATAAGCACGCTCCTGACGTCATGGCTTACATAAGCACGCTCCTGACGTCATGGCTTACATAAGCACGCTCCTGACGTCATGGCTTACATAAGCACGCTCCTGACGTCATGGCTTACATAAGCACGCTCCTGACGTCATGGCTTACATAAGCACGCTCCTGACGATATTTTAAAAAGATAATATTATTTTATTTAAATAATATTTAACAAATATATATATTTTAAAAAGATGATAATTTGTGTCAAATAATATGTATATTAACTAATATATTTTAGACATCATCAAAATTAAATAATATGATTAACAGTACTGACTTATGGGCCAATCTATGGCTACATGTATTTGACTCTTTATGAAATAAATTCTTATTTTCATTGATGTATTCTCATGTTCTTTTATTTAGCACTTATTCTATTCTTTGTGTTTCCCACATGGTTGGATAATAAGGCTTCAAATATCTGTCATTAATCTTTTTGAGATGTACATATCCATTCAAATTCCTCAAATGGTATGCTCCAAAAGGCAGGACTCTATGAACTTGATATGGTCCTTCCCAGTTAGGTAACCATTTGTCAAACTTATGGCTTTTAATCCCTATTGGAAGTATTGTCTTCCATACAAAATCATCTTCATCAAAGCCAATGTGTTTGACTTTTTTATTATAGTTTTTGGCTGCTTTCTTCTTTTGGAAAAGAATGCTATTTAATGTCAGAATTCTAGCTTCATCTATACTTTCTAACTCCAAGCGCATACTCTTATGGTATTACTCAAGATCTAATTGGTCTTGGCATCTCACCCTCAAGGACTTAACATTAATTTCCACAGGTAGCACTGCATCATGCCCATATACTAAGGCATGATTCTTGTGCTTGACCTTAGAGAAGTTCTATAAGCCCCCAATACATCCAACAATAAGTTATGTCAATCCCTAGGATTGTTTTCCATAACTTTCTGTATTCCTTTTTTCAGAGACTTATTGGATGATTCAGCTTGATTATTGGCTTATACATAATAGGGGTGGAATTAACAAGGCTAATTCCAAACTCTACCACAAAAGACTTTACCATCTTCCCATCAAATACAGTCTCATTATCAACAGTTATAGTCTGTGAGATACCAAATCTATGGATTAATTCCTTAATGAATCCAATGACTTCAGTCTAGTCTACAGCCTTGTATGGCTTAGCTTCGACCACTTAGTGAAGTAATCAGTGGCCACTAAGATGAAACAATGATGCTTCGAAAAGGGTGGGTGTATTTTTTCCATCATATCCATGGCCCAACCTCTAAATGGCCAAGGCTTCATAACTGCATGCAGGTCAGTTATGGGCACGTGCCTTATTGTGTCATGCTTTTGGCATGCCTGGCAACCTCTTGTATATTCTATGCAGTCTTTAAGGATAGTTGGCCAATAGTAGGAATGCCTTCGAAGCAGCCATCTCATCTTCACACTGGGCTGATGAGCACCACAGATGTCTTCATGAACCTCAGCCATAGCTGTTAATGCTTCCTTTGGGCCTAAACATTCCAACAATAACCCATCTCCCCCCTTTTGTAGAGAGCATTACCATATATCATGTATTGCATAGACTGCAATTTAATTTTTCTACTGGCCTTCGAAGATAGGCCAGCCAAATGTTGTATTATTGGATGCCTCCAATCTTGTTCTTGTAAGTCATTATGATTGACTTCCAGGACCACATTCCTTTTATTTAAGGGTGGTATTAATTTCTGATATGTTGTTTGGCTTATGTCCCTTTGAGTATTATCTCTTCTCTTGAAATTCGAAGCTTTCTGAGCCACATCATTATCTTTATTATTCAAGAATCTTGGGACATGAGTTACATTTGCTATCTGAAATTGAGAAAACAGATGTAATGCAACAACATAGTATGGCAACATGCTTATACTTTGACATTTGAAAATCCCTTTCACTTGGTTAACTACCAATTAAGAATCTCCAAATATGTCAACTGCATGAGCTTGTAATCCAATAAGTATTTCAAGTCCCATTATTAAGGCTTCATATTTAGCTTGATTATTGGAACAAGTAATTTCATCTACTCTGAAACCATGCATGGTTTCTACTTTTTGTGGTGACTTAATTACTACACCAATTCCAATTAGATCATTGGCTTTTGATCCATCGAACCACATTTGCCATGGTTCAACACTAGCCATACCAAGTTCCATTATCTCTTGGCTTTCTGTTTAACATGGATGGTCTGCCAAAAAATTAGCTAAAACTTGTCCTTTTACTGCCTTTTGGGGAACATATTCTAAATGAAATTCTGATAAAGCTAGTATCCATTTACCAATTCTTTCCCTCAACATGGGTCTAGATAACATATATTTAACCAAATCTATGGTTGCAATTATCAAGACAGTTGTAGGCAAAAGATAGTATCTTAATTTCAATGCAGCAAAATACAATACAAGGCACAGCTTTTCTACAGCTGAGTATTTACATTCACAAGAATTTAGAAACCTAATAAGGTAATAAACAACTTGCTTCTTGCCTTCTTCATTGTCTTGGGCTAAGAAAGCTCCTAATGAATCATCTGCTGCAACTATGTACAATTTCAAGGGCTTATCACCCTTTGGTGGCGTCAGCACTGGAGGGTTGGCCAAGTAGGTTTTGATTCATTCGAAAGCAGTTTGATGCTCTGCTGTCCACACAAACTCCTCTTCATCTTTTAGCCTTAACAAGGAAGAAAATACTTTAGTTTTCCCTGCAGTATTAGAAATGAATCTTCGAAGGAAATTAACCTGTCCAAGGAACTTTTGTAATTATTTCTTACTTGATAGAGGTCTGGCTTCAATGATGGCTTTGGCTTTATTCTGGTCAATTTGTATTCCTTTCTTGCGTACTACATAGCCCAAGAAGTTTCCAGATGATACGCCAAAAGCACATTTAAGAGGATTGAGTTTCAACTTAAACTTTCTTATTTTTTCAAAAGCTACTTCTAAATGAAACAAATGTTCCTCCATGGATTGGTATTTCACTACAATATCATCAATATAACATTCTAAATACCCTCCAATGAGATCATGAAAGAAAATGTTCATAGCCCTCTGATATGTAGCTCCAGCATTCTTCAGGCCAAATGGCATTTTGACCCATTCAAATGTGCCAATATTCCCAGGACATCTGAATGCTGTCTTGTGGATATCCTCCTCTGCAATACAGATTTGGTTATAACCAGAATGCCCATCCATCATAAATAAAATCTTGCGCCCTACTGAACTATCCACTAATAAATCTACTATGGGCATGTAGGATACTTATCTTTTGAAGTTGCTAGATTCAAGTTTCTGAAATCGATGCATACCCTCATTTTACCATTCTTCTTAACTGCAGGGACAATATTGGATAGCCATTCAATGTACCTGGCTGTCCTGATAAAGCCTGCCTTGAGGAGTCTAAGAATTTCCTCATTAACTTTTTGGATCACTTCTGGACTCATTCTTCTTCTTGTATGGCTTGAAATTAGGCCTCATAGGAAGCCTATGTTCCACTAATGATCTATCCAATCCTGGTAGTTCATTATAAGACCATGCAAAACAATCTTTATATTTCTTCAAAACAACCAACAACTGGTCCCTGTCAAGAGCATTCAACCAAGCACTTATATAAGTGGGCTATTGTATAGAACCTTCCCCTAGATTTACTTCTTCCAAGGGGTCTTGTATCTGAGAACTTACTGATGCTCCTTTTTTGATTCCTTCTAACTTCGAAGCAATCTCCTTGCTTTGTTCTGCTCCCAGTTTCTTTGGTTCGACATCCTTACCCTCCTCCTCATAGACAAAGTCTGTCCACAAGGCATCCTCCTCATGTATCTCTTGGATTTTTATTTCAATATCCAAAGCACAGTATTTATCCAAGGCTAAGCATCTGACTTGTTGATGTTCCTTCTTACAACCAATCATCATGGCTTCTTTCTCTTGCTCTTGCACTTTCTGGACTATTGATTTTACATCCAATGCTGAGAACTTAATTAGAGCCAAAGACCTGGTTTCTTGGGTTTCACCTCTTTGCCTACAACTAGGCATCATTGCCATCCTTAACGACAAACTCTTCATCAGCACTCTCCTAGACCAAGTGCTTTAGATGTGCAAATTCCTCATCAGCCGTCACGTTGGCTGATCTATCAGGTTTTCTCAGTATACTGAGTGGTGCCACTCATTTAGTGTATAATTTGACCTCTGCGAAATCTGCACAAGCTATGAAGGGTTGAGGATCTGCATTGATTTCCTCCGTCTCTCCATTGCACAAGGCCATCATGATTTTTTAATTTAAGAAGAAGACACACATTTGTTGGTGTAAATCCAATCTTTTCCAAGTAAAGCATTATACTTAGCATTACTGTCGATAACGAGGAATGCTGTCATGCAGTCCCTAGTTCCCACACTCAAGTTGATGGGCAAAATACCATGGGCCATCTGCTTGTCTCTAGCAAAACCAGCAATGGCTGTACTGGTTGGGATTAGTCTGGGGTTCTCATTTCCTAGTTTCTTCAAGGAAGATTTTGGAAACAGGTTTACTGCTACCCCGTTATCCACCAGCACCCGATTCATCTGTATTCCATCGAAAAAGGCCTTGATATACAAAGGTTTGACATGCTGTGTCATGGACGTCGTGGGATACTCAAAAGGGTATGAGAGGTTAATACTTACCTCTTCCTCACTCTCGTCTTCAGTTTCCATTGGTGTGGCTACTTCGGATTTGTCTTGCGCCGTACTTACTAACGAGTCTTCACTGGAGACTGGAATTGGGTCAACCTCCTGACCTTGGTTTTCATCTTCAGCTTGAAACTCCTGTGGTAATATAAGCACCATATTCACTGACACCGGAGGGAACGAGCCAAATTGGACGACTGGTTGTACCTGCTTTCCCTCTTGGTCAATTTGTTCAATTACTTCAGAAGCATCTTCCATGTTGCATTCTGGCACTTCTGTATTAGTAACTTCCTTCGAATGGTCTGTTTCTGTTGGTTTTTGACCAAAAATGTATGTTCAGCCATGAAGGCTTCAAACATTTCTTTATCAACCATCCCCTTCGTTTGGCCTGGGATGACTTCATCTTCTATCTCACTATCACTTTCCATCAAAGCTTTTTCCAATCCTACCAAGCTGGATCTTTCCTTAGCCTTTAGTTCAGAATGAACTTTGGCCAACTACTTCCAGCTACAACTCCTTTTGTCTGGAAGAGTTGATTTTAGATTATGGTCTAACTTTGAATCTTCTTCTCCTTCTGCCTGGTTCTTTAACTGAACCAATGAAGAACTTTCTCCACCTTCTTTCAGATCCTTCTGGTACTGAGTGTACCTTCGTTGGATCTTCCTTCTTTGGGACCTAGAAATCACCGGGACCATATTTGGTTCTTTGGTTTTTGGATGCTTAAGCAATACCTAATTGTTTGGAGCCACCAAAGGAGGTTTGACTATCCTACCTAGGTTCCCAACAATATTTCTTTGGGTAGACATCTCCTTAGGTTTGTTCTGCATGACAAACCAATCTGGAACTCCAAGTACCCACGAACCTACTGACCCAGCTGTTGAACTGTTTCTTTCTTCCTTCGAAGCCATCTTCGAAGCTGGCTGTGAAGGCCACTGCTTGGCCCTGACTCCCTGTTTTGGACCTAACTCAGGCCTTTGATAAAGGTGGCCACTTTCCGTCCTGTGTGAGGCTGGTCTAAGAGGCCAATCTCTGGCTTTGATCCCATAAACCGAACCCTTCTCCGGTCTCCTTTCAGGATGACTGCTCTCCATTCTGTAATAATTAGGTGGTCTGGACTCATATAAAGGCATCTTGCCTTTAGAATGTATTCTAGCAGCTGTTGGCTCAGCCATTAATGGTTGCTGCCTAATGCTAGTTGGATATAACCTTTTGTTATAAGCACTGGTTGGTTTAGGCTGCCTCTGCACATCCTTGTAATATTGTTTCCCATCAATTGGAAGCCCTTTCAACCACTTGTAGCTCAGCCTACATCTGAGACACATTCTTTGCATAACAGCTGCTTCTAAAGAGTCGTCATCCAGTGCTTCTTCATCAGAGTCTTCCCTCTGGTCTGAGAAACCTTGTCTAATAGCTGGTAGATTTCCAGTGTCTTTCTTGATAGTTGTCTAGCTGGCAACATGCATCTGTACATTGACTTCTTCCAATTCTTTCAAGGACAAGTTCTGGAAGTCTGTCGTGATAAAATTGGCTGCCACCTCTCCAATTTCTGGGAATGGATTAATATCAATCCCCATGGCCTTTTTTGCTTTAGTTGGGAATTTTAAACTCCCCTTCGAAACTGCTCTTGGATCCTGTCTTGAAAAACAATGCAGTTTTTAGTTGAGTGAGACCAAGAATTATGTCATTTACAATACATTTTTCCTTTAAGTTCCTCTAGAGATGGAATTTTGACTTCTTTTGGCAACTTCAGGAAATTTGTAACAAGCAAACGATCAAAAATGTCATCTGCCTTTGTTAAGTCGAAAGAGTATTTCCTATGAAGATCTTTCTTTTTAAACTGCTGATCAATTGTTATGTCTTTATAAATTAATGCTTCACAGATCACAGGTTCTTTTCCTACAATCTTTGCTGCATCGATCTCATAATTAGGATCTCTATAATACATCTTGTATGATGCATTACTTCGATCTTGTTCTTCTTCTAATAATGCTTCATACCTAGACACATTATAGGTTAATTCCACTAAGTCTCTAAACTCAGTTGAGTCAAACTTCTTTCAAAGCCTAAACTCTAGACCATTTTGAGTCAATCTTACAAATTCAGGCTCTGGTAAGATGATCTTACATTTATTCTGTGCTCTTTTAAATCTGGCAATAAACTGAGTAGCCTTCTCATCAGGCATTTGACTCAATCTTGCCAAGTCTGCCATGGAAACCTCTGGTTCTGTTTGGAAGAATTGGGCATGAAAGGCCTCTTCCATTTGTTGCCAAGTTTGGATAGAGCCAGGTGTAAGGTTAATATACCATACAAATGCTACCCCAGTTAGAGAATTTGGGAACAATCTTCAACAATTTGGTCCCTAGGGACCATATTTTGTGCATGTTGAACCACTATTGGAGAAACAAACACAGGATTTAGTGGACAACCTTGTGCCTAGGGTCCTCTTGGTCCATAGGGTGGCATGTTTGGGACTGGTTGTCCCTATGGTGCTGGCTGCTGTTGAGGGTATGGATGACCTCTTTGAGCCTGTCTTGCAAAAGGACCTGCGAAAGGTGCTGGAACAGATGTTGTGTCTCTTCCAGTTGCAGGAAAACCTTCCAACCCCCCGGGTATAAATTCGAATAAAGAGTTAGTGAACCCCCTCGTGCCAAGTATGGCTTCGAACATGGGATTTGGAAGCATCCTTACACCATTTTCTTGTACTAGGCCAGATTCACCAATTTGCATGGCTTCACTGTTAAGTAATGAGGCATTTTGACTTGCCATAGGCCTCGAAAGAGGCTCATACCAAGACTGAGGTGATGGTCTTTCATAGTTTTGATTACTAGTTTGACCATTAGAATGTCCATTAATTTGCATAGGTTGTTTATCTCTAGACAATCTTTGCTGAGGGACATTTGAAATTTCCTTCATGTGTCTTGTGTTTGTTGGTTGGTGGGTATTCATTCGATCCAAAAAAGATGTTGCCCACTTTTCCATTGTATTCATTAACTGTTGTCCCATGGCATCTACTAGACCACCCCATGGATTCATTGGTTGAGTAGATGGAACAGTGGATGGTCCAATTCCTTGACCTCGTCCAATATTATGAACATGTGGTACTTGTTCCGAAGTGCTGGTCTGTTCGACCATAGGTTCTGATAAAATGAGTGTTTCTACAGGATGTGTTATCACATTATCCTCTGGATTAGGTATTTCTACCTCTCATTCGACACCTTCTTCCAAGCGTTCATTTTCTCCTTGTCTCCTACGTCTAGCCATTTGAATTTGTCCCACTCGGCGTGCCAAAAATATATGTTGGCTTTTTTGGCTTTCAAAGGTTATTTTTGTAATTGTGAGCGTGCCAGCAAGGATCAATCAGTCCTTACAGAAATTTAATTGCCAACCAATTATCAGACGATTGTGTTTCAGTTCTTTCAGCCTCAATGAAGAGAACTTTTACTGGTGGCTTTACTTAGAAGGAATAAACTGACAATGATTAAATGAAGAACAATTACAGTATTTCATTAAGTAAAACGAAAGACTAACAATGATCCAATTCAACCTCGTAGAGGTTTACAGCAACAATTTACTTGAAACTACTCCTATGAACGAAGTGCAATGCAGAAATTTTAAAATACATAAATACAAAGAACAGGAAATGTAAAACTGGAAAGAGAAAAAAGTAGATAAAATTAGTTTTTTGGATCTGAATCTGGGCCTTTTTCTGGGACTTTCTCTGTTATTTATACTTCTCAAGGATGACCATCGAACTGCACTTCTAACCGTCGAATCGCTCCTCTATGATCGCTGATCATGTTGCCTTATGGTTAGCACCACTATGCCATTACTTGCAGTTAGGCTTCCCTCCTGATTTTGAATTTGAATGTGAGTAACCGTTGAAGCCACATCACTTCGCACCTCTTTGCTGATCCAGTGTGATGCAGATCTTGTAAGAACTAATACTAACTGCCACGCGGACGATCACAGTCGAAGGTTTGAATTGTCTTCCCGTATTACCCTCAACCTACTATGTGTTGAACTGTGATTGGCTTTATACAAAATATGTAGCCAACAATATCTATATATGTATCTCTATTATCTATATCATCATTTTTTTGCGAATAAACAAAGATTAACACATTTCCAACATAGTTTTAGTGGTTTTGATCTTCAAATTTAAGTGGGTTTGTGATTTTTGGTGCTAATTTTGAATGTTGAAGTTCAGATTTTTGTTATCTGTTTTGTCCAAAAAAAAAAAATTTCTCTAGTTTGCATGTGGTTTTGAATGGTGAAGCCTCCTTTTTGAAGGTCTATCACAGTTTTTTCCTAACAAAATCTAACCAACTATAAATCAGTTCTTATTTACTCTTTTTGGTTGATATAGGCAGATGTATTATTTGCTTTTCATGAAACTTTACCTAGGCCTATGAACCTTATATGGAGCAAGATCCATTTTATTGTTGGTTTTATTTTTCATTTCTTTATTTGTAAGATTAATTGGATCAAAATGATAATACAAAATTCAAAATATTGAACTATTAAAAAACTATCACCAATTGACACTTATCCCCCCCAAAAAAATTAAAAAATAATAATAATCTACCACTAATTTGTAAGTATGTGTGAAGTTTTTCTTAAAAGACCTTACTAATTAAGGAACCTAAACTTGAGATGAGATTTAGGGACTCTCGAATATATTGGGGAAAAAAATATGTAGTAACACTAATAATATTTTGTGTGTTCCCATAAAGGATCTCTTAGAGGATCTATTGTAGGCTAATGGTAGATGAGAGAAACCATGGTGCATTGGAAGACATATTAATGTTGTTAGATAGATATCCATTTGAGGGACGTGGAGTTTCACACATATTTCCACGAATATGAGTGAGTTCTTGGATTTCATAGATGTTCCTGAGTTGATGAATGTACCTTTGGATGGGGCAAGATAAATGTTCTGTAATAATAGAGAGATACATACCCTTTTAAGGATTAATCTTTTTTTTCTCTCTCTCTTTGGATTAGAAACATCACTTCTCTCCCGGTTCTTCAACATCTTTATCCACGTCCAAACTTGGACCATATTTCCATTCTTTTTGGGTTGTGGAGGCTTTTAGTTTTTAGCTTTGGGTTGTGAAGCATAGTGGTAAAAAGTAGTTGATGAGTTTTTTTTTATGCCCTGTACACAGTGAAAGTGGTTTGACAAGATAAGGATATGATGCTATGGGAAGATAATAATGGAAAATTGTCATTCACATCATACCATGATATTCTTGGCATTAGCACAAATATATATTTTCCTTGAAAAAAAATTTGGAATTTGGAAATCACGGGCTTTGTCTAAGGTGGGTTTTTTTTTTTTTTTGGACAATAACCTTGGATTTTATCCTCACTGCTAATAATTTAGGTAGTAGATGTAAGACGTTACCAAAATTGAGTTGCATGTGTTGACAAGCAGAGTAATACATGGATCACCTTCTTATCAACTGTAAGGTTTAGTGACTAGGTTTGAGGCTAATTTTTTTTAGTATATTTTTATTTATAGACATCTATCTGTGCATTTTGAAACTCTCTCTAAAGTGATATTTCCAAAGAGATGGGATTTAGGTTTGTCTTGTTCAGCCTATGTACTGAGGCGGTGCCCCTTTTGGCACTTTTGTGAATAATACTTATATATATATATACACACATATATTTAGAACTTTGAAAGCAGCTGGTACTTCAGTTATACAGCTAATAATAACTAAATTAGAATACATACAAAATCATTACAATAAAATAGACTTAAAGAGATGTAATTAAAAATAACTCCATTACAAGAGAAAAAATTATCAAATTAAATTAGGGAAAAAGATTTGAGACCCACAATGGTACATGACAAGTTGTTATATGTCAACTTTTAATACAAAATGTAAACAAAAAGAATTTCATACAATTTTAAGCATAATAAACTTTTTCTATAACAATAAACAAGCATAACCCAAGAGAATGAGTTACACCTTCGTCTAAAAATGAATCCATATGCTTAGATGGTTTTACAAAATATTGTACAATTCCTCTTTAACCAGAAATCTCATCTAGCTATGCACACATGTTTTATGCATTTGAATCTAATATATTTATTGTCTTGCTTTTGTATACTTCTAATGATCTAATGAATGATGACAACATTTTGGCTAGGGAAACAGAGTCCATACCTATAATTAGAATTTTTTCCTTTTTCTATTCATTTGCACATTCAATTTTTTTATATATATTTATTTTTAAAATTGCATTTTATCTATGAAATTTTGGTTTCTTTGCAGGTGTTGCCCATTAATGCTCGTAGTGTGCCTATACAGCAAAGCCCATCTAAATGTGTACAGGGATACCGCCAGTGGTATGCTTGTGTTTCACACTGAGTTGTTCAGAATTCTACGCATCACTCTCAGTTTGATCCACGTGTTCAACGTCCCGAGAATGATGTTAATACGAATCCTGAGTGGGTAAGTGAATTGTGAATTAACTTATTTCACTTTTAAGTGGTTCACCACAAATCAAACACTAAGTATGATTTTTATCAAAAAAAAATTTCAGTGTAATGATACTGCTTTTAGTGTTGGTGCTGCAGTCTATAGACTCGGTCGTGATGAGTGTGTCTTGCACCTTGACATGATATATGGAACCATTGGTAGGATGCTGCAAGTTCTTGATGGATAGAGTGGGGGATCTACATCAACACGTACACAACATCAAGTCTACTACCGTAAACGTCGTAGGATGGACCGTACATGAGGATTGGGATCTAGGTTTTTTTGATGTCATAGTTATGTGAATGCGTTGATCGTACATGAGAGTTGGGATCTAATTTTTGTTTGATGGCATAGTTTTTGTGAATGTCTAACCCGTACAGAGTTTGAAATATACTTTTGTGTTTACTGTACATGAGAGTTGGAATCTAGTTTTTTTTTTTAATGGCATAGTTTTTGTGAATATATAGCCCGTACATAGTTTGGGATATACTTTCTCCTAATGGCATAGTTTTTGTGGATGTCTTGGATCAAATGTAAATTGGATGTTTGGTTGGACAAGTAATGAAGTGTTATCATTTTGGTGAACATATGGATTTGTTATTGTTTGTAATGCATTGTAATGATATTAAACTGTTTTGGAGTGATATGGTGTCATTTTCTAGAAGTAACATTGTTTTTTTTAGCACTACAGACCAATTCAGTGGTATACTGCTAAACAATTTTCATTATTCCGGTATTATGTTGTTGCAAAAATTGATCTCTTCAGTATTTTGTTGTTATACATTTACAGAGACACTTTCTTTAAAACAATGATTTTTTGATTTGTGTTGGGCCTGTTCGGTAATACAATGCTAATTAATTTGAATTACTCCAGTGCTGTGTTAGCATACAAACTATTTTTTCCCAGCATCATGTTTCTGTTCAATTGGAATTTCAATTTGTTTCATAACAAAGGCATTGGAGCCCACAGTGAAGTGTCTGTTTGGTAACACAGTGCTAAACAATTTAAATTATTCCGATGTTATGCTATCGGAAAAAATAGATCTATCCAACATTTTGTTACTATACATTTACAGAGCCACTTTCTTCCAAACAATGATTTTTTAATTTGTGGTGGGTTTGTTCGGTAATACAATGCTAATTAATTTGAATTACTCCAGTGCCATGTTACCGGACAATATTTTTTTCTCCAGCATGATGTTGCCGCCCAATTGAATGATAACAAGAAATTAATTTGGGCCACTTATGAAGTACCTGTTCAGTGATACATTGCTATACAAATGGGATTACTCTAGCGTCATGTTGCCAAACTACAATAAAGATGATTGTTACTGCTACTGTTACAGAGATCTCTGTCAGGTCCGATATATGGAACTACTGTTTACTGTTACAGAGATCTCTGTGACAGTAGCAGTAATGGTAGTAGTAACAATCAATTGCTATGGATGCTACGACTATAGTTACAAAATAGGACAAACATTCATTCAGTAATAATATCATTTCAGAAAGCAGTACAGTTTATCATTCAGAAAATAATTATAATTGAACATATCTTTACAACACTATTACTCACAGTGGGCTCCTTGTGTTACGTGTCAATGATGCGGTGTTCGACCTAAACAAGCAAATTCAAGCACAACTACTCAATACACAAGTCATACATTCAATCGGTTCTATTCAGTTCATTATTTACTTAGTCGGTTTCTATTTGTTGTTTAATCATTTGGTTCTGACTTTTATTCTAAATTCATTTGTGCTCATGAGATGCAAATGTATATGAAGACACTTTAAAACCATGCGAACGGAGGCCCGGAAGGCGGAAAAGAGGAGCGAAACACAAAACCGAGACTGCCCTGTTGGCCGCACGTATGGTGGCTTGGCTGCTCGTGCGGTGGCCTTGGCCGCACGAGCAATGGTCCGACAGAATGCCCACTAGCATTGCCTCGTTTTTCCGCACGTGCGGGGCCCCAAGCCGCACATGTGATGCTGGGTTTGTTTGGCTCTGAAAATCTGCTCTTGTTTAGGTCATTAACTTCACCACATTTTGGTCTCAAATTCAAATGTTTCAAACCTTAATTTTATGCAAACAAACTTGAATTTGAACCTTCAATCAAAAAGGGAGATCAAAATAGAGAGTTTTATTCAATTTAAACACATTTTAGAACATCTATGATTATAAATTAAGTTTTTGGTTAAAAATTGAGTTAAGTTGAATTTTTCAGAAATTGATTTGTGTAATTCATAGTTAAGTTGATTTTTGTTATTAATAATAAAATTGGGTTCTATTTTTACATACATCATGCAATTTCAAGAGTTTGGAAAGTCTAATTCATATATATATTTTTTAAAATTGTGGATTTGATATAAAGAAAATGAGTTAAATCTACATTTGGACAATTGGAGCATGATTTTGAATAAATGATTTTCAATTAAGAGTGTTTACTAAATTATACAATGGTTCTCCATATTTTTGTACCAAAAACACAAGTTTTGAGGCTTTGAATATCAACCTTGAAGCTCAAACACAGTTCTGGAAATTCCAGAATTCATGTTGTCTGCTCGAGCGAGGAAAGATCCGCTCAAGCGTGAAAGTCGAGCTCCCAAAAGTTTATAAAAGTTTGCAGACTGCTTGAGCGACGAAAGTTACGCTCGAGCAACCACCTTTGTTTTTGAGCCCCGCTCGAGCGAAGGAAGTTGCGCTCGAGCGGAGACCCTCGAGCGGAGACCCTATTTCCAGCAATCTTTGACTAACTCTTTTAAATACATAATTGCATCTTCATGACATTCTAAGTATTCTTAGGCACCAATTGGACTCATATAGTCATGGAATAAACTAGAAACACATAAAGAGAGTTGAATTAAGATGACATGAATATTGAATGGTGCTTCTATTTTATTTTTGTTATGTGATTTATATAGGTGGGCATCCGAGGCCTTATATTGACCTAACCCACTGTGAGTAATAACTTTATGAAGATATGTTCAAGTTACATTTACTTTCGAAAATGTTATTGCTATCGAAACTGATATATAATTGATTGAATGGTTTATTGAAACGTTATAATGATTGATGGAATGGTCTATTGAAACGTTATTTTCTCATGATGAATGAAGTTCTGTTTTGAAATTGTACTCGTGGCATCCTTTAGTGAGGCCCTTGCCTGGGAAAAACAATACCAAGGCCATTGACCATTGCCTAGGGGAGATTAATACCAAGGTCATTGACCCTTGCCTGGAGGGAGATCAATACCAAGGCTATTGACCCTTGCTTGGAAGAGATTAATACCAAGGCTATTGACCCTTGCCTGGGGGAGATTAATACCAAGGCCATTGGCCCTTGCCTGGGGGAGATTAATACCAAGGCTATTGAATTGATTGAAACACAAAGATCTTTAGTGTTAGACCCTCCGTGGTCCATTGGTTTAACCCTTTGTGGTCCATCGGCTTGACCTTTATGGTCCATTGTTATTGAAATGTTGTTACTTTATTGGATATACCACATAAATTGTCATTGAATGAGTATTGCTATTGGGATAACATGTATCATTGAGAATTGAATTGAAATCGGAATTGTATTGAAAATGCTATTGAGCAATGGTTTTATTACTGCAACGGATTGATATGATAGGTAATTGAATTGATTTGCCTATTGAAATGGATTGTTTCGGGAAATGAAATATATGTTTTGATAAGTGATTTGATATGGAAAATGTTTTGTTATAAATTTGATATAATATGGCAAATGTCTTATTTTGAAAATGATTTAAGATTCGTTTCAAAATTGTGAGACAGGTTTTTGTATTATCGTTGAACTTAATTCATTTAACCTCTTTATTCTGTTATCACTCGTTGGGCTTTACCTCACTATTTATATGTATATGTAGGTGAGCAAACTGAGCAATAAAGATAGAGAAAGTCTCGGAGTTTACCCATGTTAGCCTTTTGAAAAGCTTCCAGAATAGAGCAAGTTAGGCTCGAGTAGAGCTAAGAAAATCGGCCCTTAACTTTGTTAGAGCTTTGTATTTTGCTAAGTCTTAATGTATATGTGTGTGAGATATATAGGATTTGTATATGTATATAAACTATTATTGTGTTTAAGTGTTTTAATTATTTAGGTCATGTATGCATAAGCTCAATGGATATTATTATTTTGTTTCGTTTTCGCTTTAGGCCCTAATATAATTTAAATAATTTGAATTTTTGTCTCTAAGGCCGAAGGTAATCTAGGATTACTGACCGGTTATGACGCTAAACCTATAGGGGCGGGTTTGGGTCGTGACAGGTGCTCTACATCAACAAGCAACAATACTAACAACTTTGTCAATATCTACATCATATTCCATTGATAACAGGAGGTGAATATTGACATTGATGTCAGAATATAATTATTTCATCACCATCAACAACCAATAACATTAACAAATCTGACATTGACACAAGGGACTAGATAGGGAGTGTATTACAAAACAATGACACGTGACAATTTAAGACAAACAAGTCATTACCAATATTTAACAATCTAATGTAAATATTGACATTATGTATAACGGAATACACATTGAACCAAAAGAAGGTTGACAACCATCCAAGATTAGGGGCTCTAATTTCTTTATAACCATCAACACGCAACAATACCAACAGCTTTGTAAATATTTACATCATATGCCAGTAATGTTAGAATTCGAATATCTAGATTACATTCATAATGTAAATATTGACATTAAAGTATATATTTACACCAATGTGAATATTTGCACCATATTCATAACATATTTGATCACGCTTTAAATATTGTAAATATTATTTATAATGGAATACACATTGAACCAAAAGAGGGTTGACAACCATCCAAGATTAGGGACTCTAATTGCTTTATAGCCATCAACGCGTAACAATACCAACAACTCTATAAATATTTACATCATATTCCATTGTTGTTAGAAGTTGATTATATTCATAATGTAAATATTGACATTGAAGTATATATTTACATCAATGTGAATATTTACACCATATTTACATCATATTTCATTACCCTTTAAATATTGTACAGATTATGTATAATGGAATACACATTGAACCAAAAGAGGGTTGACAACCATCTAAGATTAGGTGCTCTAATAGCTTTATAACCATCAACATGCAACAATACCAACAATTCTGTAAATATTTACATCATATTCCATTGATGTTAGAAGTTGAATATCTACATTATATTCATAATGTGAATATTGACATTAAAGTATATATTTACATCAATGTGAATATTTACACCATATTCACATCATATTTGATCACCTTTTAAATATTATACAGATTATGTATAATGGAATACACATTGAACCAAAAGAGGGTTGACGACCATCCAAGATTATGGGCGCTAATTGCTTTATGACCATCAACACGTAACAATACCAATAACTCTGTAAATATGTACATCATATTCCATTAATGTTAGAAGTTGAATATCTACATTATATTCATAATGTAAATATTGAAATTGAAGTATATATTTATATCAATGTGAATATTTACACCATATTAACATCATAGTTGATCACCCTTTAAATATTGTACAGATTATGTATAATGGAATACATATTAAACCAAAAGAGGGTTGACAACCATCTAAGATTAGGTGCTCTAATTGCTTTATAACCATCAACATGCAACAATACCAACAACTCTGTAAATATTTACATCATATTCCATTGATGTTAGAAGTTGAAGTGAATATTGACATTGAAGTATATATTTACATCAATGTCAATATTTACACCATATTTGCATCATATTTTATCACCCTTTAAATATTGTACAAATTATGTATAATGGAATACATATTGAACTAAGAGAGGGTTGACAACCATCCAAGATTAGGAGCTCTAATTGCTTTATAGCCATTAACATGCAACAATACCAATAACTCTGTAAATATTTACATCATATTCCATTGATGTTAGAAGTTGAAAATCTACATTATATCCATAATGTGAATATTGACATTGAAGTAGATATTTATATCAATGTCAATATTTACACCATATTCACATCATATTTGATCACCCTGTAAATATTGTAAAGTTGCTAATATGAAGTTTACATCATATTGCATCATATTTCAATTTGGGAGAAAATTGGTGGTTCTATAGATATCAACAATCAGCAATCCCAAAATTGACAGAGGGAATTCATTACCAAATCACAACCACAAACAACATTAATGACAAATGAATGTAAATTATACATTTGTTTGTTAATGTTATTCATATTCAACAAAAAATCAAAATCACCAACTGAGACAAAGAGTAAAAATAAGGAGTTCATTACAAAATAAAATCTAAAAATAACAATAATAACAGGGGCAATGTAAACATATACATTTGTGATTAGATTATATTATCATTGTTTGAAAAACAGAGGGTGGAAGGATGGTAATTACCTTTGGTCCTCATTGTGGGTGGAATATGTAAATTGACGGCCGGTGAGAACCTAGGAAGAACAAACCCCAATCCTTTCGATGTAAACTTTCGCAGTGGTGCGTTGATGTAGAATAGCAGTGGCCGGCGATGGTTGATGGTGGTGGACGACGGTGGTGAGGCGATGTGAAATCTAGGGTCACGGTTTGAGAATTTTTTGGTGCCAACAATGAGTTTTTTTTGGGGAATAAATGTGTTGTGGAGTGAAGAGATAGAATAGCAACGGTTGAGTTTTCAGAATGGAGTATGTGCAGGAGAAATGGAAGGATGGTATTTTGGTTTTACTACACTGAATGGAAGCTAATGAAATAATCAAAAATGATTTGGGTTTTATGGTATAAAAGTCTTAAAAATAGGATTTCTGAATAAAGCTCTCTACATAAAATGCCTAAAATATCATTTTAATTAAGTGTAATGACTAAAATATTTATTTATTTTTATCAATTTTTAATCAACGAAAATAGACAAATATTTTATATTAAAAACAAAAAAAAATTAAGATTTAAATTAATAAAATTCAAAAGGGTAAATTACAAATACAATCTTCGAGGTTTGCTTAAAATGCAGATTGCCCCCTTGCAATTTGAAAAATTATAAATATCCCCTTATCAAAAAATTTATTTAACAGAATTAACTAAAAAAATAAAATTCATAATTGCTCTCCTATACAATAATAAAATTACTTACATTATTAATTGAAACATATTTCTAATATCAATAAAAATTATTAATCCACTTGATGATTTATTAATAAAAGGGGCGATTTGTTAGAAATCTCAGGGGGTGAAATGTAATTTCCAAAACCATAAGGGGCAATTCATATTTTAATCAAACCTCAGGAGGTGTATTTGTAATTTACCCATTAATAAAATATGTTTATATGAAATAATATAAATAGTTAGATTGTTGTATGTGAATTATGAACATAAAAAATATATATATTGAAACTTACAATTTAAGTTTTACAATTTTGTCACAATTTATGTATCGATTTTTAATTTGTCACAACTTCAATAATGTAACTTTCAACCCCCTTGCTAAAGTTGTAAATTTGGGCGAGTTGAACCCAAACAACTTGAGTCAAACCTGTAAATTTTTTAAGATTGTACTACATAATTTTTAATTCGTTGAAAACCTATGTAAAATTCAAAAATTCGAATAAACTGGAATGAACTTGGATAGAGATACCAAATAAAATTATTTTTTGAATAATAAATATGATTAATTAAAAATTTAATATTAATGAACAAAAGCAAATACATCTTTTAGAAATGAATCATCGAATAAGTTGATATTAAAAAATATATATATTATAATCGCATAAAATATTTAAATATAATAAAATTAAATTTCTACAAAATAAAAGTACCTATGTAAAAAATAAATCAAAAAAAAGTAAGAAGAAAATTTAGAATGATGTTGTCATTTGATCTGAAAAATAATTATAGATGTCTAATAAATTATCACATATAACCCTTATTTTTTTTAGATAAAAAAGATATTTCACAAACCATCACTTTTATTAGAAAAATAACATTTATTTCTATTTTGCAAAACTCACTTTTTAGCAATTTGAGTCAAAAAAAATTTATTTTTTTATTTTAGTTTGTTTAATTGACAACTAAGATTAAAAAAAAAAATTAAAAGATCCACCATGTTTTGCAAGCGCTAAAAAAAGTCTAGATGAACAATAAGAAAAATATTTGAAACCCACAAAAAAAACACCCACAATTGTATCCACAATAATGTGTCAACTTTTGATTTGTTATACACTCAATGACATAAGACTCAACTCCCTTTGTCACATCATTGTGGATGAAAGTATGAGTTTATAACATTGCTGGAACAACAACTTATCACATGTAATTCTCATTTTCTTTTTTGATTATATTAAAAAAAAAAAGTTTCACCAACTATCACTTTTAATAGGAAAAAAATATTTATTTCTATTTGATTTTAACAAAAGTCACTTCTTAACTATTTAAGCCAAAAAAATTATATTCATAATTAAATAGTTGGTCATAGTGTAGATGTTTAGTGTTACATTTTTGTGTTTTTTGTGTGTGTGCACTATTTTTTAATTAGATTATTAAATTTACATAAAATGAAAAGGAATTTATTAATAATTTGTGTAAAATTAGAGATTGGATAAAAAAAGATTTTTAAAAAAAGCGAAATTTACAATGTTTTGTTTGGTTTGATTTTTCAAACTTTTGTTTTGCATTTTTTTATTTTCATGTTTTTTGTCTTTGAAATTGTTTTTTTAGTAACCCTTTTATTTGTTTTTTAGATTCACTTAATTTAATAATACTTTTTTTTTAATTTTATTTTTAGATTTAGATCCACTTAATCTAAATATACATAGAAAATAATTTGTTATGTATTCTTTTTAGGGAAAAAATTATTAATATTAAATAACAATAAGGGCAAACTTCACTTTACCCTATAGTTTGGGCCATGTGCGGATTACTCCCCTAACATTCGAATATCACCACATAACCCCTTTGTGATTGGTGGACTAAAATGCACCATTCACTTTTCCATCAAAGTTAACGGACTGTGTAATTCAAACGCCCATACAGAGAGTAAGTTACATTTTAAGACCAAAATACCCTTAAAACATCTTTAAATTTGCAAAGGCATGCCATGGGTCTTCCTCATTCTCTCTCTAAAATTACAACCCAAAACAAAAACCTAAATTAATTTAAACAACATAGTTTCTATAAAAAATTAATGTATATATATGTATATATATAATCTGTAGCTATATATATGTATATATATAATCTTCTTTGATTTCAATGAAGATCCAGCTGAAGATAAAACTGACATTTCGTTTGAAAACCTATTTTCACAAATTCCAAAACTCCATTCTCTGAATGAACATCATTAAAAACCACAAATTAGAAAATAAAATTTCTCAGCCAAATCCACCAGAAGCAGTATTTCTGGGCTCTCTCTCTAGCTCTCTCTCTCTCTCTACAGTATTTCCACTCTCTCTCTCTCTATATATATCTTCCATGATGGCGGCTGCAACCATGGTGTGTGTGCCTGCGACCGGCATTTGAATTTGAATCAATAGGTAAGGTAGACTAGAGAGAGAGAGTAAGAAGAAAAAAAACTCTTAGATTTGCAATTTTTTTTTTTCTTGAGCTTATTCTTAAATTGGGTCACAAGTGTTCAATGTAAAACCTTTTAAAGACTCGCTCTGATTTATTGTATCAACCTTTCTGGTATGAACTGAATGAATATGTTCGTCATTGATTCTGATGTCCACCATTGATTCTTTTCTCTCTTGCACTTCTCAAATGTACACCTGTTGAATGAGAAATGTTAAACAAAAGTTATATATACAAGGGCAAAATAATCTCTTTACTTCTTATGTTAACGGTGTTAACTGTGTACATTATCCCATTAACCACATGGGGTTATGTGATGATATTCAAACGTCAGAGCGTAATCCGCACCCAACCCAAACCATAGGGCTAAAGTGAAGGTTGCCCTAATATTATGGTTACATCATTATGACACATATGAATATTGATCTTATTTTAATTGTAGTAACATAATTTTAAAAAGAATTTAAATTTAAAATTTTATTTTATAATTTAATAAAAGATGTATAAATTAAAGAATGAATATTGATCTTATTCTGATAACATAATTTAAGGAAGAATCTAAGTTGAAAATTTTATTTTAAGAATATAAAATTAATTTATAAACCAATCATATTGTGACACATATTAACAAAAAATTGCAACTTTAGATTTTAATAAGGGGGGATGCACCAATAAATCCCAAATTAATAACTTATACACTGTTTAGTCCTAAAAGTTTTCTTATAGACTGAAAGGTCCCATTACAATGTTTTAAAAATCAGATTAATGTTTCGAACATCAGATTAATGTTTCGAACATTAGATTTCGAACATCAGATTAATGTTTCAAACATTAGATTGATGTGCAAATGTGACTAAATGGAGCATAAGAAAACTTTTAGGACTAAATGGTTCAACTTTTCAGAAACTAGGACTTATGGGTAAATTTTCCTTTAATAAGATGATAACGTTTTTCAATTATAATAGTATATAGATTTTGTATGAGATTTTGAAACTCTCATAATATATCTTCTTAAAAGCATTCTTTTATAAAATATACAAATAATCTCAACGTTACTATTGTTATTCATAAATATAAAAAAATTATAAGTTAATTATGATAATTTTAAATTCTTATTCAAAACTTATAAATCATGGGATAGATCATTATAATTTTAAATTTATATTGTGCTAATTTTAAATTTAAATTAATAGATTGTTTTCTATATATTTAGTAGCCCTTAAATTTAAATTTTGAAATGGATTAATATATATTTTTTATTTACTTTTTATTTGAAAGTCATAAATTAAGAGATATTAATATTTATTTATTTATTTGTTTGTTTTATTTTACTTGAAAAAGAGTTAGGCAATAGAAGATTTTTAAAAATAAAAAAATTATGAAATTTAAATTGAAAATTTGAAACTCCTATAAAACTTGTGAATTAAAAACTTCAATTTTTTTCTTACATAATATATATAGATAGATTCAAGATTATTTTATTTTTTATTTTTGTAATTTCTTCAAATAAAAAAATAAAAAATTTACAGACTTTACCAATGAAACCTAAACGAGGTGAACTCGGAACTCAGTTTTTACAGTCCATCGTCATCCCTAGACTAGACTGTACTGAACCAGAGCGCCTACCACACCCGAAGAGCGAGAGAGAGAGAGAGAGATGTCGGCGAAGGATGGAGGAGTAGAAGAAGAGCGACAGCAAGAGCAAGAGCAAGTGCAAGAAGAGCAGGTGGTGAATCCGTGGGAGGTATCGGCAAAACAAGGAGGTAAGATCGATTACGACAAGCTCATCGACCAATTCGGCTGTCAAAGGCTCGATAAATCCATAGTCGATCGTGTTCACCGCCTCACTTCTCGCCCACCTCATATCTTCCTCCGCCGAGGCGTTTTCTTCGCTCACCGGTACTCTCTCTCTCTCTCTCTCTCTCTCTCGAATTGTTTTACATTTGTGTGTGTTTTGACAGGGATTTAAATGAGATTCTCGATGCCTATGAGAGAGGAGAGAAGTTCTATCTTTATACAGGCAGAGGAGCCTCTTCGGAAGCTTTGCATGTGGGCCATCTCGTGCCTTTCATGTTCACCAAGTATGCTCTGCTCTCCCCTCCATTTCTATAATTCCTAATTGTCCTCTAGTTCTGTGTATGTGAGAGATTTAACCTCAAGTTGCAACTTCTAGGGCGTGTATTTATGTTACTATTGCTAATAAAATAGAATGAACGAATTTTGTGAATGGATACAACTCTGGCACGGCCATTCTCAATTACAATTACTCCCTAAAGCATCATAGATTGTATAAAATGCTCTGTTTTTATGTCGTTTGTTTGGCTTAGAAATTTGCTTGTTAGTTAGTTTTGTGCTTGCGGGTTATCACTTCAAGGGCTTCGGATTGCTTGCTAGCGTTGAGTTTGGTTGCCTTTGCAAACGTCACGATGTGTTTTGGCAGACTAGTTTGAGTGCTGAACTACTGCCACACTGGACCGTTGCTCATTCTGCAAAGCTGGCATGTGATGGTTGGTATGTTCTCTCTAGGTTGAGTTTGTTTGGGAGGTAAGGGGTGGAAATTGAAGCATAAAGAATCAAAAAATGAAACTTCTTGTGAGTTTGTTTAGCATCAAACTGATGGAAACTACAAGGAAAGTTAAAATTTGTAATCTTTTTTCTTGCAAAATTTTTATCCTAATCAAATGCTTGCAAGAAAATATATTTTTAATTATCACTTCACTTCCTTTCATTTTTACTTCCTTTTTTTTTTCTTTCTATTCAAACAGAGCCCTCGTGATTTTTGACAAATAAATGTTGTACTTGTATTTTATGTATATAGTATATATGGCATGCTTCATTCTATGTATTAAAGTGCTGCACTGCACTTTTCCAGAATACTTATTACCTTTAAAGTGCTAGTTACTATTGTGCATAATTTAATTTCTGAGTCTCTGTATGTTTGTCTGCTGTCTCTCTTGATCAAGTAGCGTTTTCGAGTGGCAATCTTTCAGGTATATCAGCTAGTGCTTAGGTCAAGCTTTTTCTTGCAGGAAATTTTCTACGGTAATGCCCATTAGTTTTATCTTTAGTGTGATCAATTTGAGTGGTTTTGGAACCTGTTGGAAAATAGCCTTTGTACTCTGTATTGACCTATGAAGCATGGACACGCCAGATTCCATGCCATGGGGGTGTCTGACACGAGGACACGTCGGGGATACGGGGACACGCCGGGGACACGTACGGGACACGCCGGGTGGCGTGCCCCTTTAATTTAATTATTTTTTTACAGGGGACACGGCGGCGACACGGCGGGGACACGCGTGTCCACCAAATCTGGACACGCGTGTCCAAATCTAGACACAGAGCAAAAGAGAAGGAGAAGATCAAGGTCAAGAGACAATCGGTTCAGGCTTATCCAGTCGAAGACCTACCTCCATCAGTCGATTTAAACCAATTGATCCACCACCTCCATCCAGTCGATTGAAGACCCTTGACCCCCATCAAGTCGATCGAAGGTAAGCCCCTCTCTCTTAGTCGATCAGTCGATCTCCATCAGTCGATCAGTCGTCTTCCATCCAGACGACTTCGAAGGTAAGCTCTCTCGCTCTCGCTCTCGCTCTCGCTCTCGCTCTCTCTTTCTCTTCGATCGTCTCTGTTCGATCGTCTCTGTCCTCTCTCTCTCTCTCTCTCTCTGTCTTCGATCGTCTCTGTTCTCCCTCTCCCTCTTTCTCTGTGTTTTTGCATATAATTAACTTTATATAAGATAATTGATCATATAATATATATATATATATATAATATAATTTATCATATATAATATATATAATAAAACATATAAATTATAATTTTTATCTTGTAAAATAAAATATTTAATTATTATTTCTTAAAATATCATATATAATAATAATTTTTATAAATTATTATTTCTTAACTTTTTAACATATAATAAATAAAATAAATCATCCAATTATTTAAAAGAAATCTAATTAAACCATATATAATAAAATAAAATATAAAATAAAATATCTAATTTTTCTTTTTATTTATTTTAACATATTTTATTATTCTTTATTTGTTACATATTTTTATTTATATATAATATATATATATCATTTAAAAATAAAAATAATAAATTAACAATAACACATTATTTAAAAAATATAATAAATAAATAAAATAATTAATGTACATTAAAATAAAAATATTTATAAAAAAATTAAAAAATTTGCCGTGTCCCCTGCCGTGTCCGTATCCATATCCGTGTCCGTGTCCCTATTTTTTAGAAATTACCGTGTCCGTATGCGTGTCCGTGTCTCATAGGTAAGAGGGAGATTTATGAGCTGAATTGGTCCGTGGTAATGGCCGGGCAAATTGTGGGCCGTGGTAATGGCCGGGCAAGTTGTGGGCCGTGGTAGCTTGGGCCTGTCCGGAAGGGTTTTGCTTGGTTAAGGCACAGGGCATGTGGGACCGAGTTGCTTGGCTTGTTGCTGCGAAAGCCGGTCTACTGGGAGTTCGGCCGAGATTCTGCATGTCTCCATGGGTTCCACGGTTCATACGTTAGCTTGGCAGGAAAACCGGCGGCTAACCGGCTTGACCTACCTCGAGCTCGGCTTGCCAGAATGCAGCCAAGTTCGGTTGTACAGGAGTTCGGCGAATGGTTCATTAAGGTATGCCGCGTAGCGCGGTTAGGAGAAACCGAGGAGGTTCCGCCGGTCTGCCGAGCTCCGCCAAGGTATCCTAACAGTTTGGTTAGGTGGTGATTGCTGGATTTGTGCTGACAGATGGGATAGCAGCACCACGTGTCGAGAGACTAATGGGAGTAGATTTGGGGCGTAGAAGGTATATAAGCGAGTCTGCGCCCCCTATGCCTGGACAGATGACATTTTTGGTGAGACATACACTAAACAAATATTGAGTCCTCTCTCTCTCTATCCCTATGTGTGTTTAACTTGATCGTCGGAGGGGTTTTCTGGCCACACACCGCCGGGTAGTTCACCGCCGTTGTGCTCGCAGGTCGATCGGACAGACAGGAGCTTGGAAGAAAGGAGTGCGGGCTTGCCTGAATATTTGCTCCTTACACAATTGGCGTCGTCTGTGGGAACTTTGAAAGACAAAACCTTGTCTTCCAGGCTCATCTGATCGCCGTCCATGGCGAACAACGACGAGATTCCGTTGTCTGCCATCGACAGAGTTACCCCGGAGTCAGGCAGACGGAGAGAAGGACATCCCGCCATTCCTCTTATGGCGGACCTGGAAACTTCTCCAAGAGGACACTCAAGAGACGCGCGGGATAAGCGCGGAAGAAACTTTAGACATTCACGGAGTCCAGACGGTCACCGGCGGCGGAGAGAATCGCACGCCAGGCGACTGGAACACAAGCTAAGGGACCAAGACGCCGTCATCCGGAGAATGATGGCGGAGATGGAGGATCTTAAGCAACATGTCAAAGGGAAGGGTGTAACTGGAGTGGGAGACCACAGTGAGCGCACCCAACCCTGCCGTTCATGCAGTCAGAGCCAGCGGCGTACTCCGTCCAACTCAATCACCAGAAGTTATAAGGTTGGAGATTCCGACGTGCACATAGAGAAGTCCAGCGCGCAAGACAGCACCTATCAACCCTCACGTCCGGCGACAACGTCGAGGTATTCTTATTCCGCTCGTTCAGAGGATTTGCGGGTAGTCTTGAAGGAACGGGCTCGCCGGCGGGAGGCTCAGAGGGTGCCGGCTTTCCAGTGGCTATCCTATGGGGTTCACGCCAGTGAAGAGGTCGGAATGCCTCCACCTCGCCTAGCTGCGCCCCTCATTCTAGACACAGACTTGGCAAGGCTGAGCGCCACCCCTTTCTCCGTGGAGATAGAAACAACACCGCTTCCCGCGGCCTTCCAACAGCCTAAGTTCACGCTCTACGACGGAAAAATCGATCCCTATATGCATGTAAGCCACTCCCGACAGGTCATGGCTGGACATAGGCGGAATGACGCTCTTATGTGCCTTATCTTCCCGTCAAGTTTGGGCGAGCTGGGCTTGAAATGGTTTGAGAGGCTGCCAGAGGAGAGCATAGAAAGGTGGCAGCAGGTGGCTGAAGCCTTTGTGATGCACTTCAAAACCAACACTAAAACGCCAAAGCAAGTTGACCACCTTCTCAATGTCAAGATGGAGCCGAGCGACACACTGAAGGCATACAACTCCAGATATTGGGAAACCTTCAACGAGATCTTGGATTGTTCGGTCAACCTGGCAATCACCCAATACAAGCGCGGTCTCTCGGTCGGACATAGGCTGAGGGACTCGCTTACAATGAACCAGCCGCCATCCATGGGGCAACTAATGCAGCGTATCAATGAGCACATCCGAGTAGAGGATGATGCAGCGGCGTCCACCGCGAAGGCAACCCCGGTGGCAACAGACAAAAAGGCCTTACAAGATAACCGGTCTGGCGGGTAAGGGGGCATACTACTTAGAAGATTTGGATAGCAAAGGCGTACCCTGGTCATGGAATGCGGCTAACCACAAACTATTATATTCTTATCGTTCTTAAGTAATTTTTTGAGGAAGAACTTGTTTCCCCTACACTTCTGAATGTGATACTCTTTTTGTCAATGTAATAGAAGTGAATTACTTTTGCTGAAGAACTTTTTCTGATTCAGCCGAGATGATTTACTCCGGCCAAATGAGTTGATGATTAGCTCAACTCCGAAGATTCAGCCGAGATGATGTACTCCGGCCAAATGAGTTGATTTGCTCAACTCAGAAGTTTCAGCCGAGATGATTTATTCTGGCCAAATGAGTTGATGATTTGTTCAACTCTGAAATTTCAGCCGAGATGATTTACTCTGGCCAAATGAATTGATGATTTGCTCAACTCTGAAGTTTCAGCCGAGATGATTTACTTCGGCCAAATGAGTTGATGATTTGCTCAGCTCTGAAGTTTCAGCCGAGATGATGTACTCCGGCCAAATGAGTTAATGATTTGCTCAGCTTTGAAGTTTCAGCCGAGATGGTTTACTCCGGCAAAAGGAGTTGATGTTTTGCTCAACTCAAGGCTCAAGCCGAGATGCTTTATCCAGGCGGAAAGCTCAGAGGATGGCGGTGTGATCAACCGTGGAAGAGATCGAGGGAGTTTGGTTTTGGAAGACGTCAGTCAGAAGGCTGAGGAAAAGGGGCAATTGACAATCATTTTGGTGGAAAGACCAGAGTTCCTTGCCGATCTGATGTTGCTCGCCAAGAAAGAAGTCGCGGAGCGGACCTTGCTCACCTTCTTTATAGTTCCTTGCCGAGCTGATGTTGCTCGCCAAGAAGGAAGTCGCGGAGCGGACCTTGCTCACCGACCTTGGAGTTCCTTGCCGAGCTGATGTTGCTCTCCAAGAAGGAAGTCGCAGAGCGGACCTTGCTCGCCGACCTTAGAGTTCCTTGCCGAGCTGATGTTGCTCGCCAAGAAAGAAGTCGCGGAGCGGACCTTGCTCGCCGACCTTGGAATTCCTTGCCGAGCTGATGTTGCTCGCCAAGAAGGAAGTCGCGGAGCGGACCTTGCTCGCCGACCTTGTTGTTCCTTGCCGAGCTGACCTTGCTCGCTAAGAAGGAAGTCGCGGAGCGGAACTTGCTCGTCGACCTTGGAATTCCTTGCCGAGCTGATGTTGCTCGCCAAGAAGGAAGTCGCGGAGCGGACCTTGCTCGCCGACCTTGGAGTTCTTTGCTGAGCTGATGTTGCTCGCCAAGAAGGAAGTCGCGGAGCGGACCTTGCTTACCTTCTTTGTAGTTCCTTACCGAGCTGATGTTGCTCGCCAAGAAGGAAGTCGCGGAGCGAACCTTCCTCGCCGACTTTGGAGTTCCTTGCCGAGCTGATGTTGCTCGCCAAGAAGGAAGTCGCGGATCGGACCTTGCTCGCCGACCTTGGAATTCTTTGCCGAGCTGATGTTGCTCGCCAAGAAGGAAGTCACGGAGCAGACCTTGCTCGCTGACCTTGTTGTTCCTTGCCGAGCTTATGTTGCTCGCCAAGAAGGAAGTCGCAGAGCAGACCTTGCTCGCCGACCTTGGAATTCCTTGCCGAGCTGATGTTGCTTGCCAAGAAGGAAGTCGCGGAGCGGACCTTGCTCGCCGACCTTGTTGTTCCTTGCCGAGCTGACCTTGCTCGCCAAGAAGGAAGTCGCGGAGCAGACCTTGCTCGCCTTCTTCGGAGTTCCTTGTCGAGCTTATGTTGCTCGCCAAGAAGGAAGTCGCGGAGCGGACCTTGCTCGCCTTTTTTGTAGTTCCTTGCCGAGATGATCTTGCTCGCGAAGAAAGAAGTCGCGGAGCGGACCTTGCTCGCCTTCTTTGGAGTTCCTTACCGAGCTGATGTTGCTTGCCAAGAAGGAAGTCGCGGAGCGGACCTTGCTCGCCGACCTTGTTGTTCCTTGTCGAGCTGACTTTGCCCCCCAAGAAGGAAGTCGCGGAGCGGACCTTGCTCACCTTCTTTGGAGTTCCTCGCCGAGCTGATTTTGCCCGCCAGTAAGGTAAGTTAAGGCTTCAGCCAAGCAAGCCAAGAAACCGAGCAAGAGGAATGCAAACTAAGGACCGAGGAAGAGTCTACCCCAGTCAGATCATGTAATCTCAGTCACGCTTGCGCGGACGGAATTAAGGGGCAATTGAGAGGGAGATTTATGAGCTGAATTGGTCCGTGGTAATGGTCGGGCAAATTGTGGGCCGTGGTAATGGCCGTGCAAGTTGTGGGCCGTGGTAGCTTGGGCCTGTCTGGAAGGGTTTTGCTTGGTTAAGGCACAGGGCATGTGGGACCGAGCTGCTTGGCTTGTTGCTGCGAAAGCCGGTCTACTGGGAGTTCGGCCGAGATGTCTGCATGTCTCCATGGGTTCCACGGTTCATGCGTTAGCTCGGCAGGAAGACCGACGGCTAACCGGCTCGACCTACCTCGAGCTCGGCTTGCCAGAATGCAGCCGAGTTCGGTTGTACAGGAGCTCGGCGAATGGTTCATTAAGGTATGCCGCGCAGCGCGGTCAGGAGAAATCGAGGAGGTTCCGCCGGTCTGCCGAGCTCCGCCGAGGTATCCTAATAGTTTGGTTAGGTGGTGATTGCTGGATTTGTGCTGACAGATGAGATAGCAGCACCATGTGTCGAAAGACTAATGGAAGTAGATTTGGGGCGCAGAAGGTATATAAGCGAGTCTGCGCCCCCTATGCCTGGACAGATGACATTTTTGGTGAGACATACACTAAACAAATATTGAGTCCTCTCTCTCTCTCTATCCCTGCGTGTGTCTAACTTGATCGTCGGAGGGGTTTTCCGGCCACACACCGCCGGGTAGCTTACCGCCGTTGTGCTCGCAGGTCGATCGGACAGACAGGAGCTTGGAAGAAAGGAGTGCGGGCTTGCTTCAATATTTGCTCCCCGCACAATAGGTATTGACTGCCTCTAGTGGTCAGATTATGTTAGGAATTTGTATGCATTAGACATTAATTTATGATTAGTGTGGGTGGGTTTGTTGTTTTCTTCTTTTTTGAATCAATTCATTTTCATCTGGTTCATCTTACAAATAGCGTAACATTGCTGCAGATATTTGCAAGATGCTTTTAAGGTTCCTCTTGTTATACAGTTGACGGATGATGAGAAATGCATGTGGAAAAATTTATCAGTGGAGGAGAGCAAGAGACTTGCCCGTGAGAACGCCAAAGATATCATAGCTTGTGGTTTTGACATTTCAAAAACCTTCATCTTCTCAGATTTCAATTATGTTGGTGGGTAAGTATTACACATTTGTTTCTTGATGATGCATGTTTAGTTAATTTTCAGTCTTTTAATATTAATTTTTATTTGTTACTTAGCCTAGAAATTTGTTTAAGAAAATCTTCTTTATTTATCACTCATTTTGAAAAATGAAGATATTTTTTCCATTAAATTCAGACCAATTTTGAATTTTGTTTGTGAGATACAGTTTTACATGTTTTATATTTTTTAGATCGTTAAACATTTTTTGTGTTCTTTTGTCTCTCTTTTTTTTTTTTTTTTTTTCTTTTTTAAGGGCTTGGGGGTGGGGTTGCTGTCATATTGTAATTATAATCCAATTCTAATGCTTGCTGGCATTAGTATTGAAAGTGGAGCCCCACATTTTAATTCCAATTCTGTGAACCAATCAGGCCCTAAGTGTATTTCTGCTTTAAATTTGATTTATTTTTTCTTTTTACAAAATGTGACTATCAAGTTAGTTTACCAACTTATGTGGGGTTCAGTCTTGCATGTTCTGAATTGCACTAGGCTTATTGCATTTCCCCTACTGCTCTCACACAGAAATTTTGTTTGCAGTACCTTTTATGAGAACATGGTGAGGATCAACAAATGTGTTACATATAATAAGGTGATATTTTGTAGCAAATTTTGTTTCTTGAAATTAGGACATGTCTTCATTGTTGCTGTTAGTGATCTTTTATTCATATCTGTTCTCAAACCCCTGACAGAGTTGTGCTGGTATTGTCTGCAGGTTGTAGGTATTTTTGGTTTCACTGGTGAAGATCATATTGGAAAGATAAGTTTCCCTGCTGTACAGGTATTAACCTTTGTACAAACACATTTTTTTTTTAATAAACACATGTTTGTACGCAGTCAAGGTTTATACAAACACATGCTCTTTTTTTTTTTTTTTTGTTTTGATAATACAAATTTTTACTAGCTAGATAAACCTTTGTTGCTAGCTAAGAAGAACCAACAAAGCCCCTAGTGGGACATACATATGTCCGGCACATATTGGACACAAACATGTGTTTGACCGTGTCCCCAATTATATATATATATATGGAGAGAGAGAGAGAGAGAGAGAGAGGCCTGGTCTCTAGTCGCTGACAAGTCTTCTGGCACCAAATTTCCTCTACTCCCTCTGTCAGCCTGCTATCAACAAAGGCAGCTTACCAACTGTTGCTTTGTTGCACTCCTTCCTCAAATACAATTATCTTTAGGAATGCTCTTTGTGCTTGTTGTTTTGGTGGGCTGTTGTCTCATTTGGACATGATCAACCAGATGTGAGTGAATCCCGTTTGTATATATATGAAGGAAAAATTGAACAAACCAAAAGAAGAATGTAAAAGACGTGTCCCTGCTGTGTCTTGTCCAAATTCTTTTGAAAATTGCCATGTTAGTGTGTCAGTGATGTGTCATATCCGTGCTTCATAGGTTGGCAGCTTCAGTGTGAGATGTTCTTAATATTACAAAGGTTATGGTTTTGTCTTCCTATTGGATGATTTAATTGACCAATCCATATGGTCATGGCAAAGATTTTTTTTGGGTAAAAGTTCGGCGAAGATTCTTCTTGCTCTTCATTAGTATCTTATGATTATATCCCACCTTATGTTCTCTTTCCCCATTCTTAACATGAAGCAATGAAAAGGTAGTTTGAATTTTCTCTTGTTTTTTTGAATTAATGACGCCTATTCTTTTATGCACCTTTTTCTTTTGGAGTATCACTTTTTCTCTGCCTGGTATCTTTTGTCTCTTTGTAAAGTTATTGTGGGAGCAAAAATGAACATTGTTATAGTACTGCTAATCGTTATCATCATTGTCGTTTCTTCTGTGTGTAACATTTGAATTTGACCGTGATAGAGTAGAAAGTGGTGGAAATGGTGCACACAACACATGTTCTTGGTTTATTTCTCTTTCTTTCTTCCTTTTTTTTTGTTTTAAATTTAATTATGTTTTCCCAGTATTATGGATGGCTGTTTCAACATGTTAAACTTGCATTAACCGCAGGCTGCTCCATCCTTTCCCAGTTCATTTCCGCACCTCTTTTCTGGCAAACATAATCTCCGCTGCTTGATTCCATGTGCAATTGATCAGGTTGGTTCTTCTAGTTTTTATCATATTATTGGTTATTGCATGATACATCTAGTTTTTATATATGAGCATTATGACTTATAAGTTGATCAACTTAAGAGGCGGGATTATGTTTCTAAGATTGGTTTGACAATTGTATCCGAATTGAATTTGATAGCTAATAAATAATGAAGCGTGCAATTTTGGTATGGTAGTCACATATACGATTCAAATGTATTGTAGATGTTCAGAACTGTAAGTATTGAGATTTAAGTTAGTTCCTTTCTTTCTTTTTTCTTCTTATTTATTTATTTTTGTACAGTTGCACCTGTAGTGTCCACATTGGCTTTGCTTCAAATTCATAATTATGATCATCTTTTCTTTCCACCTGCATCACAATTATTGATTCATCATATAACATGGGGAAGATTGCCTTCCAAGGGTATTTGGGTATTGTGCTCATATCATTTAAATATATTGTCATTGTTATTCTTTCTTTACCTTAATTCATTATTAGTATGGCCAATGTTTTAGTGATGTTAATAAGGAACTATATCTATTTCAATAATTGTTTTTTTTCTGGCTCTTGAGGGTGCTCTTTTTGAAGCAATTTAGGCCATAATATTGGACTTTTTCCTTTTTGCATCTTTTGCTTCCTGATTATATGTTTATGAAATTTATTGGGATTATGTGGCACTTATTTTTCTGCAATTACTAAATTCGTCTTCCAAAATTCGTAGTCTTTGTCATGACTGTTATGGATTTTTCATCGTCACAATCTTTATAGACTTCGAATTTGTACTCGTTGTAACCATAGTAGACTTCTCCATTGGTATGGGTATCAATGTTTTGTTTTTTTATTTTTACTTCTTATTTTATTTTATAAGTTGACACAATATTTGGAGGGACTATGGGTGGAGATTCATTACTTGGCTTCATTTTGGGTTTCAATATCTCTTTCTTTTAAGATTCCTTTTTTTCTCTCTACAAATTGGAGGGGCGATTGTAGTTTGTGATATCTTTTGTAGTTTGCTTTGTTTTTGGGGACCGCTTGTCCCCGTTGTTTCTTTCTTGTCGTTGTATACTTTGTTTTCATCTTTTTTATTTTCTTTGTTGCTGATAAAAAAATGAAAAAGAAAAAAGAGTTATGTCCCGTGTTGAAGGTTTCTGCTTCTGTAGTTGCTTCACACTGTTATTCAATATACTAATATTTTTTAAAAAAGTTCAGTTGATTTTATTCCTTGATATTAATCCTAGCTCTTAACTTTTTCCTTATTATGGATATTGCAGGGAGAGACGGGGAAAATGTCTGCTAGTGATCCAAATTCTGCTATATATGTGACTGATTCTTCAAAGGACATTAAAAACAAGGTCTGTCTTGAAATCTTTTATGAGTGACTAATGGATTGACAACCATTGAAATGGAAATTAATTTTACCAACTTTTATTTTTTGTGAGATAGTTTATCCTAGAGTTTGTCTGAGGGTTGTAGCTTTGAATTGAGTCAACTAGACAAAACAATTCATGTTGCCTTAACCCCGAGTGATTGGGAGTATGGATTATTAGGCATATCCATGAGTTCATCCTATACTGAAAATAAAGGTGCATACAACATGGTGGTTTTCTGTTTCTTGTTCTTTTTTCTTTTTTTGACATTGATAAAAAATGTGCCCATATTTTGAACTAGGTATGATAATTATAACTTAACAGTGTATTTTTATTTTTTATTTTATATTTTTTTTTGGTACAGATAAACAAATACGCATTCTCTGGTGGGCAAGATTCTATAGAGAATCAAAGAAAGTACGGAGCGAATCTTGAGGTACTAAAATTATTGTTGTTTGAATTTAACCAAGGGATTGTAGCTTGTGTGGCTAGCCCTTTTGCCACCAAGTCTTTCCTAAGAGGAGGTCTTGGGTTCCACTCTTAAGAGTGGAATAGGGGCCAAGACTTATAAGTGCTTGCAAGGAGAGGGTGGGAGTTCAACTCCCCCAAGGTGCTAATCTAACAGCTAACTACCAACTTTCGCCGATCAAAAAAGGAAAAAAAAAAAAATTGTTGTTTGAATTTGCAAATGTATATGATGAAGAATGATGTCCCCTTGAAATGGCACGGTATCTAGACATCTCATATTGGGATGTTCTTCTATGTTCTGGATGTGAGATATTTCTTGCTCATAGTTGTTAAAATGTTGCTAGGCCCATAACAAACTCAAAGCCTATGCTTCTGCTTATCTTTGCATTTTGATATTCAAGGAGCCAGAATTCATTTATTTATAGCATATACATCATATTATAAGGGGAGGTCTTTGCCAATTCACAGCTTGACGCCATTTAGGAAGCAGTTTTTTAATGGAAGCATACTCATCTTTCTCTCCTTTTGTAAGTTTTTTCTTTGACACATGCAGGTAGACATACCTATTAAATACCTTGGTTTTTTCCTAGAGGATGATGCTGAACTTGACTACATAAGAAAGGTCAATGGACTAAATTTTGTCATTGGTGAAAATATGTACTGTTTTGAATGTACTTCTTAGTGTTCCAAATCATTTTACGAAATACAAACTATGGCTGTTGCTATTTTGTCTTTCTAAAGAATGTCATTTTATGTTGTTTCAGGAATATGGTGCAGGACGTATGCTAACAGGTGAAGTGAAAATGCGACTTATTGAACTTTTAACGGAATTGGTGGAAAGACATCGTAGGGCTCGGGCTGCAGTCACTGATGAGGTAATTACTTTCATCCTTGATGGATTGTTGCTTTTAAGGGTGAACATTGCTAATGTAATAAATAGATAAGCTTCTAATTGCAAATTCTGTAAATGCATCTGGATTGTTAGAATTTTAAATTGTTAATTGCATTGTTCAACATATTTTTAATAATCTGATTATGCTATCAATTTGGCTTAGAAGCTATTGAGTAAAATACCCAGGGAAAATAAATATGTATTTAAGTTGGGGCCATATAACAATTTGATGTCAAACCATTTTAATTTTTATCACTTCATGCTTCTTTTTTTTTTTATGTATTGGAAGATACTGCATGACATAATTATCCCAATTTGTCCCTTCAATGTTGTTCAATTCCATTTCCCTTATACGTTGTGGTGATCCTTGAGGTTTGGTTCCATTGATTCGGGCTCCTCTACCTCATAGGTTGAAATGGGATAGTCTACACAATTTTCTTTTAAAATGAGTGTCTTTTTCAACTGAAAATGGATGTTGACATTGAGCAGATCAACCGTGTGAATGGGTAGCAAGTTTAAGAAAATTTACTACAATTATGGTTTCTTTCTCTTCAATGAAAGAATATCTTCAATTAGAAAGTATTTAGAGAGGGAAATAGAAGTATTGAGAGAGCATAGATTGAAGTTTCACTAGAAACAAACTCATCTAGATGGAGATGGAGAGGAGTGAAAAAACAAAGCTTTGGATCCTATGCAGAAAACACAAACTTGGAAAACAAAAAATGAGCTGCCTATAGAAACCAGCACTTCTGAATCCTTCTTGATAATCTCTCCCTTGAGAGAGAAAGAGAGAGGATATGGCTTTTTTATATTCTGTCCTTTGAAGATATGGCTTGCAAGCATCATATTGCATTTTAGTCAATTGAGGATGAAGATACGGCTGCTTCTTATTATTAGTTTTTATAATTTTATGACCCCATATGGTCCTCTTTGGATAAGATGAGTGTTGCTGAGATAAGGATGTTAAGGCGGATGTGTGGCAAGATTAGAAAAGAAAGAGTTAGGAATGAGTATATTCAAGAATGGATAAGAGTAGTACTAATAGAAGATAAGTTGAGAGATAATAGATTGAGATGGTTTGGTCATATACAATGGAGACCAACAGAGGCAGTAGTGAAGAGATATGATACAGTGACGGTAGGTGAAAATGTTAGAAGAAGGGGTAGACCTAGATTGACGTTAGCTAGTGTAGTAAATAGAGATATGAAACTCCTTAATTTGACTAACGATATGATCTTGGATAGAGTCGAATGGAGAAGAAGAATTCATGTAGCCAATCCTATTTGATGAGACTTAAGGCTAGGCTTGGTTTGGTTTATAATTTTATGACCCCATATGGTCCTCTTTGGATGGAAATGAATGGTGGGACCTAAAAGGGGATAAACTAGAAATATTTAAGAATCGAATAGATAAGGAAGGTACTTGGGACTTAGAAGGTGATGCTAACATTATTTGGAATTCGATGGCCAATTTTATGAGGAGAATCTCAAGGGAAGTGCTTGGAGAGTCGAAAGTAACGGGACCCAGCTCTAAGGAAACTTGGTGGTGGAGGGAAGAGATTCAAGCGGTAGTTAAGGCAAAAAAAGAGTGCTTTAAAAAGTGGCAGAAGGATAGAACTGAGGAAAACCTTAAGAGCTATAGATTGGCTAATAAGGAGGTCAAGAAAGTAGTGAGAGAGACTAAGTTGAAAGCTTATGATGACCTATACACTAGACTAGATAGTAAGGAGGGAGAGAAGAGGGTACACAAACTTGCTAAGATACAGGAGAGGAAAATAAGAGATTTTAATCAAGTAAAGTACATCAGGAGTGAGGATTCTAAGGTATTGGTGAATGATGATGAGATTAAGGAAAGATGGAAGAACTATTTTGAGAAACTGTTAAATGAGGAACATGGAAGTACGACAATAGGGGAAGAAATAGCCAGTAATATGATAAACCAAGACTATAGGTTCTATCGCAGGATTATGAATTTTGAAGTGGAGATTGCACTTAAGAAGATGAAATCAAATAAGGCTTTAGGACCCGATGAGATCCCTATTGAAGCTTGGAAGTGTTTGGGTAAAAAGGGAGTTGCTTGGTTGACTAGGTTGTTTAGCAAAATTTTGTTGACTAGGAACATGCCAGATGAGTGGAAGAAGAGTATTTTAGTGTCAATTTATAAGAATAAAGGTGATGTCCAGAATTGTAACAACTATAGAGGAATCAAGATAATGTGTCATATAATGAAAGTGTGGGAGAGAGTGATGGAACGCCGATTGCGAGACATAACAGAGGTGTCAGTGAATCAATTTGGGTTTATGCCTGGTAGGTCAACAATGGAAGCGATCTATCTTTTGAGGAGAGTAATAGAAAAATATAAAGAAAAGAAAAGAGACATTCATATGGTGTTTATCGACCTTGAGAAAGCATATGACAGAGTGCCCTGAGATATAATATGGTGGGTGTTAGAGAAGAAAGGGGTGACAAAAGGCTATATTGACGTGATTAGGGACATGTATGAAGGGGTGGTGACCACTATTAGATCGCCAGCTGGAGAGACAAATGAATTTCCTATCACTGTAGGGTTACACCAAGGATCTACCTTAAGTCCTTATCTTTTTGCTTTAGTTATGAACGAGTTGACGATAAATATTCAGGATGACGTGCCATGGTGTATGCCTTTTGCAGACGATATTGTGTTAGTGGATGAGATTAGAGAAGGAGTTAACACAAAGTTGGAGATTTGGAGAAAAGCTCTTGAATCTAAAGGATTCCGGATAAGCAGAACTAAGACAGAGTACATGGAGTGTAAATTTAGTAACAGTAACAATGAAAGCAGAGGAGAAGTGAAGATTGAGAACCAAGAACTGCCTAAGAGTGAATATTTTCGTTATTTAGGGTCGATTATCACAACAGCGGGAGAGATTGATGCAGATGTGGCCCATAGGATTAAGGCGGGATGGTGTAAATGGAGAAGTGCGTCTGGGGTATTGTACGATAAACGAATACCCACTAGACTAAAAGGTAAGTTTTATAGAACGGCTATTAGACCAGCTATGTTATATGGGACGAAGTGTTGGGCAACCAAGAAACAGCATGTAGATAAGATGAGTGGTATAAATGGAGAAGTGCGTCTGGGGTATTGTGCGATAAACGAATACCCACTAGACTAAAAGGTAAGTTTTATAGAACGGCTATTAGACCAACTATGTTATATGGGACGGAGTGTTGGGCAACCAAGAAACAACATGTAGATAAGATGTGTGTGGCTGAGATGAGGATGCTAAGGTGGATGTGTGATAAGACTAGACAAGACAGGATTAGGAATGAGTGTATTCGGGAATGGGTAGGAGTAACACCGATAGAAGATAAGTTGAGAGAGAATCGTTTGAGATGGTTTGGTCATATTCAACGGAGACCAACAGAGGCAGTAGTGAAGAGATGCGATGTTGTAACGGTAGATGGAAGTGTTAGGAGACGGGGTAGGCCTAGATTAACGTTGACTAGCGTTATAAATAGAGATATGAATCTACTTAATTTGACTAATGAAATGGCCTTTGATAGGGCCGCGTGGAGAAGAAGAATTCATATAACCGATCCCATTTGATGGGACTTAAGGCTTGGCTTGGTTTGGTTTGGTTTGACATATTCGTTATGGAGCTTTGCAATATGTAAATTGGTCCATGGGTTTTCGAAATTGAGTAATTTTCGTGGTTCTTTTGACGTTGGAACATCGTTTAGTTTTATATTATGTGGGCTTGTGTTTGATTGGGGTAGAGTTGAGAGAGCATTTAATCACCATGGTTATGCATTCTCTGGGGCTACACACTGGGGTTTATACATGGAAATGCATTCAGCAAGGACTTAAAACTAATTTTAATATTGTTTTGCTAGATGAGGACTAATAATTATAATGGATTATTTGTAATATTCTGTGTTTTTTTTCTGTTTCAGATGGTGGATGCGTTCATGGCAGTCAGGCCCCTTCCTAACATGTTCGCCTAAACTGGGAAAAAAAAAGGAAGAAAAAGGAATATGTTTGAATTGTTCTGGAAGATGAACTCATAAGGACCTTTTTCCATTATAATTTAAATGCAATATTTTTTTTAAAAAAAAATTTATTCTTATTTTCAGTGGCACTTTTGGGTCAAAAGGAATATATATATATGCAATATTTTTTAAAAAAAGTTGAGTCATTAACAACTTTAAGCAGGCCTTTTGTGATATCTTGGTTTACAAAACAAGCTATATGGGACAATGCATGTCATCCGCATTTTGTTATGAACTGACTCAAGTTTTGTAATTTTTGGCTGGTATTTTTGACTCTCTAAATATATATATATATATATATGGTCAAATCTCAGTATGTTCTTTGTTTTGTATGACACTCTTGCGCTATAGATATAAATTGTTCTAATGATAATTAAGACTTTTATTTTGGGCATCTTTATAAATATATTAGTTAATAACTAAACTGTAGTAACTTTTGAGTCGCTCTTGCATGGTAAATTTTGAATATCTATAACCATTTGCAAGTCACAAATGTTGAGGTAGGTCGTAAACTTTAAATATTTCTTCTAAATATTTGTAAGTATTTGAAATTTATGGTTGGTGGTTGGTCTTGGGACACATTTGTAAATGTTTCTTTTAAAAATTATAGGCAACAAATTGGTAAATTTATCTATTAAATTTGTTAAATTATATCTGTCAAATTAATTTGCATATAAACATGTTTCTTTTGAGTGAATGGTGCAGTTTGGTGCAGCTTATTGTAAGTTAAAAGTTGATAATCAAAAAGTAGAAATCAAAAGTATCTCTTTCTTAACTTCTAAATAATCAGTTTTTTTCAGTTTATTTAAGCTATTTTTGTCTAAAAAGCTATTAGTAGAAATTGTACTAAACAATTTGACATAGATTTTTAGATTAAAATAAGTTATAATCACCTTCTAGAATTTACACAACTATTTCTTCTAAAATATAAGATTTTAAATGGGTTGATGACACTTTATAAAAATAAAAATAAAAGTCCCATTACCACTTGTTTACACAGTAATTTTGTAAAATTATGAAAGTGTATTTTGCACCCTACAATTTTATAACTTTTGCATTTTGCGATATTATCTTTCACCATATATGTCAATAATTTTTTAATAATTAAGAGTGTAAAGTGTAATTTTTACAAATTTATAGAATGCAAAGTAAAATATTTTACTGTAATTTTTTATATTTGCTAATTGGCCCCTAGGGTTTTATTCGTTTTTCCCTCTCCTTCGGGTGCTTCGAACGCAAAGCAGCCTCTTCTTTTTTGCTCGTTAGTCGGAGGTAAGTTTTGCTGCTCCCCTGATTTATACGTCTCTCTCTCTCTCTCTCTCTCCACTAGTTCTTGAAAAGGCGGAGGCTATTATAGCTCAAGGCGGTGGTGGTGGAGACAGTAACGATCAACCAAACTAGCCTCATGGTCACGTGAAGCTTTTCAACTGATGGTCCTTCAACGATGTTTAGGTTTTCTCTCTCTCTCTCACTTTTGCGTTTCAGAGTTCAATATGTACAACATCTATCTTTGCTCTGATGATTAATCTATGATCTCTCTCTGATTCATTTGAAACTGAAAATCGGTTTTTAAAGTGAACAAGGAGCCTCAGTTGGTGAATGAGTTTTTAAAATTTTGAAATTAAAGTAAACCAGAAGGTATTATGAAATAACAAAAGCAAAGCAATTTTTTTTTTTTAGATAGTAGAAAGCAAAGATTAGAAACTGTGAAACATTTTAAGTTAACAAAATAAGAGAGAAAAATAGATGAAACACCCTCAAATAGTTAGTCACATGTTACTGTTTTTATGGTTACAATATTATTATTTTTTTTGAATTCTAAAATATAGAAGAGTTCATTATATCTCGGAATAGATTGTGATTTTGTATTCATCATATTCTAAAGATTAACCCTTCAGTTGTAGCTTAAATTGCTCATCTTGGACCATGTATTGAGAAAAAATCTAGCTTAATTCAATTTCTCGCATAATTTTTTTTTACAGACAGTAATAGATATTGATATTTGAACAATTTGTGTATCCTCTGCTTTGCTTGTTTACGTGTCCGATAGAAGAATGTAAATTGTAGTCTCTTTGCGAAGAGATTACCATAGCTGCCTTTATTCATAAGGATACAAATAAGTGTTGGTGCCAAAAATGATTAATAGTAATAAGAGTTGTGTTATCTTCCTTACATTCTCATCAATTCAATGTCTTCTTTGAAAAAAAAAAGAAAAAAGAAAAAAGAAAAAGTACTTTCATTACTATTCATTTTTAATAAAGTTAATAAATGAACACTTTTGTTAATTGTTTCCGAATCTCCTTTACCCCCCATAGTTACTGGTGCAGTCTCAGGACATGGGAGCACAGGCAATGCCACAGGAATGCAAATGCCATCCTCATCCTCCAAATCAACACATCTGCAAATGCTACACTTTCTGTGGCTTTCACCACCCACCTTCACCTTCACCCTCACCCTCTCCCTTGACCGCTGAAATGAAACCATAATTGATGTTCAGAGAAACAAATTTAGTAAATTAATTACAACGCCTCTCAACAAAAAAGATTGGCAATGATTCAAGCTTATTTGTAGTTTTTATCACCTGGGTTTCTATTGTTTTTCTCTAATAACTTCAACATATACTGAGAAGGTTGAACGAATTGACAACTGTCCTAGTGATCGACAGTGAGCAGGCAATTCTCTCCTATATATATACATAGTAGAGAAAAAAAACATAGGGAATCACAGAATAGCGAGAGGTGTTGAGGAAAAAGACTTTTAGGAGTGACTTCTCTAATTTTTATATTCCTAAAAGGATAGTTTCGTAATATTAATGACACAATGTCGATCATCCTACAAAATTGGCCAGTTGCTTTGGCCCAAACGGCATTACGCAAGTTCTCTTTTTATTTTTCTTAATGCTGTACATGAGAATGTGTTTTTCAAATAACATATTTTATTATATATAAAGCAAAATCAGAAGAGAAAATGAATTAAACATTGGAACAAAACTACTTTTAAATAATAATAAAAAATCACCCATCAGAATGGATTGGCAAAAATTTTTGAAGCTAATTACCGACTTCAGGTGTTAGGAACAAGAAGAAATTGACAAGACTGAATGTACTTCATGATGATGCTTCTAAAACTTCAATCCAGAATGGATCGCCACTACTCCCCCAACAAGATTTTCATATTCAACTTTTTGAAATCCAGCATCTGCAATCATTGAAGCAAATTTCTCCTGCAATCATCAACGTAGAAATTATAAAATGGGTACATTTAGAATTAGACAAACAAATGGAAAATAAAAATCAATTGTTTCTGCCAATGATCAGTAGAACATGCCAGCCAGATTCTACAACCTGTGGTAGCAGGCTGTGCTTTTTATTAGCTCATTCATTGATATCTATCCAAATCTCCCAAGCAACACCAAATCCATGTTCCACCCAATAGTAGTTTTTCTTACCTTTTATTTTGTTAGATAGATGTTGTTTTAGGGTCACCCTCAATAGCCGTATCCTGTTTCCCCCTTTTCTCTCATTCTTCTCTCGTATTGTCTCACTCTTAACGTGATATCAAAGTTTTACCCTCCTTGTATTGTAGAAAAGGGTTTCTCGTTCTTACTCTTTGTTTTCTAGTCATCTTTTTCGTCATCGATATGTAAAAAAATATAGTACCATAATCAGTATGCTCAACTTGAAGAGAGGTAGTTACTGCTAATTTTTCCCAAAGTTTCTAGTTCATTTGATATGGTTTTTCAATTTTTTATTTTTCAAAAAAAAAAAATGATCTATTTATTTGAGATCTTCGATCAGGCTTTGTTTTTCACACCAGTGCTCAGAACATCTCTTGTGGGTGCCAAATGTTAATACCTCATTACAATTGAGGATCAAAATCTGGGTGCAACACTGACTAGGGCTTTTGGAGGATAACCCATACTTGTTTTTCAAGTTTGGATGAGTTTTTGGCTTCTCAAAGGTTCGGCTGGGAGTGTTTCTCATATATAGTACCCTTTTTTGTTCCTTCGTGTATTTCTCAAGTTACGAGCCTATTTGGGTTGCTTTATGATCCAGTAAGCCATTTTTGGTTATTCTTGTCTGCTTTTGTGAGGCTTTTATGCCAGTGGTAGGCATGAGTATTATGACTATAAGATGAAGGGTTCAGCCCCAGCAATTCTCAATATCAATGATATAAAGATACAACAATATTATAAAGCGATTCTAAGAATCATAACCTGAGGGGGAAAGCGACGAATGCTCTCAACTAAGTATTGATAAGACTCCCGATCACCTGCAACTAGCTCTCCAAGGGCTGGAATGACTGAGAATGAGTAGTAATCATACCTGCAGAAAGATATGCAGCAGCCCACTATTACGGCTAAAGCAAACTTAAGAAGCTGGAAAATAAATAGAAAGAAAAAAAAAATGCTCAATCACCTAAAATTTGAAAAGCATATGTTCCATCATGAAGGAGCTTACAAGCTAAGTCTTGAAGATACTTACAACTGCTTAAATCCTGGAACTTCTACATGGCTCAGTTCAAGGCAAAGGAATCTTCCTCCAGATTTAAGTACCCTAGCAAATGGACCAAAAGCAGTCAATTCAGCATGTTAACATACATTTTAGAGCAAAAAAATTGCAGAAGCGAAGATACAAATCATGGAATAAGCAAATTGACCTTATATATGTATGTATGAAGTACAACACTAATGTCCCCTGAGGTGTACCATTAGCATTGTTCCCAAATTTTATGTGGACCAAAATGCTATGCAAGGAATAGTACAATAAAAATGGGCATTTGGGACAATTCCAATCTTTTACCTTAGTTGTATTTTAGGTCTTCTCCTTTCCGCTTATAGAAAGAGACCAAGGGATGCCAGTAGTGGCCTTCTCTCTCTCTCTCTCTCTCTCTCTCTCTCTCACACACACACACACACACACACACCCCACTATGATGACCACCATCTAAGAAGCACGAACACTTCTAAAAAGATGACGTATCCGTATCATGTCCGTGTCGGACACCGACACTCTTTGGACACTCTTAGGACACGTGTCCGACACTCTTCAAAACGTGTCCTATTTTTTTAATTTTTTTAAAGATCCGGACAATCTTTGGACACTTGAAGGACACACGTGTCAATCATTTAAATACACATGCCTATCTATTAGACACATGTGAAACTAATTATAAGTTTGAACAAAACAATTTAAGATACAATAATAAAACAAAAACCATATAAATTTATAGGAATTAGTGTTGTATTGCATTTTTTTATTATCTTTGAATGACATATTCATATATATAACATATAATAAATATATAAAATTATATATTTCTTGCGTGTCCTCCACGTGTCGTGTCCTACATTGTTTGAAAATTAACGTGTCGGCGCGTCCGTATCGTATCCGTATCGTGTCACGTGTCCATATCCATGTCCATGCCCATGCTTCTTAGACCACCGTTTATGCTGAAATCAACCTATTAGCACTCCTATCGGTGCTAACGGAACCATCTTTCACATGACAACCAAATATCCAAAATCAATTACGCCCAGAACCCACTTCAATCATTTGCAAGTGTAATTGGCAATGAGCCAACACCATGTTCATCACGTCACATAGACATGATTTGCGTATGGATCAATTGATTTTCAAGTAAACACACCACCGTCATATGGGTAGGCTTATTGACGTACATGGATTGCATAGTCCACGGTTTGAGGCTAATCCCTGGTTACGTTACACGGACTCGGGTGCGGGTATCGGGTACGGGTGTGTATCTAAGGGTCAGACACTTTAAAATTAAAAATTAAGGATACGTGGATACGGATCCAAATTAGGATACGGGTACGGGGATACATTAAATAGGTATATTTAAAATATATTTATTATATGAAGATGAGTTTAAAAAGTTTAAGGAATAACAAACTTTATTAAAAAAAAAAACAGATAAATAATAAATAAAATTATAAACATTATTTTAGACATAAAATAAATTATATTATATATGATAAAATAAATTATTTTAATTTTAGACATAAAAGTTATGTTATTTATGATATATTATATTATATAATATTTTTTTGAATAAATAATATTATATTAATATAGTTTATATTATATATAATTCAAATTATATTAAAAAGAAAAGTCGGAGACAGACTGATCAAAAAAAGAAAAGAGAGAGAGAGAGAGAGTGACGAAGAGACTTCGCAGATCAGGCGACGAAGAGAGTCCAAGATCGAGATAAAGGGGAAGACGACGGAGCACAGTACATCGACTTCGCAAATCGATCAACTTCGCAGATCGATCAACTTCGTAGATCGATCGATGCTCTGCAACCGATTGAAGTTGAAGGCCAGGTTCTCTCCTTGCTCTCTCCTCTTTCGATTCTTCTGTCGTATCCGTTTCTAAGGAGCCGTATCCCGCACTCGTACCCGTGTCGTGTCGTGTCGACATGGGTACCTTCGCAATTCCAAAGAGTCCGTGTAACATAGATCCCTGGGCACATGAGCACATAAGGTTCAGTGCCCCTGCACTTACCAAGATAAAATCCCTAAGGTGGCCCCCAAAAGGGGGGATTTGTACCTCATAACTATTTTAACCGTAGGACCTAATTATGGTGAGCAATGAAACCAATGTAGCTTAGCCTCAGTGATTGTAACAATTAGTATCATAAAATACTTCTTCAAATACCAAAAAATTTGTGACTTGGGCCTTTCAGGCCAATTCTTGACAGTTTCCTAATTGATTCTTAGTGTATCTAATATTTTCCAAATGAGCACAGTGATTCTCCGGAAAATGAAATACATCTTACAAACAAACTCATGCACAAGCTAGCAAATTTGTGCAAGTTTTCCGTTTGGTCTGCTGAGAGCATGCACCAACATAATTTAAAGCCATCTTCTAGTGGGCCTCCCATGGGATAAGCAATATGATTTGGTGCAAAACCACTACAAGAAGGAGATATTAGAACACAAGTCACCTGGATGTCTATCTTGTGCGACCATAAAATATATGTAGCCAACAAATTTATATAAATACACCCTCTACAGTTGCTTTGGGCCTAATAGTAATATCATTTTTAAATGTGTATCTTTTGTGCTCTTGGTCCCACTCTTGCATTCACTCATACAATTTATTATTTATTTTTTGGGGTACGTTGGAGGTGCATGGGGGAGGGGGAATCTTTCCAATGGCAATACTTGAACCCTCCTCGACCCTAGTGAGTTGCAAAGGCTCTGGCCAACTAGATACAGTTTACTTATTTAAATGTAAATATGACACATATAACCCACATTCCAAGTACGGAAAAACACAACCAAAACATTCAACTAATCAAATGATAAGAATTAGATCTAACTTTTTCTTCTCTTTCTTTCATCATGTTATAAAATGCCCTTTAAAAGAGCAGTCATTGTGGATCAGGGCCTCAATCATTCTGCACAAAGTATAAAGTTTGCCCCCTTTCAAATGTTATTATCTATGGAGAAATAGCCATTTTATTGATCCAGTTTCCCAATTAAACCTTATGGTTAGATGCCTTATAACTCTATATTCACTATATGCTACTAATGCATAAAACAAACCAGTTCAAGAAGTTGGATCTTACCTGTAAGCTTCAGCAAGAACTTTTTCTATGTGTGTAACATTCCTAATCCCAAAAGCAATTGTGTAACCATCCATTGAATTATCTTCAAAACGTAGAGCTTCAGCATCTCCTTCCACCCATATGAGGGATCGGTGATTTCCAAGTCCTAAGGCATGTCAAAGACAATCTCATTCGTGAACATAAATGGGACATATCATCCAGAAGAAATGGGACTGAATTTCAGTCCCACTAGAGTAATACAAGATCTGCTCAATTTCAGGTTCAGTTCACATATTTTACCTCTCTCTTGGGCCCGCTTTTTACCAACATTCAACATATTTGGGTTGATGTCACAGACACATATCTGAGTTTCTTCCTGTAGATTATCTTCAAGAGCATCTTGCAGCGCTCTATGGTCAACACTGTTTATAGTTTCTAGGATCCTGAAAGCAACATCCCCTGTAAAATTTGAGTATTTTAAACCCAAGCTCAAAAAGTGTAATATGGATAGCTTTAAATACCACAACGAAAATAGTTGTAATTTGGTGTCCAAAATTTAAGTTCGCATTTACTTGAGATGATAAAAAGTGATTGTATGCAAGCTTGGCAGCATACCCTAAATCCTCAGATAAAGGACAGTATCTCCTTCTCATTTTAAAAATATGATCACATAAAATTGCAGCTCTGAGTATCAATAACTTCAAAGTTGGATAAAGCCACATGGTTTGTTACGTTAAATATTTATATCATTATTAAATTTATATATGCACAAGGACATCAGTAGAACTACCACTGTTACTATTTTATATTAAGTCACATTTTGGACGAAGAGAGAACCTTAGAATTGAGTCCTCACTGAAACTTTTGGCTACGACGCATTCAAATGAAACGAAACCACAAGCCGTCAAATGGAATAGTTCATGAATTTATTGTTTCCCTCCTGCCCACTATAGATGTTTTCATTCCAACTCTACAGTCTAAAATAACTTGCAAAACATTTTTTTTTTCCCTTTACCTCTATTTCATTTCATTGCCAAAAAATTATATATATAAATATATAAGAAATGAAAAATAGAATTTTTTTGTCCTTCTCTGTTGTACATTTCATGTCATTTTCATTTGGAAGTATGGAAGCCATACTACATTTAAAAAATAACCATGAAGCTAAGTTGAGTTGAATTTTAGTGTTCAAGACCCTCTAACTCCAAAAAATGAAAATCTAAAAATCAGAAATAAAAGTTTATCATTGTTTTGCCATGTTTTTAACCAACAAATAAAGCATTGTACACGCCTATGTCTCATTCATATCCCCCTGCTCCCTGTTCTAGTCTTTCTACCCCAATAACTACAAAAATGCATTGCATATGCTGCATGCAAAGATTACCTGTCCCACCAGCCACATCAAGATGCTTCATTCCAGGAAATGGATTTAATTTTGAAACCAATCTGAAAATGTTCAGCAATAACAAATGCATGGTAAGAAAGAAGAGAGGGTAATGTAATGCAAACATAAAAATTGTCAAGATGCATCACCACGAAGTCAGACCTATCCTTCCATAATCTATGTAATCCAGCACTCATCAAATCATTCATGATGTCATAGTTCGAAGCAACGCTGCTGAAGACATTGCCAACCATTTGGCTTTTTTCTTCTTCTCGTACATCCTTAAACCCTGAAAATTTAACTTGGGATGTCATCTTATTACCTATCAACATTGACTGAAACAGAATGATGCAATGTAGCAACCGACACAAGAAAAAAATGATGATTTTTGTCCTTGCACAACCAACGTGCATCAACACCCCCATACTGGGAACTAACTTGCATCCATTTGATTTTCTTTGACCAGATTAATGAATACTACTCCACTAGAAAGCATGGACGCACCTATTTGGGTGCCACGCCTGTGTCCAAGTTAAAAAGCAAAGGGCAGAAAGTCAAATTCTTTGGGAAAGTTTAGCTGCTACTGGTGAAAACGTAAATTTGGAGCAAATAAATCTAACTATTTAAAATAGAACTATCTTAGATGTTCTAACAAACTACAAGAAATACATTTTTGTGAAATATTGCATAGACATATGGGGGTTTAAACCCATTTTTTCAATAGTGACAATTGTATTAATTTTTTTTTTATATAAATAAAAGTTATATATAGAGAATAATATATATATATATATTTTATTTTTTGACGTGTTTAATTGACACCACTCAATCAAGAGTGGCGTCACCCTGGGAGAAAATAAATGGATGCCAAAAACCAAAATAGAAAAGAGGTATGAATTTTACATGTTCATCTCTCCCTTCAACTTCTTAATATGAGATTCTTAAATCTTTACGCCGTGTTTGGTTGGGAGAATTGGGAAGGGACTTGGAAAGAGAAAGGAAAAGGTAGTTGAAATGTGAATAAAATATATTTACATTTCATCTAGTTTCACACAACTTTTTCCTTTTCCTTTCCATTTCCAAATCTCCCAATCAAACACAGTGTTAGGACTTCTTATTTGCTTGTGAATACCAATAAATTATAAATGTAAGACATTAAGGCTTTTATTATCACTTTTTTCTCACATATAAACACAGAAAATGAATTATTTGTTATTTGTTGAGGATATAATATAAATAATAAAGTTGCCCCTCTCTAACATCTTAAGCTTTTAGATGAGTTAGTAGTCAACAATCTAATATGATCTTGTGTTCAAACTTCACCACCTAACACAATAATTAAAATACTTGCACGTATCTGGCCCGCTAACGAAGGAGAATCCAGACACACATGAGGGGCATGTTGAGAATATATAATATAAATAATAAAGTAGCCCCTCTCTCTAACAACTTAATCTTTTAGATGAGTTGGTAGCAGTCAACAATCTAATATATTAAATGACAAATTATTTCATATGTAAAAAATGGATAATTGTTGTCATATAGTGTCCGGTGTCGACAACTGTGCTTCTTATGTAAATTCCGAGAGCAAAAAACAGAGAAAGAGTTACATACCGAAGCTTGTCGCATGAGAATGTAACAGAGAAGCAGTAGTGAACATAGGCAACTGCTTGCTTCTCAAACTCCTGGTAATCAGTCTCAATGCCATGTTTGCTCCTGAGTACAATTAAAAGTTCTGTATAGGAGCCCAACACATTTCACAATGACATTCCCACATGAAATGAATATTAAGAATGCATTAAGCAAAACATTTTGGCTTCTCAAAAAATCAAACAGGTCTAAATTTTTCTAGAATTACAAAAACCCAATGTCAACAATATCCTATTTTCAAAAACTAGTTAGTTTCGCATGAATTGTATTACTTTTAGTTCAAAGTTTTACACTACACTAATATTTTTTCCAAAAATTACATGAATGATCTACGTGGGTGTTATTAACTGGAACAAAGGATATTAGTTGATAGATCTAATGAAGTTTTGAATATCGTAATGAATTGAAAGATCCATTATAACGTACAAGAAATTGCAATGGACCATTAACTTAGAAGATGAGAGGGGAGATCGGGAGCAGAGTGGGTACCACGGAGAACTTCGCCGGAAAACAAACTGTCGCCGGACCGGAGTGACAAGCGTGGGCTGTCGCTGAACAGAGATCAGAGACGACTGAAGAAATCCCGAATGAGAGAGAGAGAGAGCGCGCGCATTTGAGCCCTAATTTCTAAAAATATACCGGAGAAACTATTTTTTTAAAAAAAATAACAAGTCACAAGGGCCATTTCCCTAAATAAGTCAAATTATTAATTTAATTTTCAAATTAAGCTTAGTTTTGAAAGATTTCTCAAAATAGACTAAAACGTGATTCAGAACCACGCTTTCACGTTTGTGCACCTGTCCCGCGTGAGAATTGAAAAGTCTTAAAAGCGTAGTTACAAAACGTACTTTTAATTAAGAAAGCGCGGTTACAAAAGGCGCTTTTAATTAATTTTTTTTTCTTCTAAAATCGCTGTTCTGAACCACGCTTTTAACTTACATTTTTTTTTGTTCTGAAAGCACGGTTGTGAACCACGCTTTTAACCAAAAAAAATTTCTTCTGAAATCGTGGTTACAAACCACATTTTTAGCTTAAATTTTTTTCCTTCTGAAAACGTAATTATGAACCACGCTTTTTGGCAAAAAAAAATTTCTTCTGAAAGCGTATTTGTGAACCTCACTTTTTTATAAGATTTTTTTCTTTAAGTGAAAGCGTAGTTTGTAACCACACTTTTAAAACTTATATAAAATCTCCTCAGCCCCGTGTTTTGCAATCACGCTTGTTACATTCACTCTCGCTGCCTACTCTCTCTCTCGCCCCCTGCTCTCTCTCTCTCGCTCTTAGTACTCTCTCTCGCTCTTACTGCTCTCTCTCTCTGTTGCTGTGCTCGAGCTCCCTCTGCTTCAGTATTGTCGCTCTTTGTGCTCTCTCTCGTTGGTATGGCTTCTGTCTCTCTCTGTTGATCTACTTTAATGCGTTTTTTGTGTTTGTGAAAATGTGAATATGGGTATAATGTTGATAGAATAGGGTTCATAAATGTGAAAATGTTGTGAAATTAGAAATAATAAATTAGGGTTAGGGTTTGTAATTGTGAAATCAGAAATTACGATTACGGTTTGAGAAATTAGGGTTTTGAATTGTGAAATCTGTTTAGAAATGTGAAATCTGTTTATAATTGTGAAATCTGTTGAATGTGAAATCAAATTTCTATTGAATGTGAAATCAGATTTCTGTTCAATGTGATATCTGTTGAATGTGAAATCTGTTGAATGTTGAATCTGTTTAGAAAAATTTAAATATTATGTTTGAAATGAGAAAATGAGGGTTATGGTTTTCTATTGAATGAGAAATCAGAAATTAGGGTTTTGGTTTTGAATTAGGGTTTTGAATTGATGAATGTGAAATCATTTTTCAATTAGGGTTAGGGTTTTAAATTGTGAAATCAGAAATGAGGGTTATGGTTTCAGAAATTAGGATTTAAGAAATTTATGATAAGTTAAATTTTTTTAATAATGTTATATGATTTTTTTTAGGAACAAATAATTTTTAAATTATAATATAATAATTTCTTGTATATTATTATCGTAACTAACTTTATAATTTCTTGGAAAAAACATGACAAAACACAGAAAATCTAATTTGTCTATATAAAATTATCTATAATTAAAATTTCAAAATTTTCTATCCCTTTCTTTCAAAATTTTCAAATTATATTATTTTTTCTTTCACTTTACTTTCCACAAATTTTTTCTTTTTAATCAAAACATATTTAAGGAATAATACTGCCATTCCCTTTTATTTTCATTCCAATAAATTAAGCACAGCCTAACAATATTTACGATATATTAAAAAAAATAAAAATAGAATCATATAATATATATTAGTGTCATACAAAATTGAATTACAAGGAACTATGTTTAAAGTTGTCATGGTTAGTCTAGTACTAATTATCCCGAGTCCATAGATCCAACTGATCATTATATCATTTTTTTCTTTCTCTGTTATGGAAAGTATAAGGGATGTTTGGCATAAAAGAAAAGCAAGTTCAGCCAAAAGAAAATGAGGAGAAAATTTAAGGGAAAGGGGGAGAAAATTTTCAGTTGTGAGAGGGTGGCCGTGTCTTCGCCGCGAATA
>NW_021025335.1:840497-851496 GCF_004153795.1 Camellia sinensis
GCTTTGGCAAGAGGGGCAAATTCAGGCATGATTCTCTGAGAGGAGGTGCAGAAGAGGAATTTGCAAAGCCAATACAATAAGAAAGAAAAGAATTCCCTATCAGTCACAGGGCCCTCTCTTTTATTCTCAGCCTTAGCGAAATCACTATAGGATGAGTTAAGAGAGGGGAGAGAGAAAGGGACTGTTGAGTTAGGGTAATCTGGTCCAAATGGGGTACCAATGGGGGATAATCCTAGTAGATGGCAAATGTCAAGAACAGTAGGGGCCATCATCCCGCATCTAAATTGAAAGAAATTAAAGATAGGATTCCAAAAACACAAGGCAGTAGGAATAAGGAAAGGGTCCTCTGAGATAGTTACCCTGGATAATCTGAGAGCATCGAGAAGGCAGAGTTCTTGAAGGTCCAGGGTCCTAGCAGGAGCAACCCGATCATACCATTCTTGCCACTCTGGTCTCACCGTGGGCCAGCATTGGTGGGGGCGATTTATCCTCCAGTTCCTCCAGTCAAGACCACCTTCGTAAATGAGACATTGGTTTTCCAGCTCAGTAAGGATCTCTTTGAATATGGGCCCAAGCATGTAGTCTTGCTGCACAGGGCGACAAGGGACAAAGATGCGTCCATCAATAGCACTTTTCTCCCCAGCTTTGTATTTCTCACATTCTGCATCAATGATCCTCTTTAGGGCCACAAATGGGCTCGTACGCTCTACGGCCGATACTAAAGGAGAAGCCATTGACAGTATGCTTTTCTTGAAAGTGAAACCGAGAAAGGAAGTAGAGAGAAGCCGAAGATCGGTAGAAAGAGGGGTTTGTGCGTTAAAAGAGCAAGTAGTTTCAGAGCACGAAACAAAAGGGTTTTTAAAGCCTTTGTGTCTGAAAATATATTGCGTAAGTTGTTAAGTATTAGAAGTGCGAATACAAAAAGCTTCCTTCAATATTGATACTTTTGGAGGGAAAAACAAAGCCCAGATGTTGAGGCTAGCTTCGAAGTAAGATATTTGGCTTCGAAGCCAAGTTTTAGCGCCAAAAGCCAAAAAAAACAACGGCTTCGAAACAGAAAAGCCGGCTTCGAAGCAGGTTTCCATACCCAAAATATAAGAATACTCGAGTGTTTATTTTACTTCAAGGGGTTTAAAGACCTGTTTTTAGGTTTTTAACAAAGGTAATGTCCGTCGAGGCAAAACTTGAGATTCTTTAAGGATGGGATTTGGTGTTTGAAACATCAAAAGCAATAATGACAATGACTAGATGTTGATTATGGTCAAAACAGACTTTAAGTATAAGATTGCTAGATCCGAAGCACTGTTTCTAATTGAAAATCAGCCAAAACTGTCAACTTTATTCCACAAATTGAAAAAGTTCATAATTGGCTCTTTTAGTGTTTCATTTAAAACAATTAAGTCCAGATTCAAAGGATGAAATTGTTCAATTCGAAGCTCTGAATTGACTTTTAAAAACACAAGTGAAAGCATGGTCAAACAATGCCAAATGAAGAAGAATTTTGTTTATATTAAAGCCAAAGCGATTACATCAGATGACCCTATCTCGGTATAAACTCGAGCTCATAAAAATAAGGAATGGAATAAATAACAAGATCATGAAATTTAGTCCAACAATGATCAATAAACTTTTGTTCTCTCCTTATTCTATCTTCTAAGTCTTCTAGCATTGGCTGCATAAGTTGATGTGTTCTCACTTCGTAATAGAGCTCTTCAGCCTTTATTTCGAAAGCCACCTCTCTTAATCCTTGTTCCAATTCGTCAATGTTTAAGTCATCCCAATACGCAGAATCTTTATTCTTGAAATCACCGAATTCTTCAATGAAGTTCTCTGCTTCGTACTGAGCATGAATTCGAAGAGACGAAAGTTGGTCTAAAGATTGTGTAGTAGCCACAGAATTTCGATGCCAGTGGAGAAGCAACGGAAGTTGGTCCAGAAACATATGAAGTTCTGCCTGGGCAAGGGGATTAAGGACATGGCCCCTAGTCAGAATATCACAAGCCCATCGAAGGTTCTTGAGAGGGACTTCGTCCTCAAGAACATTAAAAGGCAAGTGTGAGAAAGCTGCAAGTAGAAGTTGAGCTTGTTTTCGCTCAGCTGGAGTAGGAGAAGGTAGAGGTTTATAAGGTGGGAAGACGTTTTTCATGGATAGGGCAAGTTTCAGTCTCTCTGTCCAGCAAAGAGTTGGTGGAGGAGAAGGTATGAATACTTCAATTTTGGGAGACGAAGAAGAAGGTGTGGACGCTTCTATTTTCGGAGATGACACGGGAGCAGAAGGAACAAAGGCATTAATATAATCAAGCCAGTCAGAAGAACAAATCTTCGCCTTCTGGGCTAAGAATGATGGGTTGTACCCTTGTGCTTCTTCTGGGCGGCGGGTAGCGTGCATTATCTTTGTAGGCATGGAGGATGTATACCATGCTACAAGCAGATTCTCCTCCAGACTACGTCGATGGTCAATGGGCACATAGGGATAGACCACTGAACTTCGAACATAGGAAGGAAACTCTAAAGGGTCAGTAAACTCAACAAAATGGTGGTTGATTCGCTCCTTCAAATCACAGGTCTCAGATGTTGACCGGCTTGTCCAGTCAGAACCCTCAGAAGAGGAAGAAGTTGCAGCTTTATCCCATACAGAGACTTGTGAAGAAGAGTTTCTTAAGTCCATATTTGTAACTTTTCGAATCAAAGGTTTGAGAGCAGTTTGTTCGAATTGTAAGGGTGAGTTAGAGGAAGAACTTCTTATGTCTATACCTGTAACTTTCTGAATCAAAGGATTAAGAGCAATATGTTCGTAGTCTAAAGGTTGGTAATTTGCAAAGGCATCCATGACTTGAATATAGAAAGGTAGGTAAAGGTGGCTAATAAATGCATGGATGTTCTTTCGAGGAGGAACATCATCGACATATGACTCTTCGTGTGCTCGATCACTGGAGGAAAAAATTAATTCGGCCATGAAATGTATCAGTCTGTTCGAATGCTAAGACAGTGGAAGTGCTTAAAGGATTAAACGAGAGTTTAATACAGGTGGTGAGTGACAGTTGCATTTCTGGATAGATGCAAAACCCATGCACGTTCTAAGACGTGGGGAAACGACCCTGATCCACTAATATCACCAAGTCTTGGGTATATTAGTGCGAGGGGTAATGTTGGCTACATATTTTGTACACGCCAGTAACAATTCGACGTGTGGCAAGGTAAGGGCAATATGGGAAAACCAGTCAAGTCTCTTATCCTGATCATACACGTGGCAGTTAAAATTGGTTGTTATAAGATCTGAGTAACAGTAGATCAACAAAGAGATGCAAAGTGACGTGGCTTCAACGGTTACTCACATTCAAATTCAAATATAGGAGGGAAGCCTAACTGCAAGTGAAAGCGTAGTGGAACTATTTATAAGGCAGCATGATCAGCGATTATAGAGGAGCAGTTCGACAGTTTAAAGTGCAGTTCGATGGTTATCTTTGGGGAGTATAAATAGCAGGAAGGACCTCAGAGAAAGGGAGGCTCAGATCTAAAGAAAACTAGTCTTACTTTACATATTCCAGTTTTTATATTTCCTGTTCTTTACATTTCTGTACTTTAAATTCCTGCACTGCACTTTATTTGTAGGAGTAGTTTTCGAGTATATTGCCGCTGTAAATCTCTACGAGGCTGAGATCATTGTAAGTTTTTCATACTAATAAAATGCTTCAATTTATTTAACTGTTCTTATGCTTAAATTCTCCTAAATCAAGCTACCAGTAAGCCACTAGTAAAAGTCCTCTTCATTGAGGCTGAAAGAACTATAACACAATCGTCTGAATAATTGGTTGGCAATTACAATTCTGTAAGGACTGATTGATCCTTGCTGGCACGCTCATAATTACAAAAATAACCTTCAAAAGCCAAAAAGCCAACACATACGCATAGCTAACCGGCAAGGAAATTTAATATTAACTTCACGACATAGCTCAATGAGAACGCTTGCTCGAGTTATGCGAAATTCCCATTCAGCTCTCATGGTATTGATGGGGGCATGTGAGTAATGCAAATTTGGATTTAATGGGTATTGAAATTCATCTCCATCTGCAGTCCAATGGCCACCCATTGCTGAATATAGATTAACCACCGTATATCTCATGATGATATCACTCGATATATCTATAAAACTTTTGTTGTGGTATGATGCAATATTTATACCACATATGCACAGTTGTTGCAACATGCACAAATTCAAAATAGAGATGGACGCAAGTATTCATGTCTTATAAACTCTAAACTCACATGACGGTATGATGCGATATTTATACTATATATACACATGGTAGCTGTATGCATGAAATTATTGTAAACAACTATGCATCAGAGTTGTCACGTCAACTTTTATGACCCGAACAACTATGCATCAACTTGATAGGAGTTGTCACTTCGACTTTTATGAATTGCATAATTTATTGTTATTTCAAAACAAAAAGTAAAAACGTAAAAAAAAAGAAGTAAAAACGTCTGAATTAGTCAAATTGCTTAAAATATTTTAAAAAATCAATAAAAACTTTGAAAAAAAAACACGAAAATTAAGAAAGTAGAATTTTCTGAAAAATATTTTCTGAAAAATGAAAAGAACCAAGCTGATCAATCGACTAAAAGTCCGAATTAGTCAAATTTCTCTGCCTAAAATTTTTTTTAAAAAATAAATGTGAAATTACAATTTAAAAATCTTTAAAATATTTTTAAATTTTTTGAAATATTTTTTCACAAATTTGTTTTACTTTTTAGGTGTATTGACATATTGATTAATTTACTGTTATTTTGTTATGACACCCCCTCAAAATTTTAATGAATTGCATAATTCACAAGGGCACAGTAGGTATGGTAGTAGGTATGGTACGATAATAAATTGTAGCTCGGCGCAGTGATACATCCAACATTTCTCAGTGATGCTCGCCAGTGACTTGAACAAACGTAATAATTTGGATGCTTTGTTTTTTCCTCAGATGCTATGTGACTTTGTGCAGCGATGCAGTGATGCATCTGACTTTGTACAATGATGCAGTGATGCATGTCACTTTATGCAGTGATGCAGTAATGCATGTGACTTTCTGACTTTGCCATGCTTATATAGTTTGTGACTTTTTTTCTCACATTACGTGATGCATGTGACTTTTGCAGCGCAAATAAATGCTTTCTTTTTTTCTCACATTTCAGAATTTATCTAAGTCACATTAATACGACCACATGGCAATAGTGTTGATAAACAATTATGTGATGGACTGAAGGAGTAAAGTGTAATTTACCGAATATAAAAAGAAGCAGAACATGCAAAGAGGAGAAAATGGGATGACTGTGAAGTTCATTAAGTGAAAATAAGATAAAATATAGGCTGCAAAGTTCCAATCGTGTTTACATATCAGGTGACCATTTTATTATTTCGGTGAAAAAAACAACGATAGTTTTGCAGGTCGAAGTGAGTTGTACGGTTGTGTATTTCCTTGCACTCTGTTTCATAGTTGTTTATGAAGAATATTACTTTAAAACAAAGAAAATTTAAGCATTTAATTTCATTTATAATTTTTTGAAAACACCAATTTGTACTGAAATCGTCAATTCCAAGTGATTACTTACTGTATTAAAAAAGTAAGCATGAAAAAATAGTTTCATGTAGCGATGTGACAACTCACTGCATGTTGTTTTATTTGACAACTCACTGCTCGAATATGAAGGGATTGCATTGTCATCCTCTGGCCTACAATTATGATTTTATCTGACAACCATGTTCGTGACTACATCACAGGTACACAAAGTCACGGGTACTCAGGATTGCATGAAATGAATAACATAAAATAACATCACGGGTATCACTTCTTCCATGGTGCCCTAGCATGCATTATCGTCACTAGATCATCTCTAGTTAACCCTCAGTATGATGACTATAAATAGCGACAACCCAGTATGATGTTTGTTCAAGTCATAACAATAGTAATATATCTACAATTACTATTATTATTTATTTGTTTATTTTATGAACAATGTCTTCAAGAGGTGCAGGAAGTTCACGCCGGCAAAGAAATCCGAAAGTGTGGCTGCTACCTCAATTTACTTATGACTACAAGAGCGAAAAGTACTCGAGTCCGAAAGATTATTATGCTGGTATCCGAGCAGAATAGGCGTTCAGGGTAACAGAGCAAGAAGGATTATTTAATGATCTACGTAACTTTGGGGCACCGGTACCTCATCGTCGTTCATTGACCATGGCTAGACGAAATGTGAGTGACTATGAAAAAGCAGTTAGCAGAATTAAGAAGGAGAACAGCAGAATATTGATGCGGAGATGTCGACATTTCATGCTTCAGCTAGCCACCGAAATGGCAGAAGCAAGCAACAGAGATTTGAAAGTGATTGAGCGAAATAATGTCTTAAACAATGAAAAATATCTCTCTGACTACTACATGTCCAATGAGGAATGGGAAATCAAACACCTTTATCTTTCATATATGTTTGTATGTTGTCTCATATCTTCGTTACTGGAGTGTAAGACAATGTTGTTGTTCATCTAATGTACGGATGTATTTCAAGTATTTGTTTTATGAACCTGAAGTTTATGAAATAACTACATTTATAACTGCACATTTATTAGTTCATGACTTTTTTTATTGAATTGCAATGAGTTAATGAATGTTCTGGATTAATGTATGTTGAATTATGTGAATACTTAAAACACATAAAACAAAAAAGGTAGCTCAGTGAAAAGCTTCCCTTAACTGGGGCTCGTGAAATAGGGATCCTGTACGTAAAGAATTTCAATCTCTATCAGAAAAGAAGAAAGAGTCGCTTTACAATTCCTGGAAGCCCAGTCAAAATGATGACTCTGGTAAGGAATGGGGGGTTGACAGATAACTAAACTTGAGGGGCTGGACAAACAAGCTCAAAGCCAAGTGGTTGGTCCAGTTGGGGGACTAATAAAGTTCATACAAACGAACTACCGCCTTTAACAACACATAAAACAAAATAGGTAGTTCGGTGAAAAGCTTCCCTTAATTGGGGCTCATGAAATAGGGATCCTGTACGTAAAGAATTTCAATCTCCATCAGAAAAGAAGAAAGAGTCGCCTTTCAATTCCTAGAAGTCCAGTCAAAATGATGACTCTGGTAAGGAATGGGGGGTTGACAGATAACTAAACTCGGGGGGCTGGACAAACAAGCTCAAAGCCAAGTGGTTGGTCCAGTTGGGGGACTAATAAAGTTCATATAAATGAACTACCGCCTTCAACAACATAAAACAAAACAGGTAGCTCAGTGAAAAACTTCCCTTAACTGGGGCTTGTGAAATAGGGATCCTGTATGTAAAGAATTTTAATCTCCATCAGAAAAGAAGAAAGAGTCGCCTTCCAATTCCTGGAAGTCCAGTCAAAATGATGACTCTGGTAAGGAATGGGGGGTTGACAGATAACTAAACTTGGGGGGCTGGACAAACAAGCTCAAAGCCAAGTGGTTGGTCCAGTTGGGGAACTAATTTAAAACCCAATTGGTTTTACTTGATTTGCTTGTCAAAATCACTATTTGCAATTAATTATACACAAACAGATTGTTTTCTGCGCCTTTTTCAAGAAATTGACGATTCTGTTAGTATAGAATAGCAATCAACGCAAGGCCAAAAATGTAAGAAACTTGACTTGTACCCAAATGACAACAAATAATTCAAATAGTCATACTTTTCAATGAAATACACGAACGTTTGGTCGTAACAACGAATGATGCATAGCTAAGTGAAACACAACATTGCCTACATAAGCTTCATTTTTTTATTACAGTCTCAATTCAGAAGGTCACATGGCAACAGTGAATTCACTGATTTACCTTGTAGTGAGCATGCCATTATTTTGTCCGCATATGCAGATGGATTGTCAAGTCATGTGACTTGGTGCACATGCTTTGGTTTTCTCGATTTTTTGCTCGATTTTTTTATTACAGTGACAACTCATTTCTTATTAATATATGTGGGATTCTTAATTCAAAAAGTCACATGGCAACAGTGAATTCACTAATTTACCTTACAGTGAGCATGCCCTTATTTTCTCGGTATATGCAGATAGATTGTCAAGTCATGTGACTTGGTGCATAGGCTTTGGTTTTCTTGATTTTTTGCTCGATTTTTTTATTACGGTGACTATGCATTTCTTATTAATATATGTGGGATTCTCAATTCAGAAAGTCACATGGCAACAGTGAATTCACTGATATACCTTACAGTAAGCATGCCCTTATTTTCTCGGTACATGCAGATGGATTGTCAAGTCATGTGACTTGGTGCATAGGCTTTAGTTTTCTCGATTTTTTTATTACAGTGACAACTCAACACCAATTTGATATATGTGGGATTGTCAATTCATAAAGTCACATGGCAACAGTGAATTCACTGATTTACCTTACAGTGAGCATGCCTTTATTTTCTCGGTATATGCAGATGGATTGTCAAGTCATGTGACTTGGTGCATAGGCTTTGGTTTTCTCGATTTTTTGCTCTATTTTTTGCTCGATTTTTTTTATTACAGTGACAACTTATCTCTTATTGATATATGTGGGATTCTCAATTCATAAAGTCACATGGCAACAGTGAATTCACTGATTTACCTTACAGTGAGCATGCCCTTATTTTGTCAGTATATGCAGATGGATTGTCAAGTCATGTGACTTGGTGCACAAGCTTTGGTTTTATCGATTTTTTTATTACAGTGATTCTCAATTCAGAAAGTCACATGTCAACAGTGAATCAACTTATTTACCTTACAGTGAGCATGCCCTTACTTTGTCGGTATATGCAGATGGATTGTCAAGTCATGTGACTTGGTACACAGTATTTGTTTTTCTCTGTTTTTTCATTCTAGTGACAACTCATACCTTGTTCGTATATGTGGGATCGTCATGCAAGGGCATCTTTCTAAAGCTGTTCATAACCAACTATTTAAACGACTAAAAGTGAAGACACAATCTTACAACTCATTTCGCCCTACGAAATTATCATTCATTTGTTTTAAAAAATTAGCATGGCTACATGGTTCATAGGAGGGAGTGGGAATCACAAAGGTGGTAGGAACTTGCAAAGGGGTGACAGTTCACGACGAGGAGGGGGAAGGGGAAGTGGCGATGCTGAAGATGAAACACCATTTACTTTGTTAGATGCCTCTTGTGCTTATCATGATTGGTTTGGGAAGCGACATTTTATCATGCCCAAGTACTATCGAGATCCATGTGGTTTGGTAGAGGATCCACCAGATAATCAAACAGGATATGGTTTAGCAAACGCTAGACTTCTGAAGTGGCCCGCACTATTTATAGAGCGAGTGCAAATGGAAAGATTATGTCGGGAAAATCAACTGAAGGTGCCAAAAGCACGTTCTGTTGAGATCCAAAAGGAAGATCCTGATAATGTTGATCGACTATGTGAAAGACTACAACGTGAGATTTCTCAAATACGTCGTAGGTTAGCCCGCAATATGCAGCTATACATAGTTAAGAAGGATGCCCAGAAGAACAGAATAGAACCAAATGTTGCGGCTATCAAGGATATCATGGAGGATCCTAAGCTTGTCTCTAACGCTGAGCTTTCGGATTATTCAGACTCTGAGCCACCTACCGATTTAAGCGCGAATTAGGTGTTAATGTCTACACTTCGGCAATATTAGGTCATGCATTAATATGTAATGTCTGTGTTAGACTAAGTGTTTCCGTAATGAGTTTGTCAAATTGTCTGCTTAATATTTGTCTATCTAACTGTTATGTTTATGTATTGTGTGTGATACTGAAAAAGTGTAAGAGTTCTGTCTTTAGTGAATACACAAGCATTTTCTTAACTCTCTTGTGTGTATTAGGTCTCTCTTGTGCACTAAAGGGTTATTAAAGACTAATCTAGCATCACTTGTCTACCTTGTGAGTGTACAATTGTCTCACTTGTCTAGCTTGTACTGATACCTTGGAAATAACTAAGTCTGTGACAATGCACTTGCTATATTAGTATCACGAGCTGATCCACCGATACTTGCCATAACAGTACCTCCTCCCGCTTCTACTCAACTCGCTTGAGAGGAACCAGAAAGAGGAATCCAAGCAATGTGAAAAACAAAGTGATGGAAAAAATCAATCGATGAAAAATGGACTCCCTGTCATATGTCTTCACAATTACTATGAGCACACCACCTAAGCTTTGCTGAGGCTATGTCATAGAGAAAAGCTCAAGTTTCATGAAGAGCCAGAACTAGAAAAGAGAGAATGATGAAGATTGCTATGGTAATCGTCAGCCGGCGCTGAATCTTCTCCAAGTTCATTAAGCCAAGGTTAAGTGTGGTCGAAAACAACATCAGCCGGGCCTTGAGAAGTCCCATAGCTCCAACCAACAATCAATGCATTTGATTATTCCATAGAAGTCCCAAAATGACAAGTGCACAACGATGTTAACCCAACACCAAACCAAATGGCCGTTGCAACCTCAAACTTATCTTCTTCTTTTTTCTGCCCTACTATGGAAAACAAGGAAATTGCTGCAGCAGTCAGAATCACCATGCCAGAAACAAAAAAAAAAAAAAAATTTCTTCTTCAGAGTTCAGTTAAACTGAAACTAAATAATTGGTGTAGTTTATGTAAAAAGCGTGGTTCATAATCACGTTTTCAGAAGAAAAAAAATTTAAGTTAAAAGCGTGGTTCAGAAAAGCGATTTCAGAAGAATTTTTTTTTAATTAAAAGCGCCTTTTGTAACCGCACTTTATTAATTAAAAGCGCGTTTTGTAACCACGCTTTTAAGATTTCTCAATTTTCACGCGGGATAGGTACACAGACGTTGAAAGCGTGGTTGTGAACCATATTTTAGCCTATTTTGAGAATTCTTTCAAAACTAGGTTTAGTTTGGGAATTGAATTGATAATTTGGCTTATTTAGGGAAATGGCCCAGTTAAAAGCCCTTTGAGTTATTTTATTAATTTTTTGATTTTTTATAAAAAAATATATATAAAAAAAAGAGAATGATGTCA